>OY744524.1:165495668-165518168 GCA_963556195.1 Sepiola atlantica | reverse complement strand
TTATTGCTAATCGCCCGAGGTGCCCCTACGGGAGAATTCGAACAGGGCTGCTCAGGCATTTTTGTAGGCCAGGGTGCGCTAATCCTAATGCGCTGGCTAACAATACCTGGTTTTGTGTCTAGCCTCCTGAAGAGGAGGTAAACAAAGATACTTTGGCCTTGTGTCTAACCTCCTGGAGGTAAATAACTTGGACGTTTAATGTGCTGCAATTCCCCATATAACAGTTGTTTAGGGAGTCTGTTGTCTTCCATCCTAGCTAAGTTCCCAGCACATATATACAACACAAATGTAGTTCACAGAATTAATGGCACGACTAATTGACAAAAAAAAAAAAAAACGATTTTAATAAATAACTTACGAATGGATATGATTTATAATCAGTTGTTTTCATTTAAATACATATTATAAATAATATTGTGGATAAATCTTAAAACAAAGCAATAAAACAAACCCATTATTTGTATTATATATTTTCTGTAGTTAAAAAGTTAGATTCAGTAAATATCAAAGTAAATTGAAGAATCGCTATTCTATTATTTGCATACGTTGACTACACTTACCACATGGCCGGCGGCACAGTTATAAAAGTAGGGGGGGGGCTCTCCTAAAAAGTGTGTGGGGGGGGGGCGGTTATACTCATGCATATATAACTTCATTATTGATGACCGTAAAGTGGGGGGGGGGCAAGTCAAAAAGTGTGTGTGTGTGTGGGGGGGGGGTCTCAAGCCCCCCCCCCCCCTGTGCCGCCGTCCATGTACCATCTGCGTTTGAATAACGACATTTACCGAGTAAGAAATTAATAACGAACTCGGCCGATTGATGCATTATCCCATTACGAAGGAAAATAAACACAGTTTTAAAAGCTATTATCTCTATCTTTATAAAGTTACGTATGTTTATATCTTTACATATTTGGATGTACAGGATTCACTCCTAAACTAATTAACCGACCATTATGAATTTTGAAACACAGCTGCTAGGCGTAAGGGAGTTCAAATGTGGACTATATTTAGTTTAAATAAGTTTTATGCAAAGGGATTAAAAATCCCTTCGTGAAAATTCAGATATCTTCAATTTTTTTTAACAATAAGTATTAGACATTAATTAATAAATGTTCCAAAATTTTAGTGTTTCTTAAAAATTTATTTTAAAGGGCTTTTAGGAGACATGATATTTTTTTTTTTATGGAAGTCGCTCCAGACAAGACATGAAGCCACTAGATGTTAGGAGCTGGAAAAAAATACTACTTCAAGGTTAAAAACTAGCTAACGATAAGTGTTAGTTGGATAGATTTCGACCCAGAAAAAAGCAATTCTTTCCCCTTTGTAAGAAACATCGCTCATGGAATGTGAGGACTAAAGGATAAAATAAGGGAAGCGAGAGTTACGAGGCTGCCGAAACTAAACCGAAGGTCAACTTTCTACTCTTCCAATATGGGCACAACTTCTAATTTGAAAATTCAAATATTTCAGATTTGCATTGAATCTGATCCATAGTCATTAGACACCAATTAAGCAAGAGTTCCTGAATTTCAATTTTTTCTCAATACCCCTTACACCTTAAATTTTAAACATTTTCTAGAATAAAAATCATGTAATGGATTTTGATGAAAATTGGAATAAGGATTCTAAACATAAAGTTTAGTATCATTATATCTTGATATTAATCTTCGTAAGGGGACATAAAAGTGGTGCAAAACTGTTCGGACAATTAATTTTATCTGGGGACGAGCATTCTTCTAGTTATTCATATGAGTAAGCATTATATTTACTAGCAAATATATGCTCCCTCCGGTCGCATATTTTTGCTAGGCTGCCGCATCAGAAATGAAGGCTCACGCGTAAGCCAATGGAGCCCCAGTCATATTTCTGTGGTGGTTAGACATTGATTTTCTGTGTTTATGACCAAGAATATTTTAGTTGAAAATAAAGGAAAAAAAATTCGACCCTACCCCGATTTTTGTTGTTCCCTCGCCCATAAATAGAAAGACCTGTAGTTTAAATAGAAAGAAAACATTTTTTTTGTACCCCCCTCAATTTTTTTATATTACCAGTCATAGAAACATTTTTTAGTTGAGAAAAAAAAATTTTTTTGACTGCCTTCCCCCAATTTTTTTATCCTCCCCCCCCCTATACATGTAAATATTTTTAATTAAAAAGGAAAAAAAACAAACCTAACCCTAACTGTAACGACGGGGTCAAAGTTAGCGTGGGTCCTAAAATGAAAAAGCACCAAAAAATCAAATACAGTGAACACAGTGTGGGGTGGGGGGTGTTTGTTTAATGACCTTTTTTTAATTAAACAATTTGATTCTACAATCAGTTGTATAGTTTTCCAGTACAATGTGTTAGTTTATTTTGTTGACATTAAAGAAAAAAAAATCACATCTTTCTTTTAATAAATAAAACATGGAATCATAAATTCTGTTGAGGTCGTGAAAAAATGATAATATTGGATATGAAAGTATTAAGAAATCAAATACAGTAAACACGAAAAGTTTTTTAATTCTCGGAAAGAAAAAGTTTACCTGAACTGTGTGTGGGGGGGGGGGGGCGGGGCGTGCGCGCGCGCGTTTTTATATAGTAATTTTTAAATCAATTATTATTTTAATTAAACAATTTGATTTAATAAAGTTGTGTTTTAACACATAATGGCTAAGAATAAACAAACTTAGGACGGTTTTAAAAATGGAAAACTGAGCACGGTGTTTGCAAGCGTTGTTGTTTACATATTTAACGTGCCACATTAACGTCCACTGCTTAATCAGATCGCCATATTTAATTACCGGAGGGAGGGAGGGAGGGAGGACACCACTGATTAAACAGCCAATCGGCTGCTTACTCAGATCGCCATATTTAATTACCGGAGGGAGGGAGGACACCACTGATTAAACAGCCAATCGGCTGCTTAATCAGATCGCCATATTTAATTACCGGAGGGAGGGAGGGCACCACTGATTAAACTGCCAATCGGCTGCTTAATCAGATCGCCATATTTAATTACCGGAGGGAGGGAGGGCACCCCTGATTAAACAGCCAATCGGCTGCTTACTCAGATCACCATATTTAATTACCGGAGGGAGGGAGGACACTACTGATTAAACAGCTAATCGGCTGCTTAATCAGATCGCCATATTTAATTACCGGAGGGAGGGAGGGCACCACTGATTAAACAGCCAATCGGCTGCTTAATCAGATCGCCATATTTAATTACCGGAGGGAGGGAGGACACCACTGATTAAACAGCCAATCGGCTGCTTAATCAGATCGCCATATTTAATTACCGGAGGGAGGACACCACTGATTAAACAGCCAATCGGCTGCTTAATCAGATCGCCATATTTAATTACCGGAGGGAGGGAGGACACCCCTGATTGAACAGCCAATTGGCTGCTTAATCAGATCGCCATATTTAATTACCGGAGGGAGGACACCCCTGATTAAACAGCCAATTTGCTGCTTAATCAGATCGCCATATTTAATTACCGGAGGGAGGGAGGACATAACTTATTAAACAGCCAATGACTTTGCAATTTTAACAGTACTCGCATTGAAATGGTTTAGAAAACACGCCGGTTATGATGAAAATGGGTTTAATTAATTGTATGAATAATATTTATTTATATAACCTTATCGGAAAATATTGTAAATACATATGTAAATTTGATAATAGCAGTTATAAGTTTATATTTGTAAATATGAATTTAATTGAAGGTTTAAATGAATGACTTATGTTAATGGCCACACCCATCTGGTGTCTGAACTACTTTTGGTGACAGTATATAAAGAATTTCAAAAAGATTAGTTTCAGTAAAATAGTCATACTGGAGTTTCGGCTTCAGACAGACAGACAGACAGACAGATACATAAACTCCATTATTAATAGATTTAATCAAAGTCGTTCATTTAAAAAATAAAATATAGATAATATTTTCAGTATTTACATCTTTTTTAGGGCTAAATCTGTTTTTCATTGTAAATAAATAAAGATGTCTATTAAATGTGCAGGTGCATAAGAAAATTGAGTAGGCGGTGACTTTATTTATTTATAACTCTAGATCGGGACAAAAATTTAAATTGCATCAGTCTAGAAGGATTTCTTCCTTTACTGACCGAGGACAGGAAAAATGAAGTGCAGCATGAGAACAGACACTACACTTTGTACATTGTTATACGGCAAAATTGGTGGCCACGAGAGAAACTATGCTGGCTTGACTAAGTAAAAGAAACAATAACAAAATTAATAGATAACAAATCTTACAATCAGTAAACACATGTGAAAATGATACAGTTAACTAGAAAAGTAATTTTATTGCGTTTGGCAACAGTAATTTTTTATCTATTTGTTTTTTCCTTCTTTTCTTGTTAACACAATCTTGTTGTCTTGTTGTTGTCTGCACAATCGCCAAACATTATTTGAGGACATGACGTAATACTTTTGAGGAATAAGATATGTTAAATAAGTAAGGGTACGTTCGCTAGTAGATATCTGATGATATAAATTCGCAGGGGAACGTTAGCACGTAAACGGGAGATTAGGTTAAGGGGACAACTTATGCACTCGGATGTCAGCTCGACCTGCTGTATGCAAGAAACGGATGTAACGTCACATGGTTCAAGAAGAGAGTGAGCGAGAAAAGTAGGCAGTTCGTTGGGAAGCTTCAAAGCGACAGAACTGTAATTCCAGGGACAGGAATTCAAGGATTTTGCCACCGAGGCAGGATTCCGTCACAGAAAAGTCACACCTTGGCGGCCCGAGGCAAATGGAGAGGTTGAACGGTTTATGAGAACCCTGAAAAAGTATATCCACACCACCACCATGGAAGGATTAAACTGGAAAAACCTGGTGCCTCATTTCCTAAGGCAGTACAGGACCATTCCAACAATACAACAAAAACATCTCCATTTGAAGCCCTCACTGGAAAGAAAATGAATATCGGCATGCCTGTTTACCTGTTGTTCCAAAAAAACCCATGCCAGAGTCGATCCACACTCACGTAGAAGAAAATGATGCGCGAGTGAGTGCCGCCGCCCGCGCCTAGAACCGGAAAGACCAGCCGAAGCACCAGTAGTAGGACACACTCCACCAGTAGTAAGACGCAATCCAATACGGAAGCGGCTTCCCCTCCCGCTAGATTTGAAGACTTTATTAGATAAATGAATATGTTAGTAAAGTTTTCAGTTCTGTATTTTGAAAAAACAAAAAAGAAATCGATTCTTCCTTGACTGAGACAACAAGTCACAATAATTTATTTAATTCGGCGAAATGTACTTTGAAGGTTCCCATTAAAATTAGAGTAGATCCCCATAGACTTCCACGCATATTATACATATCATAATGATGGACTGTAAACCCCTCACATATGCACACACACATATACGCACACACGCATAGACTATGTATATGTATATATGCATGTATATGACTTTTAATGAAGAAGGAGAGAGGTGTAATGTCTTAGTTATCTACCTTACATCGGCTGCCATGATTTCATTTGGCGATCAGAGTGATCTCCCTTGTATAGAATCTTGTATAAATAAAACATGCGAACACTGACGTGTCCCTTACGAGCCCGGCGAGCAAAGTGGTTACAACGTGTTCCGACTCTCGTGTTTCTTGCATTGTTTCTGTTTGTATCTTGCCTTTCTGTTTTTAGCTCGTGAGCCGAGAGATTAATACTATTTTATACAAGTAGGTGAGTAGAAATTCTATTAGAATATCTTATAAACTAAGGGGCCAAGACCTTAGAAATCCATGAATCCGGTGTGTCTTCCCACGCCGCTAGCAGAAAAGAAGGCAATGTTAGCAGCCTAATAAATTATTTTTCTCAGCACTTCTCCAAAATTTGGGATATTCTTCTTTACTTTCCGTTGTTGCGCCAGACATTGATTCCAGCGAGAACGCACCCCATTGAGACGATCGAGGATGGAGTGCCCCAGCCGCAGAGGACCTCTGGGGTTAAACGCGAGAGACACGAGGTATGATTTAAGTGTGCTGCTATGATTTATTTATTTGCATTCGTTAACAAACATAATTTATTTGATCATGACATACGAGACATTATACCCCACCTTAGAAGGAAGGTATTGTAACAAACGTAATTTTGGTTACAGACTGACAAAATATCTTTGTAATAGGATGATCTGAAAGTTATTAGGCATTAGATTTTTTAATTAACGAAACGTAAGCAAAACGTCAATGTTCAACGAAGAATGGATGAATAAAAGAAAAAACGAAATATTTAATGTAGTATTGTTTTTTTTTTTGCGTCTGCAGGCGAACACACATTATGTTGGTCTTCACCGGCCAACCTCCTATCAACCCCCTATTCCACTTTGGGGTCCAGATTAACCAATTTAGCAAAATAAATAAAATCACGTGCTTTTAGGGAATCAAGGAAAAGGGGACACAACGAAGACAACGCGACAGACTAAATGCATTATAAATCTCTTCTATGTATATGTTCTGTTGCTTATGAACTGTTAAAAGACTGATCAAATCGGAGAAAACTTTTCAAATATACGTAAAGTGCATTAGTTTCCTGGTCAATATTCAAATGTAATACAATTATTGATAGTACTCGTCTTTTCTATTTTCAGAAATACCGCATCTTTTTGTATTTAATGTTGGGTGGGACCTCAATTTGATAGCTTATGGCAAAGTGTTGAGTTGCTCCTTAGTTGCTATTACTCCCAGGTCCAATCTAACCCGGGGTAGTGGTAGTATCCGTCAGAGTCCTATATATAGGCTAATAGAATTTGTTTCTAGAACGACACTAAACTTCCTCGAAACCCTTGAGCAACCAACCACCTCACTTCACTTCCCCGAAATCCATCTTTATTAGTTCTTTGTACCGTTTTTCTTCATATCCTATTTCCAAACACTATCAACTACTCAATCTCACCCCCAAACATTTTGAGTATGAGGCGAAACTGTATCCAGTGGTGAGACACCAATTTGGGAGCTTTGGGGAGTAAAGAGACATCACTTAGTTACCACTACTCCCATGTCCACTCTGATCCAGAGTGGTAGTACCTGTTGGGGTCACATGTATGGGTCAGATAGAAACTATCATTTAAAAACTATTTGTTTACAAAATATACGCCAAAAGCAAATTAATCTAGAAACCAATCGCATACAAAACATATGTACGGCTCAGGCAATATTAGTTGACATTCCTAAAACCTAACAACGAACGAACGAACCAACCAACCAACCAACCAACCAACCAACCAAATTAAATTTATTTCTGTTAAAAACAATAAGAAAATCTGAAAACTTTATATGAAGTGCGGGACACCATAATATTCTAAGTGCTTCAAGCTTTTGTGTGTAGGAAGCAGCACACACTTCTAAGTGCTTAAACCTACAGGATTTAACATGCCTTCCACCCATCTCTCAAAATGCCCATAATGTACGCGAACTGCCATCCGCCCATCAGCTTAGTCAAAGTACTGGTTTGTTTGTAGATGTTACAGTAAAACAAACCACATGGCGTATGTTGGGTAAGTTTATAGAATCCACGTCGAACTATACAGGTAGACATTTTAAGAGTAGTGGGGAAATAGATTTTCTCACCGAATTCTCGAACGAAAATAAGTTTATGATGACTTTTCTGTTCCGTTGCTTAAGTTAATTATTTAAAAAAAGTTTGTATTGTCGGAAATTTATTATTTTTTAGATAAATTCGACATTCAAATGTAACCCACGAAATAAAAGGAAAGCATGAGGGGAGGGGGTAAGATAGGATTAAAAATTAAAATGGTCTTGTTTGAAATAGAACATTTTATTTTACATGACATTTCTCCATGTTGAATTACATTCAAAGTGTGCATTTAATTCAGTATGCAGACCTCATGAACTACAAAAGATGCGGTATTTCTGAAAGTAGTTAAGGAATTAATAAAAACAAGTACTATTGATAAATGTTTGACAAACAAAGAATGTAAAGTTATAAGGATGCGTACTTACAAAAATGGTTTAACCTATACATTTGAAATGAAGGAAAAACGTACTTACAACATGGATTAACTATAAAAAATATCAATAAAGTTGAGAGACTGTCCAATGTAAAGGCTTCAGAATTTATTTCGAGTGTCTCTTGCTAATATTTTCTTCTTTCAATTGAAAACATACAAGACTTTGTGATGCGTTAAACGATTACCTTTTTCTTCTTTTTCTCTGGAAGAAACTTATTTCTAGAGTGGGATGATGTTTAGTTACTACTCCCTCATAGATAATCTCACTATCTGGCGGATGCCATTAAGGAAATAAATATCGAGAAGGTCTTGATGGCATCCCTACTGAGGTTCTCCACTAAGGCGTTACAAGATCGCTGAAGAAGTCGGCCATTCGTATGCCCCTCACCCCGTGCCCCAGAACTGAATATACGCGGTTCTGATCTCGCTCTACAAAGGAAAATGAACACAGTCGATCTGTGGCAACTATCGATTTATAATCCTTTTTGAAGCGGTGGGTAATGTCTTTTCAAAGCTCTTCTTTAACGGCTCACTAAGTGGATATGCCCCTTTGTTATCCCGGAATGTTATAACGGTTTTTATATCCGGTCTTGGAACGATGGATATTATATTTTCTGTCTGAAAAGTGCATCCAGCTACAGATAGTATTTTATTATTTTGGGGGCAACTGACGAACGTTTTCTACACTGAAAATATAACAACATTTTAGACAATCATCGGGGAAACTCGAATGCCTATCAGGATTCGTCGCAATACTTAAACAACTTCATCAGGACATGAAGGCACACTACCATTTTGGCGGTACTCTCTATGAACCAATAGCTATGAATAATAGTGTTAAACAGAGTGACATCCCTGCACCGATTTTTTTCTCAATATACTTTGCTATGATTCCATCCTATACTTTTCGGAATTGTAATGTCAGCTTTCTCATATATTTCCAAACCACCGGCAGTATCTGTAACAGTCATAAACTTTAACATCCCTTTCCACTGTTGGAGAGCAGCCCTAGAGAGATTGTTTGGTCATACAAAGGACCAATCAGATTCTTGGGCGTATTAATTTTAACCGAAACTTTGAAGGACTACTTCCGGTATTTGCAGAGCAGACAGCAAACTTCCGGACACCTACAAAGAAAAACATCCTCTCTCCTGCCTTTATCAAGTTGACACCGAGCAAGAATATCCCCACTGGAAAATACTTTCGGCACTCGACGTTTGTTACTCTTCTATTCTTTTTTTCATTGTGAAAACTTCTGGCAACCTACACCCAACTGTGTAGCTCACGTAAATAAATTTATCATTTGTTATTTATAGAAGGGATTTGTTTTCCTTTCATTTGACGAATTTTTTTTTTACAGATTATAGGAGTTGGTCTTACAGTTTATGTCAATATAAGCTTCTTATAGATCTTAAATCTCACTCGATTTAATGCAAAGTACAGCACCTTCCAAACCCTCGCGCGGAAGCTCCTCTATGTCGATAATGTGGACTTCGTTGCTAACACGGAGAAGGGGATAATGGACCGCTTCTATATAGTATAAACTACCTTTAGAGTCACCATCATCCGGAAGAAACTAAGGTAATGCTCATCAAACGACACCAGCAAGACTTCAGTATGACGAACCCAATATCTCCGCCAAGGGGATCAGATTAAATGTAATTTGATCCATCGTATATCTTGGACACACACACACACACACACACACACACACACACACACACACACCCACACCCACACCCACACCCACCCACACACACACACACACACACACACACACACACACACACTCTTTCTCTCTCTCTCTCTCTCTCTCTCTCGATGGATCCATCGATTCCGAAATACTTCTTAGGATCAAAAAGGGACAAACCAGAAGAATACCCGACTCAAAGTCAGCAGCAAACGGTGTTCGGTCAGATTTGGTCAAAGACTTCCTGTTTTGGATAAAAATAAGTAATCAAATAGGTGATTTGATTTTGTTGGGGAAATAATCAAATAGTTGGTTTGATTTTCTTTCGAAAAATATAATTAAATGTTTTTTGTTAATTTTAAATAATTTATTTTAGAAAAATAAGCAATCAAATACTTATTTTTCTAACATAATTTATTTAAAATAAAAACATTTTTTTAAAATTATATTTTCCCAAAGAAAATCAAACCACCTATTTTATTACTTATTTTCATCCAAAACAGAAGTCTTGGACCAAATCTGACCGAACACCGTTTACTGTTGACTTTGAGTCGGGTATTCTTCTGGTTTGCCAATACGGGTAGTCAGACAGTCATTACCATAGAATGAAGATTAGTATCTACGAATCATGTTTTGGCTATACGAGTCTTGTACTTTTCGGAGACGTGGACCACGTAACGTCGATACATCCAGTCCTCGGAGAGGTTCCACCAAACATGCCTTATGAGGATCCGAAACGTTCATTAGCAATCGCCACACCAGATACTGCTGTTCTTTTTTCATATTAGAAATAGCGCCGTAAGTTAGGTTGTTTTCGTAATTTCTCCGAGGTTACACGAAGATACTCGAATCGGCAAATGGATAGTGGAAGTCCCTAAAAATAAGATGTATAAAAAAATTAAATTAAATTTAAAAAAATAGAAAAAAAAAAATGTAATACACATATGAGTCCCTCGATTCCGAAATACTTTTCACAATCGAAAAGGTTAGCAAAATCTTTGGTAGGCTTGAAAACACGTGAGATCAGAGAGAGGCATTACCATAACACGAGGCTAAGTATGTACGAACAATGTCTTGTCTATACTACTTTTGTATTCGTTAGAGACGTGGACCACATAACGTCGATACATCAAGGTCTTGAAGAGATTCTATCGTTGGCAATCGCTCACACCAGATACTGCTGATGTTTTTTTATATTAGAAATAGCGCCTTAAGTTCGTCTATTTTCGTAATTTCTTCGAGATTACACGAAGATACTCGAATCAGCAAATGGATAGTGGAAGTCTCGAAAAATAAGATAGAACAAGAAAACAAACAAACAAAAACAGGAAAAGAAAATAAGATAAAATAAAATAATAAAATATAAAAAATGTAATAAACATAGTGAAAAATCTAATACATGTTTAGATGACGACGTAGGTCCGATTAGAGAAACGAGAATTTATGAAGCCTGAAAGTGAAGGTTTATATTTACGCTGAAATCTACCAAGATAAATGTTTGCGCTAACATTCCGTTAACACGTTTTTGTTTTATTTGTTCTTAACTGTAGCTTTAACTTTCTTTAACCGTTTTTTATTTCAATGCTTCTTTTTTGAAGCCATGCCAGATTGTAAGACGAGTAATAACGTGAAGTGAGACGCACATTCAGATTCATTTTTTGTGGTTTCGGCTATAAGTGCGTCTTAGTAATTTATACTTTTCATGATTAGGATCGAGCTTTGAAATTGAAGTTGTGGTCGAGCATTTTTCTACAAGTAACTATAAATATTACTATTACAGAGTGATAAAAAAAAATGACACACATGAATAGTTAATAAAATTTGCATTCATTTCTGCAATCCGATCATATTGGTTACTGTAGAAAATAAGGTACTGCAATGAACGTGGGGATGAACAAATCCGTAAGAGAACGGGAAAGACAAGAGGATTCGAACACCGGCGTTAGTAGAGACGACTCATAATGTTTTTATTTTAACACTCGAGCCAGCGAGTCCAAAGATGTAGTTATGCAAACCAAGTTGGTTTGAACGAGCCGGATTAAAGTCGATAAAAGAAGAAGAAAAATTTCGCATTTGACGTTGAGAACTCATTCTCGTTCTTTCTAGGTAACATACCAGTCGAGGATCCGATCTCGACAATACGTCCGATAGAGACTGAGTCATTTCGGTTAACGCACGTCAAATCTTCCTAAACATGGAGACATGAATAAGTTACAAAGATTTGTAAGATTGCTACGTGTAAGAGAACCTGTGTCGACAAAATGCTATTAACGAGGGTTATGTTTGAATGGAAACGTTTGAGTGACACTTAAAGGTCAGAAGTGACCCCAGAACGGAAGTCGACGAAACCAAGTAACTTCTGGATGAATAACTTTTGGCACTTTTCTGGCAACACTTTATGCAGAGAAGATGTCTCCAAGGCTGTCCTAAAAGGGGGAGGGGCGAGCGTGCACAATGTAACTAGATATAGTGAGACGAGCTATCCGCCTATCTATCTGTCCGTCTTTCTCTCTCTCTCTTACGCGTACGTAAGTCGCCCGTCTCTCTGATTTTTTTATGTGAATCCTTTTTTCTTTTTAATAAATCTTTTTATGAATTAACATCAGCATCCGAGCGGTTTGGTCAGCAGACGAATAGAAAATGGGTTCCCGACGGGTGTATAATGGTTTATATACGTATCAGTAAGTAAAAACTTAACAAAAATAGAAGTGGACAAAATAATGTTGTCGTTCTGGTGATTAAACAAGAAAGGGGAAAAGAGCAAAGGATGTTGCAATATCCACAGTCAGTCCGAAAAGGTAGAAAAGAGGAAGTTCACTTTAGAGTCACAATGTTTATATTGATGACCAAGGGATTAAATCGACTAATGGTTGACCACCTCAAGATAACATTATCCGGGCCGCTACGCGTTAGGAAAAAATAAATCAAAATGGAAGAAAATTTAAAAAACAACAACTCTCACAAATTATTTGAGCAAATCCGACAATTGGGAGGAAAAAAAGATACGAACCTATATCTGTAAAGAAAGATACACAGGGAAAGCTACAGATGAAAACAGGCATTTTCAGCATTTTGAAGGCTCACTTTGAGAAATACCCCAATACGTACTTTCCGCGTGACGAGAACGCTTTACTTGAATTTGGATCGGCTCAGCCGGACGATGATGCGCTTATTCCAACGGTAACCGAACAAGAAGTGAGAAACGCAACCAAACAGATGTACACCAGGAAGTCCCCAGGGTTTGATGGGATAACATCTGAATTAATAAAAGCTAGTAGAGATATGATAATTAAAACATTGACAACTTTGTTCAATAAAATAATCACAACTCAGACAACACCAGATGACTAGTTTAAGATGTACCTAATACACGAAAAAGGTGAAAAACTAAAAGCTGAAACCTGCAGAACTATTTCACTGTTGTCAATACCTGAAAAAGTCTTTTGTAAAATCTTAATGAGCAGATGCCAACACATAATCGAAGAGTCAATGGGTCAGTCGCAATTCGGCTTCAGACCAGGCAAATGAACAACTGACGCCATATTTATAACAAGACAGATCATAGAGAAAGCAAGGGAACACCAAATTCCATTGCATTTTAACTTCATTGACTTCAAGGCTGCATTCGACACTATATGGAGGGAGGCGTTCTAGAAAATGTACCAAATTAAAATTCCTCAAAATACGTTGCCATTATACAAAACCTATACGAGGACACAAAATATGCAGTTGATGCTGGAGGGCAACTCACTGACTGGTTTCTAGCGAGGGTTGGAGTGAGGCAAGGCTGCATAATGTCACCAAGTCTATTCAACATATTCCTGAAACACGTAATGAATGATATTACAGGTCTGGACAAAGAGTTCCAATTGAGAGATGAAATGGGTCAAACAGTTCAAACAATTGGACAAAGAATTCCAATTGGTGTTAGATTTGCAGATGATAGCACACTCATATCTATTTTTGAAAAACTTAAAATTTCAACTTTGGAGCTTGAAAAAGCCTCCCAAAAATGGGTCTTGAAGATTAATCCCCTTAAATGTGCAATTGTCACCAGAAGCTGATGAAGAAATGAAAAGAGACGATCAACTAATTCCAAAAGTTGCAGAGTTCAAGTTTCTTTGCAATCTAGTTCCTAACTGTGCTTCAGATGTCTTGCACAGCATATCCACGGCGTCACAGGCGCTTGCCCGTTAAAAAAACGCAATATGGACCTCTAGAGACATGTCCAGAACACTTAAAGTTAGATTTTATAAAACACTCATTCTGGCAATAGCCATATACGGTTCAGAGACATGTACTACTGGGAAACAAGACACCAGAACCGTGTTGGTGTTTGAGATGAAATGTCTTAGAACAATCCTCAAAGTTACTAGGAATGGCAGGCTTTGCAATGCTTGCAAACGCGAAGCATCGGGCATGACGGAAACCATCGAAGATGTGGTGTCGGCTTCGATGGTTTGGTTATATTGTTAGGAGTAGTGAGATGATAAATGCCAGATACAGAAAAGACTTCTCAAACGCAAGACCAAGAGGACGCCAACCAAAAAGCTGGTCCGACAGCATTAGGGAACAGTGCGGTGTTCCGGTTCAAACATCTGAGAAATACGCAATTCGGAGACAGAATTTTGTGTTCAATACAGCGAGGGGGCGTGAAGTCCTATGCGATTATAGCAAAGTAATATGCATCTTTTTGTATGCGTATATGATAGCGTAATGGGTAAGACGCCCACTTTTTCTTTTAAACAGTCGAGTTTCGATCTCAACTTGAAATTCTTGCTTGTCTATCTACACGGAGGAGTTGTGATACAGCGAAACAGTCTGTTTGTGGATGACTATATATGCCCCACCATCGAGAATTGATCACTTTAATGAGATAATCGGTGTTATTAGCGATTATACATTACTCTTCTTAATAAAAGTAGAGCACTTTCAGCTGCTAAAAATGCTTACTATAACCATCCGGATTCCACTTACTCTAATGCACTTGTGTTGATAGCGTTACGGGTAAAACACTCGCTGCTTTTCGATCTCAGCTTGAAGTACTTGCTTGTCTAGCCACACAGAAGAGCTGTGATATAGCGAACCATCTCTTTGTGAATGACACACACATAACTATAGCACATATTTATTATTTTTCTTTACTTTCATTCACCACGAACAAGGCCATTGCCACTGAGACGTTAGGGGCTACTGTAAATTAGGGTCCATACCTATAGTACCATCCTAAGTAAGGAGATGTGCAACGGCATTTGGGGACCTCTACAATGAAGGGGTTAGATTTTGCTGACTGAAAGATCGTCGGGGGTATTTATGTTGAGGCGGCACCAGTGCAGCAAGTTCATTGGAGCACATTCCATTAAAGTATTTGTAAAACAAGCACAGAGATGCAACAGATTAGAGGCTCTCGTTTGGACCCTGTTCAAGAGGGAGAGACTATTGATTCGTGCACTGGCCCAGATGCTACAAAAATACTCCATGCATGACCGAATGGTGGCTTTGTAGGGCTATAAGATATTTAACACTTAAATGTTTTTCTTGAAAAAAGCACTTTTACATACTGTGAGAGAAAGTTCTTGATTTTTGACTATAAACAAGTGCTTTACGTTAACCAGCTACATGCACGTAAAGGACGCAGTATTGAAACTGTTATAATAAATATTGAAGACTATAAAAAAAAGGAGAACTTTTCTTTACAAGTGAAACATAATTCTACGGAAATACTCCGGACTACTACTACTACTACTACTACTACTACTACTACTACTCAAATGTTTAGTTCAGGTCTATTTACAAAAATCACGAGGATTGTGAATGTCTTCACCGTCTCAAATTCCCTTGTCAAAAGACGTCATTCTATGCGATTATTCGATTTTAGTTTAATATTATATTGCTATTTAAGATGTACTAGTAAAATTAAAATATAAATAAAGATTTAATTTAATATTCATTTTAGGAGAACTTAATATTTTGTTAGCATTTAAGTTATAAAAATAACTTTTAAGAATGTTTTAACCTACTCAGAGTTCACAATGAAACATATCTGAAGTAAAAAAATACTCTCTCTCTCTCTCTCTCTCTCTCTCTCTCTTCCTATTACTATCAATAGTCGCGGTGAATGAAGAGAAGGTTCGAAAACCAAGGTATTCTGGGAGAGACACAGTGAGAGTAGACTTTGCGTTGCAGGTTAGTTCTTCCTACTCTCTTTCTCTTCACCTCTCTTTGTTTCAGTAAGAAAACATGGATGCGAATCGCAAAAAAGCCTTTAAATAATTTTGCTATTATACGATATTCCAAATAGATTATTGTTGAGATAAGAACAAATAATAAGAACTAATAAAGAAACTGACATTTTAATTGGGGCGCAATAAACGTGTCCAAAATAAATCTACATCTTGTAAAGATATCGACAGGACTATATATAGGGTACACATCCAGAGAATCTTTACTGTGTTTATATAAAAGTGTTCACAAAAATAGAGTTGTTTAATAGGTATAGAGATCTTTATGTATACACACATCATATATATATATATATATATATATATATATATATATATATATATATATATATATATATAATTGTATGAATTAAAATGTTTTTCAACAAATTTGGAACATTTATTAGAATTAAATATATATATATATGTATATATATATGTATATATAATTTAATAAATGTTCCAAATTTGTTGAATTTTTTTAATTCATACAATTGTTTCTGCCCATTTAAAAAAATAGATTATCTTGATAAAAAAAACTCAAGATGTTTGCGTGCATCATGAAAGATAATAGTATTAAATTTTCGAGTGTTCTATAATACTAGTTTTGACGTTTACCTACAGAAGGATGTAACTAATACACACACACACACACACACACACACACACACACATATATATATATATATATATATATATATATATATATATATATATATATATATATATATATATATATATATATAACAAATTACAAAATTCAGATAAAATGTAAAACTAGTTTATGGAAACAAGTAACTAGTAGAAATGCAAACACAAGCACATCATTAAATCTGGACCAAGATATTTCGGTCGATGGATTCGATAATATTCGTTTGGTTATTTGGCTTTATTAAACAAAACTCAACATTTTTGTACGATGTAGGAACAATTCAGGATAGAGAAACATTGGTAGGAGGCGAGAGGCAATAGATGATTTGTGTAGTAGGTATGTGAGACCGAAAAATCTTTAACGATGTGTGTGTCCTTATTTCTACTAACATGTTACTTGCTTATTCCTATTTCTATAAACTAATTATATATATATATATATATATATGTATATATATATATATATGTATATATATAATTCATTATTATTTCATGTATACACGTATAAAATTATAAGGTGATATAATATATTGTGCATAGATTTTCAGTATTTACTTCAACAGTGTTCAATACGTGAGTAGAGCTTTGTAGTGAAGTATGAAAATAAAAAAATATATACAAGTGATATCTAAAGGATAAAACATATTCCTAGTTCTATCGAACATAGGCTTAGAAATAACTCTAGCAACGAAACTGTATTTAAGAAGTCAAGCAACATTTACAACATATCTATAAAAATAGTGGGTATAATAATATCGAGATTAAATACAATCAACAGGATACCAATAACCATAATATAAATGAAAAATAAAAGTCAGAGAAATATAATTTGGTTTACACCCCTATAACCAGATGCTAAAAACTAAACTTGACAAGAAATTCCTTAATCTCATCGCAAAAACACTTTTATCGTAACTAAGCCCTTGCCCAAAATATTCAATAAAAATAACTTAACACTGTCATACAGCTGCTGCGAAAACTTAGAAATGATAATTAAAGTGCACAAAATACTAAACAAGAGCAGTAGAGAAGAAGAGAAAAACAAAATGCGTAAAAGAATCATCAATATAACAACAATAAAAATAACACTCAGAAGAACAATTATATAACCACTAGAAATGGTAATAACTCAAACTCTAATAGCAACTATCCAAATAGAAGCTAATAAAGAAAAAAACTGTAAAACTCGTGCACTTAGTCTACTACAAAATAACTGCTTAACCAAAAACACCGTTTACCAAGCCACAATATTTGCCAAAAAAAAAACAACAGAATAACGAATAGTACAACGTAGATATAACCTACCTAGATTTTAAATCTACGTATAACAACCATAAAAGAACATTCGAGAGCAAAACACGCCGATTCAAAACATCAATAAAGAACCATTACTGGAAACTCAAAGAAAGCGGACGCTTGCCAATGATTGAGTGGAAAATAGCACGATGGGCTAGTACATGTAGATATTGAGACGATCCGTGTATATTATGTTTGAACGAGAAACTTGAAATTTTAAATTTTAAAAGTTCCAAAAAGTTACTAGAAATTAAATAGCAATCAATTGTAGGCATTGAATAAACTTTACTTTAGGATAACTACATACATAACAAATAAATAAATAAAATGAGAGAAATAACAACGAATTTGATTAGTTAGACAAAAACAACGTGGATATATAAAACAAACAGTAATAAAATATCTGTGGACTGAAACAGGGATGAAACGCGGACGCTTCTATGTAGCTTTATTGCCATCAACATATTTTCAAAGTTTACTATATATATATATATATATATATATATATAAAAGATTAAGGCTACCAACATTTGTAAAATGTTTTTTTTTAACATTTATTTATTATTTTGTTATTTTATCATTTTATAATTTTATATAACGCGTTTCAAGCGGTAGTCCGCTTTCATCAGATATGTAAATCCATTGGAAGAAATGTCTTTCGATTTGAAAGAGTGTTTATATATATAAATATATATATATATATATATATATATATATATATATATATATATATATATATATATATACATAAGTTTTTTTTCATTTATCCTAACTATAGTCATATCAAAACACCTTAGCCTTACCTAATTCAATTATACACTAATATCTTTTCACATACCGTATATACACTCACAGAAAACCTGACTTAACACTCTCAAGGCTATACATTATTTGGATATTTATTTTTAAACATTGTCTAATAAATTCATATTCAGCACGATTCACTTATAATTTGATTCTCTTATTTTATTATATATACGAAACACTTTTCTTGATATCAATATTTTAATTAGTATCCGTGGTAATATTATTTAAGTGATTTAATGAATTAAGTTTAAAATTGTTCCTATTTACTTCCTCCCACGAGAGTAGAGTCAGGCACAATGTCAATATTTAACGTGGTTAAAATCAGCTCCCCAAAATGAGCACTCTGGATTGGAACAAAAATGTCAATTACCTCGGTCGAGGACATAAAAACTAAGTGCAGATTCAGGAAAGATACTACATTTTGCTCCTCGCCAAAAGGCCAAGGAGTCAACATGTTGGTAGTGATTATGATGATAATGATGATGATGATTATGATGATGATGACGACTTTAACATTTGTCATAGAAATGAAAAACCTCTTCTAAGCTTTCTAAATTACAAAAAGAAAAGATGAATTTTCTTTAATATTAAGTAAGACATTTTTCTGCTTTTTATGAAGGCAAAAAGTACAATGTACCCATTTCGAATTACTCAGTAATATAAAATTGGTTTATTTGACTAATTGATCTTCCACCATCATATTCATTTCATTATATTACTAGTTTTTAATGGGGAATTTATTTTCATTTTCATGCCGAAACAAAATATTCGACTTTGAATATTTTAATGACCATATCAATTCACCTTTTTGTTGTTTTTTTCCTTTACTAAAATGTCCATTGCAATTTTTTTCTTTGGTTTCTGTAAAGAAATTGTTGCCCGGAGACATAATTTAGAATATAGGTATTACTTTAATGTTCTGTATATTAAGAAGAATGGAAATGCGTTGCTTTTGTTTTGATAATTTGTAAATTATTAACATACAAAAGACTCGATCGAACAGTTGAAAAGATCACTAGTACAAGGTTATCCAGTGTTACCTGGGAATTAATCATGATCCACGTGTCCTCTTGCTCCCAGCTCTGAACTTTATATTACCATTTTTATTATTAATTTGAATTTCTAAAATAAAGCTAACGTTGCCTTTACTCTTGATAGGTAACCGGCGCGCATGCAGACCCGGGATATTACTCTACAACCTAAATACAAATTTAATATCACCATCGCTCGGAAAATTTTGTCTTAGTACGAGTCTACACCCTCCGTAAAATGCCGGAAAAAACATGTATGCTTCGCCAGTGTACGCACTAATATTCATATTCATATCAAAATAACGTCTGAATTGAAGTTCAAAAAGAAATAAGAAAAAAGAAAACATCTTAAACTGGAGAGTTAAAACGAATAAAAAGGAAAGAAAAACGTATAAATCGGCATAGAAACGAAAAAAACAAAAAACTTCTCGTTATGGAAATAGATTAAAGCCGGGATGTATCTGACCTGGTATTTACTTTCTCAATTCCTCTAAATACTTGAAATGTATTCGTCTGATAGTTTTTTTACTCGGTAACTTTTGTATTATTATCCACATACACATATGTTTTATCCTTTTAAGGAATCGTCAGTGTGGAGATAACTGTTTTGCCGGTCGCACGGAGCGAACCCCATACACGAGTCACCTTTTAACTCAAGTCGGAACCTCTAACTCCGTTCTACGTCTATTTATGTTGTTTTAAGCGAACGTATATGAAGCCGTCATATCGTGTTCGACAAATACAATAGACTGGAACTCTCACTTTAGCTTTAATTTTAGTAGCTTTTTAAAAGATTTCTCGTAAAGGGCCCAGCAGTGTGTATATCTATATATATATATATATATATATATATATATATATATATATATATATATATATATATATATATATATATGAGTATATGAAAGGATGAAAATAATCCGACGGTATGAAATTAAAAATGGAAAAGCGGAAGACCTTTTCGCTCAACGTTTCGCCCAAATTTCACGTGGCGTTTGTCAAGAGCGGACGAAGAATACAAAAATGACAAAAGACGAGAAAGTCTGTAAATTATGGGGAATATATATAGTGGTTGGGTTCATGTTGAGATGAAGGGTATGCAAAAAAAAAAAAATATAACTCGTATTCCGGGGTTCGCGTTCGGCGACCGGTTTGAATAATCCTTCTCTACACTGACGATTCCCGTAAGGATGAAACGTATACGTATGTAGATTAAAACAAATATTTATAATTCATATATATATATATATATATATATATATATATATATATATATATATATATATATATATATTGAAGCTCCTCGTTAAAAAGTAGATCACTGTAAATGGTAGTAATAACACAGCGTGACGTCACTTGCTTTATATGCATCATTTCTTTCACTTATAGAAGTTGAATGCCTGTACGTTTCGCCGCCTCTAAAAGTGTTAAAATTATCATTGTTTATAAGCTGTTCAGAACTGGCCTATCGGTTAGCGACGTTGGATTGGGGTTGAAAAATACTTTTAATCCAGGGTTTCGAATCGTGTGACCGGTGGTGAATAGTCGTACTTCTATGCTGATGAGTCTTGATTGAAAAGAGACGAAACGTATACGTACATAGATGAATAAACAATAACACATATATATATATATATATATATATATATATATATATATATATATATATATATAGTCTTAAAAAGCTTTGATACATTTTAAACAAAAAAGGAAAATGCATTTTAAATTCCCAGGGATACTAACTAGATCCAAAATATCGCAGACTAAGCAATTGCATAAGCCGACTTACAGCTGGATAATTTACAAATACAAAAAGTAATTCAAGTACATAACAGTGAGACAAAAACAGGGGACCTTAACTTGAATTGTGAAATATTAAACGGGGATCATCAGCTATTTACCATGTAACTGTTTCAGAGATTTAAAAACAGAAAAATATAGAATGCTTCACAAATTTGCGTGGCATTCTTGCGTGTCATATATATATATATATATATATATATATATATATATATATATATATATATATATATATACATTATTCTTTTTTATAGAGTGGGGGATAGGTCTTTGTTTTCAATTGCATCCCTGAACAGCGAGACAGATGTGCGATATTTACATAATAGACTTCTTTTTTGATTTGCATATCTACTTGTTATAAAAGTCAATTGGTAACAGCTAATATTATGTAACGGTGTGTCACAGCTTGATTTTATAATAATCTACTAGAATACCCATTCGGTCAAAATGAGAGAGACATGTGTTACATTTTTCCAAAATATCTGTCGATGATTGAAAAAAAATAGGCAATATTTTTTATATAACAATAACATTTATTAACATCCAGACAATGGACTATTTACATTACCAGTTTCTTCTCGGATATTGTTTAGCAATATTTATTTTTTAAATTTTTTTTGAAGAGAAAAATGAAAATGTACTACCCTGTACCAGGATTGAACTTACCGCCTTCAGGTTATGAGACTTTTGTGTTTCATATACTCTCTCTTACCTTTGTTCCCACCCTCCCACCACTTCTCGTCTCATTCGTTCATCATTGCATCCTCCCAACCCAAACCCAACATTTGAAACACCAACCGCCCCCTACCGTGACCTTCGTAAGTAAGGCCTATTTACTCGAAAAGTGACGTCATGCTAGTAAGTAGCAAGTGTGTTCCGTCGAAGTCAGACTGTCGATAATGAATGGGAACTTAAAAAATGATGAGAACACTTAAAAATTGCATTTAAATAAAGTAAAGAAAGAAACACGATTCGATTTATACTGAAACTCAACTTTATTCAATATAAATAATAAAAAACGAATT
>OY744524.1:165413168-165488168 GCA_963556195.1 Sepiola atlantica | reverse complement strand
ATATTTGGAAAGAATGAAATGGAGAAAAAGAAAATAAATTTAAAATTTAAATTTGGAAAGTCACGTGGTTGGGATCGTTAAGAATCAAAATCAAAGAATAATAATGTCAAAAATAATAACAAAATATTAATATAAAATATAAAATAAAATAAGATAAAATCAAATCAAATAAGATAAAATCAAATCAAATCAAATCAAATAAAATAAAATAAAAAGAGAGAGAAATAATAAATAGATAGATAGACGAATAAAAAGATAGATAGATAAATAGATAGAGATAAAATGAAATAAAATAAAATGGTACGGGATAAAATAAGATCATTTATGATAGAGACAGAAGTGGGTGATAGAGAGGGGGAGGGTAAAGAAGTGGGAGGGGAGGGGGAGGGAAGAAAGACACATGCGATGGGACGTGTCAAAATCAGTCTAGGGTTAAAAAGCACGTAGCATGTTTTTAAGGCCGGTTATAGGTTTGAGTCGGCGATGATGGTGGTGGTAGCGTGTGATTATATATATATATATATATATATATATATATATATATATATATATATATATATATATATATATATATATATAAGGTATTAAGAAGGTTGAAAGCAATGCAGAAGCCCAGAAGAACAAAAAATAAACAATCGAAGGTGAGATCTTACAATTATCTAGTTCGTTCCGCAGAAACACTTTCATCAAAACCCACACCTTACCCTGTGTCTAACTTCTTGGAGAGGAGGTAAATAAAATATATATATCAGTCTTTTTATCTATTTTTGTCATCGATAGCTTTCTTCATACAAAATCAATATTGGATACTTGTTCGTCAATTCTTTTGGTGGATCGTTGCAGCTTGTTGTCAATAACAATTAAACGTAATTCTGTTTAATTCCTTTAAGAAAATATTTTAACCTGATCAGAAATATTTTGGAACGGACGCAATGTCCAAAAGAGACGTAACTTGTATTCATCAGTACAGAGTTGCTTTTCTTTTGAATGAAAATAATATTTTTGAGAAAAAAAAAACATCTGCATAGTTTTTAAAAAAATCTTTGAAATCTTTGAAAGTGAAAAACCCACCGGGCAACGCCGGTTAGGGTTAGCAAGTATAAACGGTTGAGACTTGTATAGTTTTTTATTTTTATTTTAAATAAATCAACGTGTTTTTAACAAATGTACGCGTTTGGAACGAACGTATGGATTTCTACAGTATTTTTCATCCTGTGTGAAGGAGAAAGGTCCTGAAGAAGTGAAAGGTCCTTCGAAAATTATCACTCACCAAAGTAGGAAGAGTACGTGCTTCTAAATGTCCAACCAAATGCTGGACGAAGATTAATAAACAAAGTAGGAAGATAGAGTTTTTTGTTTTGTGTCTGTTTCTATTTTGTAAAAGGCCTCACACACTCACGCACACACACACACACATACACCCACACACACTATTTTCCCGATACCATTTAAGTAAGAGGTCACAAAATAAAACAAATGAGGTCACCAGAGAGCTACTGTAATCATTGTTTCAATGGCTACCTAGTAACCCTACACCCCCAGTTGGTGGTTAGGCGGTGAGTAGCGCCGGTTATCTTAAGTATGACGTGCGTTATCGCGGAGAAACATCTCTTAACGCTCATGCATTATGTAAAACAATACGAGACATTATCTCCGCCTGGAACCTTAGCCGGATTGTTAAACACCGGAAGAATAATCTTTAAGCTAACCTCTTTGAGCGTTAAGCATACGATTCATTCGGTTATAGTAACAAAATATAATGAGTTCAGTTAATCTTATTTAAAAAATAACGACTTCAATTAATCTTTTTTTTTACAAAAGAAAATGTAACGCTAAGGAAATACATGTTAACATTTCAATTATTCTTTAATTAAAAAGGAAGTGTAGCGTTATCAAAATAAATATAACGATTTCAGTTAATCTTCTCATAAAAAGAAATGTAACAATTGAGTTAATCTAAAAAAAAGAAATGCAACGCTAAGCAATTCAACATTTCAATAAAAAAATTTAAATTCAAAAGGAAATGTAACACTAATAAAATAGATGTAACGATTTTAGTTAATCTATTCATAAAAAGAAATGTAACGCCAAAGAAATAAATGTAAAAATTTCAATTATTTTTTAAATTCAAAATAAAATGTAACGTTAAGGAAATAGATTTAACGATTTCAGACAATCTTTTTATAAAATGAAATGTAACACCAAGTAATTAAATGAAACAATTTCAATTACTTTTTAATTAAAAGAGAAAGGTAATGTTATGTAAATAAATGGAACGATTCATGTTAATCTTTTCATTAAACGAATATGTAACGCTAAGGAATTACATGTTGACATTTCAATTATGTTTTGTTAATTCAAAAGGAAATGTAACGTTAAAGAAACTAAATGTAACGACTTTAATTATTTTTTAATTCAAAGGAAAAATTAACCATAGGGAAATAAATGTAACGATTTTGGTAATTTATTTGACAAAAGGAACTGCAACATTAAGGAATCAAATTTCAAATATTAAAAAAATATATAAATGAAATGTAACGATTTCAGTCAATCATTTTACAAAATGAAATGTAATACTAATTAAATTTAACTATTTAAATTTTTTTTCTAAAAATATAGCAACTATTTTAGTTATATTTTTACTAATAGAATTGTATTGTTAAGAAAATAAATGTAACGATTTCAGTTATATTATGCAATGTAACGGCTAGGAAATACACGTAACCATTTCTTTTAGTTTCTTGCCCCCCCCCCCCAAGAAATGACGCACATTATGATAATTAAGAAGGAAATAAATGTTAGGATTTTCGTTTCCTAAATGAAATGTAGTTAGTCTTGAAAAGACCATGGCTCTAGGAAGAAGGAAAACAGTCAGCACGAAGCCTGCAGTTCTTGGAAAGAACTTACTGGAATAAGAAGCTGTATTACACCGAGGTATCAAAACAGCGAATTGATGGAGACCACTAGACCCATGAGTTAAACGAGCTGGAACAGCTATAAAGAATACACGACCTAATATTATTTATAGAAAAGACTGAGACTAGCAACATCACGTCTGTGAGAAAGAGGGCGCAGTGGGTTAAAAAAAATCTTAAATTCTTAAAATCTTAGTTTAATATCGAAGATACTGATTACCTGTTTAGCTAGTGTGTTGATGCAACATCATACTAATACCTACTCACAATTGTCAACAGTCTCGTTGCAGATGTGAAACAAGTTGCAGTTTGACACATTTTCATTTAATATTATACTAAATAGGCATTTTTTTGAATGTGTCATATTTGAAACAAAAAGCATTTAAGGGTTAAACAAAACAACGATTATAACTAATGAAATTTAAAAGAAATGGTATTTATTATTAGTATGAACAATTATTTTGCCAGTTCATCCATGTGTCGTCCCATTCCTTCGCCTCTGAAGTGTAGCTGCATTGTTTACATCCCTCAACCTTTTTTTTACGTGACGGTGGCAAATTGTCATATTAACTTATTTGTAATTCTTTTTTCAACAATTGATCTTAACAAAAATTTTCCGTATTTCTTTCAGTTTTTTTTAAAAATCCAAACTTATATTTAGATTTTTTTCAACAATTGATCTAAACAAAAATTTTCCGTATTTCTTTCAGTTTTTAAAAAAAATCCAAACTTATATTTAGATTTTTTTCAACAATTGATCTTAATAAAAATTTTCCGTATTTCTTTCAGTTTCTTTTTAAATCCAAACTTATATTTAGATTTTTTTCAACAATTGATCTTAAACATTTTCCGTATTTATTTCAGTTTTTTTAAAAATCAAAACTTAATGTTAGATTTTTTTCAACAATTTATCTTAATAATTTTCCGTATTTCTTTCAGTTTTAAAAAAAAATCCAAACTTATATTTAGATTTTTTTCAACAATTGATCTTAACAAAAGTTTTCCGTATTCTTTCATATTTTTTTTTAACCAAACTTATTTTAGGATTTTTTTCAACAATTAATTATAAAAAAAAATAGTTTTTCAACAATTGCTTTTTATTTACAAAACAAACAAATATTTTCTTTTATTTGTTTTGAAATGGAAATGAAGAAAAATGTTATTGGCTTGTTAAAGGAAAAACACTTTTCCATTGGAAGAAGAAAAAAGAAAAAAACACTAAAATAAAATTTCATTGGCTATTGGAACTTAATGTTTTTTTTGTTTTTTTAATTCATAAATAAAAGAAATGTCAGACTTATGACGTTCTCATATACCACTAAGGCATATATTGTGGACTATATACTAATTCCAGTCGAAATTAAAGATTTTAAAATTTATTGTTCATTAATATTATTCCAGTTTCATTGGTTTTAACATTTAAAAAATTTTTTTTTTTTTTTTTTTCATTGTTTCTTAACATGAAAAATATTTAAAAAAACAAATCTGAAACTAAATTAAGATAAGTTATATCTATTACTTTGCCACCCTAAAGTAAAAAGGCCCACCCAAGGACACTAGTGCCTGACTCAGAGCTAATACTTCTGGTTTCATTTTTCTTTATATTTGGTTGAATTTATGTGTCGGCGACGAGAAAATGGGGAAATATTTCCGCGTATCATTCAATGTATTCGAGAACAATATTCTTTCGTTAGTTCTTAATATTGTTTATCAACATCTTATTTTTCAGGTTATTGTTTCATTACTGTTTCTTAATATTTTATATTTATTGCTTGTTTTATGGTTTCTTGATATGAAAAAAAAAATCTTTATTTAAATCAATTGTTGAAATTTTGTTAAAATCAATTATTGAGAAAATAAAAATCTAAAAATAAGTTGAGATAAGTTATCTCCCTTGACACTTTGTTACCCTAAAATTAAAAAGGCCCACCTCTCACCCCTTTTCGGGAAGTTGGATGTTCACTATAAATTGGCTCAGTATCTAACTTTACCCTTGTGGGTGGCCGATAAACAAGTAACCACTTTTAAAATCTCTTTAGTATTCTAAAACACACCCAAAGAAAAAAAATGAATGAATAGTGAAAAATGTAAAGAAAAAAAAAACACTAATCGTAAACAAAAGAGTCAACAAATAGCATTCTGTCTGTCTCCTTCAATCTCTGTGGTAAAAGTCTATATTAGCGCCGCACCAAAAACTGTTATTTTATTTTCATTCCAATTTCTTTTTGGTCTTTTTTAACAAATCGAAGCGTAAGCAAGAAGTCCGAAAGAAGGTCCTGAATTATACAAAGTACACACCAGGCCGGTGCATATTCCAGCGTTATAAGCCCCATAAAGTTATAGTCATAGTGCGAATAATCCCAGGAGCAGGCCCCCAGCTGTCGCAAGAGCAAGCCACTGGTCAGTTCCCAAACATATAACACCGCAAGGTAGATAGGAAGCCGTACGTAGACTGGTACTCCGTGCTTATAATACAGTCGAATGTAAAGCCGCTCGACGAAGTAACTGCAGCTGGCGTACATGAAGAAAGAAAACAAGGTAGAATATCCGAGGAGTTGGCGATTGCCCTTGTCGGCGTGGTACAGATCGTAGAGCGCCGTGAAGACGACCTCATCGAACACACCGTGAAGTCCGTACACGTAAAAGCGCAGCCATGCCGGTAGAGGGCTGAAGGAAGTGTCCCTTCTAACGAGGTCGTCCGGTTTGGATTCTGGGACGCCTGGGGAATTCATGGGTGCAACAGAAGCCGTCGAACAAGGATTAGTATTTACATGATTATTTCGACTATGGGTGTTCGTCGTACTGCTCGTTCTGTGGTTGTTATCGTCGGAGAAAGTGTTTGTTGTTGTAGTCATAATGCTATCTTCTCTTCTTTTTGTAGTAGAATTAGTTGCAGGTGTTGTAAACGTATTATTCAGCATATAGAAGTAAACAAACAAAAAAAAATGATTGATTTCGTAAATACGTACGTGGGTGTTAACCTGGCTGTCTTTGTTGCAAGTTGTTAAACACGTGAAATATATTAGCCCGATCGATTATACGCACCTGTATTTGATCTTTTTTTTTTTAAAGTCCATACAATTAATATTATATATCCGTTTTACGGAGTATTATTTTAATTAAAGGTATTTTAAAATCCGTTTTTTCTTTTAAATCTTTGATTTCTTTTAACAATCTTTTTAATGCATTCTACTTTTTTAAAAGAAAGGGGGAAAAAATTCAATATTTTTCTTATTGTTACAATAATACTAAATAATTTTTTTTTTTTACTAATGGGTCGCCGTTTATCAAGGCCCGGAGTCAACTCGAGGGTAAAGGTTAAAGCGATGGTTAGTTGGACGATGATCATAAGGACCGGAGACAACGTGTGGGAAGGGCAGAAAATTACTTAACAGGAATTGATTATCAAAGAGGCCGGCTCATCAAGTATTTGTTTACATTAGACTTAAAGACGACCGTGTTGTAGTCTGTTGGGAAGCAGTCTCGTCGTTTCTGTTCCCACAGATGGGATGTTATAGGAAAGACACTTTGTTCATGGAAGTTTCGATTGGTTTTTCGTAAAGAGACACGGAGAGAAAGGATAGTTCTGTGCTGTGGTTGTAGTTAGACGAGTTCTTGTTGTGATGTGTTCCCTCTCCAAAAACTGAACTTCTCCAATGTTAACATCCGATAAAACAGGGCTGAAATACAAATTCACGACTTTCTACAGTAAATAAAATTATAGAAAGTACAAATGATAATTTTTGCAATTCTTTTTCTTTTGTTCAGTGATTGTCTTAGATTTCTTTCTTCTTCTCAGTAGGTTCCGTATATGTTACACAATTTACATAGTTGTCCGATACGGTCTGATAAGTCACGGCCGTTTTTTTTAAGAAGATATGCAAATCAATTGAATAAAAATAGCGTAAGAATCAAAACGACTGGTCTTTAGTGTTTCTTTTTTTTTGTTCGTTTAGAATTTGCTTAATTCCAATTAAAAAAAAAATTAGATTTTTTTCGTGTTTTTATAAGTTTTCATAATGTTGTTAATATTTACGCATTACACATGCGATTTATCAATTGAAACAAGGAAGACACTATAATGTGGGAAACTTCTCTCATTTACTCTGTCTGTCTGTCTCTCTCTTCCTTGTGCTCTCTCTCTCTCTCTCTCCCTCTCTGTCTGTCTGTCTCTCTCTCTCTCTCTTCCTTGCGCTCTCTCTCTCATTTGGTGTCATCAGCCGAATTTAAATCAGTATTTTTTTTTTACTATTTTTCACTCTGCGATTATACGAATTACTTATCCCCTAACTTAAAAAAAGGAAAGAAAAAAAGAACGTCGTTTTTATGGACTGGTTGTCGCCGTTTTGTCCCCGTCACAATAAAGGTCATCAAATGATAAAAAAAAGTCTTTCCTTTTTTTCTTTCTTTTCTATCCCCGACGTTGTTTTAAACCTCCGATTTAAGGTCATTTTTTTTGTAAACCATCTTTCTGTTTGTTGCTGTTAGTGTTGTTACTCCGGTGTTTTCCGTCTACTGCACACTGTGTGCATGTGGGGTCGTGCGAGAAACGGGCCGGCTTAAGACTTATGCTGGCACGGGCCCTGTCAGCCCCCACTCTCCCTCTCTTTTATTACATATTATTTCTTTTTCTCTTACAGTATTTTTTTCTCGCTATTAGTTTTTCCGCCCGTCAATTTCTCTCTCTCTCTCTCTCTCTCTCTCTCTCTCTCTCTCTCTCTTTCCGCCTTCGTTATTTTTCTCTTTAGTTTCTTTCTCCCACACCCTGTTCTCGTTATTTTCTCTTTTTGCTCACCCATTCTTTCTTTTTCATTTAGTTATACCCCCTCTCTCTTAAACGCATGGTTTCTTTTTCTCTTTAATCTCCCTGTCTCTGTCTCTCTCCCCTCCCCTCTCTATCCCCCCCCCCTATCACACATTCAGTGGCCCTAGGTATGACAAAGTGTAGATGGTGGTAAAGTTTATATTTGAGATCTTTGAGGAGTATGTAGTTACCACTACTCCCAGTTTCACTTTGATCCACAAGTTACCGGGGCTTTACCGGCTCCACTAGGCTGGGAGCGACTCCCACCCCTAAAAAAGGAGCCGCTTCTTTCCCCGCTCCATCTGTACTTTACAATAATTGTTGAAAATTCGACACATTTCCATCATTATTTTTTTTAATAAGACCCTATTTTATCGCCTTCCCACTAATGGATAAAAAAATGAGCTCCACCCGCTCCTTGACTGTAAATCCCTGGTCAATACCTATAAGTCTCCCAATCTATGGGTTAAATAGAATTTGGTCCCAAACACGACACTAAACTGCCTCAATCACCCTTGGGCAAGGTGTTCGTCTTTAAACCATCAAATCACCCTGAAATCCATTTTTCTCTACTTTTGTTTAAAACTTTTTTCTCTCCTGTCTACCCTATTTCCAAACCCTATACACTATTAGAGCTTTATCTACCGCCAATCGTCTCGGGCATTACAAAAAAAAACAACTGGATCCAATGGTGAGGCCCCAATTTAGGAGTTTTGGGAGAGTATGAGTCCACCCTTTTATTTGCCATTATTTCCGGATTCACTGTGACACAGAATGGTAGTACCTGCTCGGGTCCATCTATGGGTAAAAAAGAGAATATTTTAAACTAATAACCAACCGCGCTCTGGCCCATCTTTTGTGACTTTAATACCATTTCAGTTAAAAAAGTTTGTACTTAGAAACAAAAGCCGAGTTCTGGAAGGAATGAAACGCTTTAAAGTTTCTTATTTTAAGCTATGAATTGTTTGTTTTAAATTCTTCTCTTACAGCGTTAGGAGATTTAGACACACACAGATATATATATATATATATATATATATATATATATATATATATATATATATATATATATATATATATATATATATATATATATAGGATAGAATGGATACCCCAACACCATCATAAGGCACCTGGAAAACCTTAAAAAAACGGAAAATAACCTTTGCATCCAACGCCTGCTTCTTTAAACTGCCTCATCTCAGTGATAAAATCACAACAGCAACCCACAAGGCCATTAGAAGAGAGGGCTTGAATATACAGCTTGCCCATCACTAAGGCAGCAGCTAGCTACACGCAAACACCGTGCACCCTGGCTAACTGTCTAATAAATATCACAGACATTTGTCACCGCATATATACGGTGTACAGATTAGAATGCGCCATCTGCAACAAATTTTACGTAGGTAGTACTATGAGACCCCTACACATCAAGATTAAGGAACATACACAAACACAAGCATCATCATTCTTTTAGCGCCTTAACACATGCAAAAATACTAACAGGCTTATCAAAGTTAACTTCTTGGTCACGGAGAGGGACATTAGAAATCTTTGAATTAAAGAATTTCTATTAATCTCTAGGTTACGCCCTGAACTTAATAGCAGGCTTACACTGAGTTCCTCATTTATAATATAATATATAGTATAGTATATATCGTATTTAACCTCAGCCCACACACATAGCATTAATACAATTCTAAGCAAATTTGAATCAGTTTAAAATATATAAAATATAGAATCATTAATAAAGCAACCCACTTGGTATATGGATTTACAATTACCCCCCCCCCCGTAAAAATGAAAACAAGGATAAAAATTAAGAATGTATTATAAATAAAGTAATAATAATAATAGTCAAAATAATAACCATGAATTTAATATACACACTACAAGTCACATTGACATCCACTGCTGTATGCAATATTACAGCATTGCTGTTAAAATAGATAAATTATGTAAAAATATATGAAATACAATAAAATAAATAAAAAATAATATTCTTATATAAATAGAATAACGCACTTAGTATATAGATACACATTTCACTTTCTCCACTATAAAATAATATTACCATTAACCCCCCAAATAAATTCTAAAAAAAAAATCTTAAAAGAAAAAAAAATATAAAAAAATCTTAAAAAATGAAATGAATAAACAAATAAATTAATAAATGAAATAAGTTAAGAAAGAAAAAAATGTTATAATAGAAAAATAGAATAAAATAACAAACTTACTCTATAGATTCACAATTACCTTCCAACATTTGAATAGATATATGGATACACGTGTATATGTGTGTGTATGTAGAGTTTTGTGTATGTTGGTTTATATGTATATTGTTGGAATTACACACTTATATAAAGGTGACAAGTCACTATACAAAGTTTCAGATGATTTTTATCCCCTTGTTTAAACTGAATGTTTGATTGAGCAAGGGGGAAAACAAACAAAACAAAAAAAAACCCTAAAAAAACTAAAATAACAAACTAGTTAGATGTTGGATTCGGATTATAATATACTAATAGAATATTAATCAAAATAAATATCCAAAAGAAAGGAAATAGATTTAAAAGATTCAAATAAGTGTAGAAAATCCTCCTCAGCATTTAAAGAAATTATATATTGAAAATTATATATATATAATATATATATATATATATATATATATATATATATATATATATATATATATATATATATATGTGAGTGTGTGTGTATGTGTGTGTATTTATGTATGTGTGTATCTATTGGTACACATTGATATAAGGGAGACAATTCACAACGATTTTATGAGAGTTGCTTCCAATTTATTGAAAAAAAAAATTTTAATTAAAAAATAATCGTTAATACATTAAATTATGAATTTTAATAATAACATTTTACTAAAATCATAACAGCATTAAATAATTCAAAAGTAAATAGATAATGATAGCATTTACAGATAAATAGAACAAGAATTACTTCGTCATTCAAAATAATTTATTTTATTGTTACATTTACTGCGAGCTACACACAATCTGGCCATGGTATCAATCAAAACATATTTACCCGTTAATCATATATATATATATATATATATATATATATATATATTAGAAAAAACAAATAAATAAATAAATACTGTTAGAATAAAATAAAATAACAATAGTATATAATTAAAATTTAAAAAAATTAATAGATAATATTAAGGCAAAAAATGAATTGAACACCGGTCTTAGCTATTACACTTACTCCCTCTACACACACACACACACACACACACATAAATATATATATATATATATATATATATATATGACTAGTTAATTTTATTTAAACAAATATAACACTTAATTAGTAAAGTTAAATATGAAATATTGAGAAAAAAGCATTTAGTTATGGTTTTATTCCATTTGCTGCGGATATTAATATTTACTGCGTTATAAGCATATACCAATATTACCATTCCGCACGTGTTTTAGAGATTTGAAACACCCACCATTTGATAAACAGGTCTTCTTTGAAATATATTATGTAACACGGTCACATACATCACATCACAGTGCTGAAGTCTTACCTAATTAGTAAGATTTGCTATAAAAACTTAAAAAAAAAAAAAAAAAAACATCCCTTGTTTTTGTCTTACTTTTGAACGGTGACATATTTCCATTTATTGCATTGTGATAGCCTTCTAACACTCCTCTATATACGTATTACACACGATGCTTCAAGCAAACGGAGCAAGACTATAATAAGGGCCCCATTTCAATAACACAACACGGGGGACAAAGTTTGTAAGTCACCGGCGTCTTTCGGTTGACCTCGCAATACACGTGGTTGCTATTTACGAAAGAACGTGTAAATAAACCTTTTTTTTTATTTTAATAAATGCAGTATATTTCGGAATTTTTTTTTCTTTTAACATGTTAATATTTATTTTAATGCAGAGGATCCATAAATAAAACAAATAAAATATTAACATGTTTTCTTTTAAAACATGTTTTTGTGTCACTATTTACTTGCCTCCCCACTAGGGCAGAAATGGGGGGGGGGGTATGAAATATTTATCACCGTACTTAAGTAATCTTCCGTTTTGTAGGGAACAATCAAGCTTCCCAAAAGGGGCACTCTGGATCTTACCTCAGTTTAGAAGGATTTTCCCATACTACACTTTGCTCCTAGCCCGAGGAGGCAAAACGGAAGATTAGTCCTAGATTACGCAAGTTATTTTAATAAATAAACGAAATATATACGCTTTTTTAAAAATCGCAGTATATTTCGGATTCTTTTTCTTTTAACATGTTAATATTTATTTTAAGGCAGAGGGTCCATAAATAAAACAAATAAAATATTAACATGTTTTCTTTTAAAAGATGTTTTTTCACATGTTTTTGTGTCACTATTTACTTGCCTCCCCACGAGGGCAGAAATGGGGGGTATGAAATATTTATCGCCGGACTTAAGTAATCTTCCGTTTTGTAGGGAAAAATCAAGCTTCCCAAAAAGGAGCACTCTGGATCTTACCTCAGTTTAGAAGGATTTTTCCATACTACACTTTGCTCCTAGCCCGAGGAGGCAAAACGGAAGATTACGCAAGTTATTTTAATAAATAAACGAAATATATACGCTTTTTAAAAAGCCGGCTGACTTGTGATCTTTCGTTTTTGCCTCCCCACGAGGGCAGAGTTAGACTTCAAAAATCGGTTTCTAAACGGAAGCAATTTAAAGTTTATGAAGTTTTTTCCTTTTTTTTCTGTAAGCAACAATTATAAACAAATAAATAAAACTTCGCTACTTACTCGCCTCCCTACAAAAAGAAAAAAAAGTATTTTCATATAGCCCTCCACCTTTTCTTAAAATACTCAACACGAAATATAGAATTGCGTTTAAAATTTGGTTTTTATTTAGTAGATAAAAGTAAAACAAAAAAAAGATAAATTGTTTTGTTTATTGCAAAACGAAAGATTACAAGTCAGCCGATTTTTAAAAAAGCGTATACATGTTAAAAGAAAAAAAAACCCGAGTTGTTTTGTAAATAACGACCGCGTGTATTGCGAGGTCAACCGGAAGACCACGGTGACTTCCGGATCTAGTTCCGCGTGTTGTGTTACTGAACTGGGTCCTTATTGTAGTCTTGGTCCAAGCAAACTACCTCTCCTATATATTTATATATGTATGTATATTTATATTTATATATGTACATATAGTTTTTATATATATATTTATATATATATGTAAATATATTTATATATATATATAAATATATGTATTTATATATATGTATAAATATTTATATATATATATATATATAAATACTTATATATATGTATATATATATTTATATATGTATATATATTTATATATATACATATGTATATATATATGTATATATAAAATACAATTGTGTTTAAAAAATTGATAAGATGCCAATATTTTTTTATATATAATAAATCAAATATTTCGGACAGACATCCGTCCTTTTTTAATGAAAATAAGAATCCAACATTGTTATATATTTTTTTATGAATATTTCTCCACGTGACCGTTTGGGAGCGAACTCCCAACAGCGACGCTCTCCTTGGTGTAATGTGGAGACAGTGTAGTGTCGAGATCGTGTGATGTTAGTACACATAGCAGTAATGAAAATAAGCGTCGATACACTGATAGGTTATAATGAAATGTTTTTTCACATTAGAAGGCATTTTTAAAAATGAAATACATAATAATAAATGTCCGTTCGAAATATTTGATTCATTATATATATAGAAAAATAAACTAGGCATCTTATGGATTTCTTTAAACGACGATTAAAACGCCGATTTGGAAAAAGTTTTTAAAACTTCGGAATCGAAAGCCAACGTTAAAAATTCTTCCTATGCTTTAGAGAAAAGCGATTTTTGGATGACTCCAGTCAAAAGTTGAAAGTAAATATGATTATTTTTAATGGAAATCGCTCCAGACAAGACATGAAGCCACTTGATTTAAGGAGCTAAAAAATACTATTTCAAGGCCTAAAAACTAGCCAACGATAAGTGTAAGATGGATAGACTCTGACCTAGAAAACAGCAATTCTTCCCCCTTTGTCAGAAACATCGCTCATAGAATGTGAGGACTAAAGGGCAGAATAAGGGAAGCGAGAGTTACGAGGCTGTCGAAAATAAACCCAAGGTCCACTTTCTACTCTCCTTAATTTCAAGAATCAAAAGTGTAAGGAGCGGACGGGGGAAGCCAAGATTAGGTTTTTGAAACGAGGCAAGCAAGAAGGATATATGGTAAGAACAGGCACATGAGAAGGAAAAGTGTGACAGGAAAGGTAAATGGGTTGTATTGATGAATGAGTCGGCTGGTGGCAAGAGGGTAGAATAAACCCGAATACAGGGCAAATTGGTCATAGAGATTAGGAAAGGAAAAGAATACAGATAAAGTCAGTATAGAAAGGGAAATGCCAAAAGCAGATTAAATTCAGGTGTCTTTAAAAAAATAACCCAGACGTGTAGAGGAAGAGAGAAATAATGTATCTTAGATTGAATTTTAAATGCAACTGCCGCATTCTGACGGAAGCCTAGATCAAACTAGATTGTGAAGTGATATGTTATAAGTACTTAAAATTTTACAATATGTAAGTAAAATTAAATAAAGGGTCTTAAATAGACAAATATTAATCAAGTAACTGGCATGTAGATTAGAAAGTAAATTAATAGTTTAGTCACATTAGCGAAATCCCATTATAAGTAAATAAATTAAATTAGCTGTTCGTACGTTATAGAGTAATGATTGTACTAATTATGTGATTAGCTAAATAAAGAAGCGTATTCATGTCAGAATTGGTCAAGCATAAGTATATAGGGCAGGAATAAATTACAGGATAGAGAAAAAAATGTAAAAATTATGGGAAAGTCCCAAAAGAGCGATAAAGTTCCAAAAGATATGTAAAATCAGTTCGGAGGAGGCAAGTAGTTTCAAGATAAAATTTATAGGGTTATAAGTTAGAGCGACCGGGAGTAAGAGCATAAAAAGAGGGGGTAGCCTCCGTGAATATGAACTAACCTAATTATAGTAATTAGTTGAAAAGTGAGAATTAGCGGAATAAATGTTATTAAATTGTTTACAATAATTTATATACACTAATTCGGTAATATTTGTATCATACGCGTAGGGCAAAGAACATTTAGATAGGGAGAAGGTTATTTAGATGTATATGATAATTAAGCTATATGATAAGGTGGGGATTGAAAAATATATAAAGATGGGATGGTGTAGATTGTTAGACGTGTATAAGCAGTAAGGGGTGTGATTTAATGAAATTGGAAAATTCAAGAGGCGGCCAGGTACAAGGTACTATAAGAAAAATGAATTACAAATGATAAGATAACATTTTAAAAATTAAAATTAAAAGGGGGAGTACATTGATTGTAAAAGGCGGGCATTACATTCAAAGGATAAAAACCCGCGCCGTGTAATTTGAAATAATAATTCTGCAAGTTAAAAGAGATATAGGTTTTACGTATAGTCATCCGTAAGTAGTGATATAGGGATTTAGATAAAACAAGTTAAAGTACGTTATGGGTAATTTTTAACGCATGGATCTTATACAGGCGTTTAGTCAACTGAAAGGGCTTGATTATTGCATGGAGTGGGGGGGGGGGTCAGTGGGGCTATAAAATTGCTATATTAACATTTTCTCTTATGTCTACATGCCTAGTGGAACTCGTTTTTAGAGTTTATTATTTTTACTCTTAGCAGATGTAATTATCATTACAGCTTCTGATGTACACAGTTGACAGATCCTAGATCCTGGGTGGATCCTGGTTACATTTTTTTAGGACGAACAATGTAGTGAATATGGTGTATTTTTCTCTTTCTTTCCTACTATTTATGTACATATATATATATATATATATATATATATATATATATATATATATATATATATATATATATATATATATATATGCATATGATGTACTCTCCCGTCGATTTCGACGTATGAGTGCCCCGCCAGGGACTGCCCGCGCGTGAATTTGTAATTGCAAGGGTTGCGCAATCCCCAACATGGACACTCACCAATAATTGAATTGAAAATAGTAAGACAGCGGGGAGCCTCTGTGTAGCTTGATTGCCATATATATTTTCATTGCTTACTACCTAGCTCTACTTACGTATCGTGCACTGTTGAAGTAAATACTGAAAATTGATACATAAAAAATATATATCTCCTTATAATATTTTATGTGGATACATGAAGTACTAATATATATATATATATATATATATATATATATATATATATATATATATATATATATATATATATATATATATATATATATATTAGTGATGGAACCATTCCAATATTTTTCCCGATTCCGATACGATTACTAATACTGTTCTAAATTCCTGATTCCGATACAATTTCCAATTACGATTGTAAAATCGCCTATTCAATTAATCGCCTAAAAGTAGAATTTCATTTTTTACTTGGGAGAAAGGGCTGGTAACGGATATTCCTCATCTACTTTTAAATGTATTCAGCATTTTTTTAAAAAAATTGACAAATCTTTTTATGTTTTTCCTTTTATGTATTTTGTCCAAAATGTTGATAAACTCATTGTGAGATTTCCATTCAATAAATAGGAAAATATATACATTTTTCACTAGAGCGATTTTTTCCTATTTATCCACTTGTGCCATTTTTACTGTGCAAATTTTTTTTCGGATGTCACTTTTACCTAAATTCGTTATTATAATCCATAAACTTTAGTTTTACTGGTAGTTTAAAATCATAAATATTTATCATTTTATCGTTAGTACCAGCAGCAGAAAATAAATAAATAAAAGAATCGTTTTCGGAATCGGTAATCAGGCTAAAATTTTTCCGATTCTGATACCCCCAAAAGTTCATAATTTTTCCGATACGCGGTTCCTATTCCGATTAATCGTTCCAACGCTAGTATATATATATATATATATATATATATATATATATATGAAAAAAGGATGAGAGTAATCCGACGTAATGGGAAATGAAAAAGCAAAAACCAAGAGATATTTTTTTTTATATATTCATCAACGTTTCGTGCCATTCATTTCACTCCCTGCCACTGACTTCTCTCAGCCCGGACCTTGGTCCAGTGCTGTCAGCAACCATGGCTAATACTTGTTCTCATCGACCCATCATGTCTACCCAATATTTCACTGTACTTGCATGACATTTTCCTTAAAATTATCATCCTGAGGAAGTCTTACAAATAAAGACGAAACGTTGATGAATATATATATATATAAATATCTCTTAGTTTTTACTATTTCATTTCCCATTACGTCGGATTACTCTCATCCTTCTTTTTTCATATATATATATATATATATATATATATATATATATATATATATATATATATATATATATATATATATATATATATATATATATATATATATATACTCTTGGTTTTTACTTTTTCATTTCCCATATATATATATATATATATATATATATATATATATATATATATATATATATATATATATATATATATATATATATATATATAAGAATAATTTTAAATATGAAAAGAGCCTGTTAAATATAAACTATCGTTTACAGACTATTTGTTTACAAGGTATACGCCTATAAGCCAATCGTATACAAAAGATATGTACGGCTTTACATAAAGTGCCTCAACGATGGTTGACATGCCGTAAAACTAACCAACTAAACACCCAATCTCACATTCTGTTCTGGATTATCTCTTTCACACTTATATACGCAGCATGCAAAAAATTGCTTCATCAGCAGCAGCTACAAAGTTTGCCTTGCTCTCTTTTTCTTCATGGCAATTGTAGATATAATTTTTTACTTTAAAACTATACACTTTCTTTTTCTTCTAATTTTTCTCTCTCGCCTTTTCTTTCTCTTTCTCGTCGTTTAAAAAACGAGTTCAGGAAACTGGTTGAGTTGTAAATCGCTAGAAACAGGAAGATAACGTCGTACGTTTATATTTAAGCAAAACAACAATAAAAAAAACGAAAGAGAGAGAGAGAGAGAGCGAGAGAGAGAGAGAGAGAGAGAGATGGTTCCATATGAGTCACCTTGACATGAGCCCCCCCTCCACCCGCTCTCACCTATTTACATCCTTCCTTCTTTCTTTACTCCAAAACGAAGAATTCGTCTAATTGACACAGATGAACAGATGTATTTACGTTAAATTACATTTCTTTATACGTCTTTCAAAGTTATTGGAAGTATGTTTCCCGGGAGTCGAATCTCAGCGTTGATACACTTGCTACGTATAGCCACACTGAAGAGTCGTAATATGACGAAACAAGTGTCTGATGATGACTCTATATATTCTCCACTCTATGATAAAGAGCATTGTGTATTTATTTTTAAATAAATAAATAAATAAATAAATATATCAGTCACGTCACACAAATGTTAGCTTGACGAATGTGGGAAGGGAAGACGCAACTCTATTTCCATGACATTTTCTTTCTTTTTTTCTTTATGCTTTCTATACCGATTTATATGTTTTTTCTCTCCTTTTTCTACACCGATTTGTACGTTTTTTCTCTTTTCTTTTTTCTTCTGGGCTTAAACTTTCAGTTTGGGACCTTTTTTTTCTTATTATTTATTTATGTGATCCACGATTGTTCTTTTCCAATTTCATTTTTAACCGCTAACCTCTTTGATATTTTTAATGTTTTCAATATCGGCATCATTAAAAAAAAAAAAAATTCTACCGCCTACCTCTATCCCCCAATAGAAATAAAATAAAAAATTAACAATAGGTGCATTTAAAAAAAAATGATGTCATCAGAAATAACTCGGTTTTTTTTCATTTAAACTGTCGATAGTTCAGTCCTATCCTATTGAAATAATAAAAATAAACATCCACTCAGAATAAAAAGTCAACGAAAGGTGTTTACTTTAGATCATCAGAAATGACAATAATATATTTATATATGAAAAATAAAATTACAAGCGACATTCTGTAATGTTATATGAATATTAGTGCAAAAACTAGCAAAGCATAATTTCCCCCGTTAATTTTACGGAAGGTGTTCACTATATATATATATATATATATATATATATATATATATATATATATATATATATATAATAATTTTTTTATGTATACAACATTGTTGATTACATATGTTCATACATGCTTCGGTTGTACTCTTCATATAAAGTCAACTTATTCAGACCAAAAACGTGAAATTGAAATGAGATCAGAAATCTTTCTTCTTTTAGTATATTTTCTAGGTTTGGATGTGTTCATAATTCCACGGTCAAGCTTAGTATCAAATTTCGTATTTTTACTCGTTGACATTTTCAATTAGTTTCTATTTCTCTATTTTTATTATTGTTTAGCCTGACTCGCGTTTATGCCCATTTCGTATCTTTTTCCCCTTACTTTTATCTTTTCTCATATCCTTGAAATAATTTTTTATCAACTCTAAGGATATTAGTTTCTAGCTGGATTCAACACATAAATCCATAACTTTCTACATACATGTTAATGTATCAATATTTCACCATATATACACACACACATATAAAAATAATCACATATTCATACCAAAGCGTATATCTGCATATAACAAGTACATTCCTCGCACATACACAAATACACACACTCACAAAAATATAAATATATGTATATATATACATATACATGCACACATACATACACACAGAAATATACATACAACATCACATATCCACGCCCACTCTTATATATGCATGCATACATATACATATTACTAACGGATACATCCCTTTTTTCTACTGGTTGGCACAGCATAATGTATTCCATACACACACACACACACACACACACACACATATATATATATAAATATATATATATATATAAATATATATATATATATACATATATATATATATATATATATATATTTACCTATTTCTGTCCAATATTCTAATGGTTATTGAGTTAATTCACCATAAACACTGTTTATACATACATACTCTACCCGTGTTAACACGTATCTGCACATATGCATAACTACAAATACACACACACACACACATATATATATATATATACCCAAACATTGAAAAAGTAAGTACTTTCGGTTATCAATATAGTAAAAATATAAATATTTGAATGACTTCATTTACAGGGTATTCGGGATAAATTTGATAATTATTTTATATTCTTTCATTTCAGAACCATTTAAAGTCTTTAACAGCGGTAAAGTGCACCAGATAGCTGTGTCTGTGCCCTATTGGTAGGTTTCAGTGCTAGATATCATGGATGACTAGAAATCACCTGAATGTTGTGAAGAGAGTGTCCTGCATCATTATTATTCGTGCCGGATTCAAACATTGAAAAATCTTAGCTGTGCCTCTTGAATATCTTGAAGGCCGTGAGATGTGAGCAGGAGAATTGCAACGGAGATGTGGAATCAGTGGCTAGCAGGAAGGATTATAGCAGGCGCGTTTACTGTTTCCCTTCAACGAAATTCGTCGAAAAGCCGTAAAAAGGTATGGCAAAATCTAGGGAAGGCAATACTGACTTTGGCGAGAGAAATGGACATCGGGGTGACAACTATGATAAAAGCGCTGAACGAGGGTCTTCGCTATTTTTCATACAAGAGTCCCAAGGACCAACTACTGACCGCAAAGACACAAGAAAAATGTCTTACGAAAACCAGAAAACTCAACAAGGTCAAAAAGCTAGCCGAGCCGGAGATGCTCTGACTCTACTCAGATGATAAAAAAACGTCTGAAGGGGGCAAATTGCATAACGCGCAGAATAACAGGTGGCTAGACTAGAGTCCGCGTGGTGCCCCGCGCATCACGAAGATCAAGTCTCATTTTTAAGTGTGTTGTTTCCAGCGATATACTCTCAAACTGATCTTTGGGTGTGCTTCAAGCGAAGGCTACGCCATGCCGCTGCATATCTTCAAAAGTGAATCAGATGGCTATATTGAGTTGTTTTCCACTGTTGTCAAACGCTAGTTGGAAAGGGTGGCCTCAGGAAAGCCATATGTGTCACATACCCGGGAAACCCCAGAAGTGGCTGTCTGAGCAGTTCTACGACTCCACTAGTCTCAATATCCTCCACCAACTAGCCTGATAGCAATCCCATGGACTATTATATCTGGGACGCAATAAGAAAAGACACCAACCATACCGCCTGCAACACCAAGGACAAGCTGATTGCCATGATAAAACTAGTGTTCAAGCATCTCTCGAAAGACACCGTGAATGCCGTATACTTAAGACCGTGGTGGGATCCAGGGCGGTTTCTTCGAATGAGCTCTATTCAACAAAAGATCCTCTAAGAGGTGCTTTTTGAATTTTGAGAATACATTGGCCACGATATCACGTTTTTTCCGCCCTTTCCCAAAAGTGTCAAATTTATCCAGAACACTATGTAAATACGATATAATTTCTCCCCTAGAACTGGCAGCGTCGTTTGCTCAATTGCTAGAGCACCGGACGTCAACCATGTTTTCGAATCTCGCTATACCTACCCATAATGATGACACCCCCCCCCACACACACATATGCATATATATAGACATATTTTTGTCTTATTATAAATAAAGCTTTATATATATAGAACCATGCTGCCCCTCTCGACAACCGTCAACCCCAACATTGTGTGTCTGTGGCTTTCGTCTTGTTTTAATCGTCGTTCAAGCTGAGTTGCCTATCCACTGACGAATCATCGAGGGCACAGCACTGGTTTACAAGTTTACAAACAAATAAAAGCAACGCAATTCACGAGAAAGAACACCCATCCATATACTTTGTGTATAAGTTAGTTGAAACTATCAGTGTGTGTCTTCGGTTGGAATGGTCGTGTTTATGTTAGCAGAAATGCTGGACAACGTTTTAATGAGATATGCATTGCACACACAGTGAAATATGATAGAGACCCCATTATTGTATCCGGTTTCGATTTGTGGAAAAGGCGTGAGCATAAACCGTATCATCTAAAATAACATCATGGAATCCCTTCTGGACTGAATCTGTTTGGTCATGAGTCCATATATAGGCGGACCCAAATTAAATGTCACCCAAGTTTCAATCATGAGTGTCGAACAGTTTTTGTTTTATTGTCGTTCAATGAAAAGAACACCTTGGGTACGCCGTGCAAAATTGTTAATAACTCTGACATACTCCATTCTTGACACTGTCCTGATTTTTGCTGTGATAGCACTCTTCAGTTCAGGAATAACCTGGCAGATTGTTTTGATCGACATTATCTTTGAGATAACCCCACGGATAAAGCATCTATGAGGTTATGGTCTGGTGAGTATGAAGCCAATTCAGGATCATGCATCTTACTGATGAGATCATCAGCCTAAATCAGTGGAGTTCCAAGTGAAGAGTGTGTCAGAGTTGTTGACTATTTTGCACGTTGTATCTATGTGTACTTATTATTGAACGGCGATAAAACAAAGACTGTTGGATATTCAAGATTGGAACTCGGTAGATAAATCATGCATAGACTGAAGTTTTTTTTTTACCAAATATAGTATTACAGGGAGAATTGTAACCCTTATTAACGATTCCATGGGTAAAATTTCTTGGGTCATCTTGTCCAACAGGTCAATGACGCCAATCCTAGTTCAAAACTGTGCAGACACTATTTGACCAATAGAAGGGAATAGTGGAATCAATAGATTGGCAGCTAGAGGTCTGCATTTGAATCCAATTTACACACTTAGGATTTAGTCAATACAATGATTGATCGCAAACAAGTTTCATCTATAAACAAGTCTGAGCGGAAATTATACACTATTTAGAACTCAAAACAAAATATACTGTCAAAGCGTATATGAAAACAATGCCATCAATAATGCAAGATGCTATCGAGGCTAAACGGAGCTCTACAAAATATTCAGTTATTTTATGGTTTGTGAAAAAGTTGTTTTTTTCAAATAAATAACATTTTCAAATAAAAAGATTACTATCTTTTGTTAAAAATGTCCAATAAGCACCCCCAAAACGGTGGTGAAAAAACAACACAAAACAAAAGAACAAAAATACAAATAGTCTACAAATAACGGTTACGATAGCCAATAAAACTTACCTTTCTACCTAACTGGATCATTTGTTTTATATTTTTAATTATTTTACATCCTTTTATTTTATTTCAATTAAAAAGTCCAGTCAAATATATCACGTCAGATTGAAAAAGAAATAATGGCAAACTTTCTCGAAGGCTGAATATTTTTTTCGTTTTCGTCATTTTCTCCTTTAAATGAGGTAAAAAGGGATCAAATGCAATAAAATGTACTTTTCTACTCAATTTATAGGAGACAATGACGAAAATGAACAAAATATTCAGCCTTCAGAAAAGTTTGCGAAGCCAATGTCCACCATTTTTGGTTTTCAATCTAACATGATATATTTGGCTGGACTTTTTAATTGAAATAAAAAAGGCTATAAAATACTTTAAAAACACAAAAAATGATCTAGGTATGTAGAAAAGTATCTTTAATTGGCTATAGTAACAGTTATTTGTTGACTATTTGTTTTTCACACTTTTTTGTTCCGTTGAAAATTATTACAGATTATTAAAAAAATGGTTTCACATTTTTATAACAGGTGGTCTAATAAATGTGTTAAACTGTGTATATATTTAAAAAATTACTACAGAATTATGAATTACAATGAGATCACGGCGCCAGATGTTTACTGTTGATTGCATAATCCATAACAATTACCTTTGTCTAGTCCGATTACATTTTCAAGTAGATGAACAATTATTTCAAAGCAAACATGTAAGCATGTGTAATTGTTAAAACAAAGAGGCTTCACTTTACTAAGATATCATAGAGTAGTTATATAGATAATATAGTCAATAAAGGGAAAACCGTTTTATTGGATGTGCCTTCGTATGCATGCCAGCATTATAAATCGAAAAACGTGGGACCGCTTTATATTAAATTTCGCACATGAATCTCTATGTTCTATGTAGTGCAGAATATATATATATATATATATATATATATATATATATATATATATATATATATATATATATATATATATATAATTATTTATAAATAATATTTTCAAATTAACCCATATACACATGTGTTTCATGCAATCATAAGTATGGGAAGAAACAATCCCTGCCGATCACACATTTAAACCCCAATACGAAAGTCATAGTTGACTCAGTAGTCGGAGTGCGTACCGATATGTCCACCACGCATTGCTGCAGAAATGGGAGAGTAAATCAACGTCTAAATGGAACATTCAGCGGCCATATCAGCAAGCCGTCATATATACATAAATACAGAAATAAATCATTAAGAAATTAAGAGATTTTTACCGGTATCGTCCGAATCAACGAACTTCTTCAGAAAAAGTAAAGATTTTAAATTATTTAACTCTAACCCTAACGCAACGCAAAAATATAGGAGAATGAAAAAACGCACAACGGGATGTTTATTGCACGTGTTTAACTATTCGAAAAAAGAAAGAATTTTCAGTGCGTGCGACAGAGACGTTAAAATGAGAAAAAGGGAAGAAACAAAAAGAAAAGAAAGAAGAAAAGAAGAAGGAACATAGATAAAAAGTGGTAAACATGAATCGTTACTTAACCAGGATCGGAGTTTGTAATGCAGTGGTGAGATATATTGCATTGTTTCAGTGCGGTTTTTGCCAGATGTTTGATTAAGGAATAAGATCCGAGTATAAGGTTTATATTAGATAGTTACATAGCGAAATATCTGTATAACTATAAACTACATACATACTTAATGTTAGTTTATATAAAGAGGAAAAAAATAAAAAATAAATCGTCTTCGATTTGTCTTTTCTTTTTTGTAAAATACATATTGCATCTATAACAAGCTTTGATGGTATTTATTTACCACACTTCTTTTTTATTAAATTTCAAACGGATGCTTATTAAAAAAAAAAAGTATGAACCTTTAAACTATAACCTTCCACGTGCTTGCGTGATTTCATACGAGAGAGGAAAAAAAAAACAACATCCCACTCGCCGGCTCACATCAACAGAAGCGGGCTTTCCAATTACATCGGAATTTTCAACTACAATGAATAAGCTAATTTTATTAGCGAAATATCTGTATAACTATAAACTACATACATACTTAATGTTAGTTTATATAAAGAGGAAAAAAAAAAAATAAATCGTCTTCGATTTGTCTTTTCTTTTTTGTAAAATACATATTGCATCTATAACAAGCTTTGATGGTATTTATTTACCACACTTCTTTTTTATTAAATTTCAAACGGATGCTTATTAAAAAAAAAAGTATGAACCTTTAAACTATAACCTTCCACGTGCTTGCGTGATTTCATACGAGAGAGGAAAAAAAAAACAACATCCCACTCGCCGGCTCACATCAACAGAAGCGGGCTTTCCAATTACATCGGAATTTTCAACTACAATGAATAAGCTAATTTTATTAGCGAAATATCTGTATAACTATAAACTACATACATACTTAATGTTAGTTTATATAAAGAGGAAAAAAAAAAATAAATCGTCTTCGATTTGTCTTTTCTTTTTTGTAAAATACATATTGCATCTATAACAAGCTTTGATGGTATTTATTTACCACACTTCTTTTTTATTAAATTTCAAACGGATGCTTATTAAAAAAAAAAAAGTATGAACCTTTAAACTATAACCTTCCACGTGCTTGCGTGATTTCATACGAGAGAGGAAAAAAAAAACAACATCCCACTCGCCGGCTCACATCAACAGAAGCGGGCTTTCCAATTACATCGGAATTTTCAACTACAATGAATAAGCTAATTTTATTAGCGAAATATCTGTATAACTATAAACTACATACATACTTAATGTTAGTTTATATAAAGAGGAAAAAAAAAAATAAATCGTCTTCGATTTGTCTTTTCTTTTTTGTAAAATACATATTGCATCTATAACAAGCTTTGATGGTATTTATTTACCACACTTCTTTTTTATTAAATTTCAAACGGATGCTTATTAAAAAAAAAAGTATGAACCTTTAAACTATAACCTTCCACGTGCTTGCGTGATTTCATACGAGAGAGGAAAAAAAAACAACATCCCACTCGCCGGCTCACATCAACAGAAGCGGGCTTTCCAATTACATCGGAATTTTCAACTACAATGAATAAGCTAATTTTATTAGCGAAATATCTGTATAACTATAAACTACATACATACTTAATGTTAGTTTATATAAAGAGGAAAAAAAAAAAATAAATCGTCTTCGATTTGTCTTTTCTTTTTTGTAAAATACATATTGCATCTATAACAAGCTTTGATGGTATTTATTTACCACACTTCTTTTTTATTAAATTTCAAACGGATGCTTATTAAAAAAAAAAGTATGAACCTTTAAACTATAACCTTCCACGTGCTTGCGTGATTTCATACGAGAGAGGAAAAAAAAAACAACATCCCACTCGCCGGCTCACATCAACAGAAGCGGGCTTTCCAATTACATCGGAATTTTCAACTACAATGAATAAGCTAATTTTATTAGCGAAATATCTGTATAACTATAAACTACATACATACTTAATGTTAGTTTATATAAAGAGGAAAAAAAAAAATAAATCGTCTTCGATTTGTCTTTTCTTTTTTGTAAAATACATATTGCATCTATAACAAGCTTTGATGGTATTTATTTACCACACTTCTTTTTTATTAAATTTCAAACGGATGCTTATTAAAAAAAAAAGTATGAACCTTTAAACTATATATATATATATATATATATATATATATATATATATATATATATATAGCTAAAAGTACACGCCCTCCGGGCAGCAATTCCTGAGGCTGTGGTTTTCTTTACAGAAATCAAAGAAATACTTTTTAATTGACATTTTATTAATTTGGAGGAAACCAACACAATTATGATTGTCGTAGTGTTATTTGATATATTCCAATGTGGAGGAAATTTACTGTGCGTGAAAAAAACAACAAAAAAGTAAATTGATATGGTCTTTAAGGTATTCAAAATCGAAGAATTTTATTTTTTAAGCATGAAAATGAAAATGAATTTCTCATTAAACACTGGTTATATAATGAAATGAATAGACATAAGAGTGGAAGGTCGATTGGTAAAAACAAACAATTTTATAATACTGTTCTTTCAAAATTGCTACTTTGTACTTTTCGCTTTCATTATAAAAGAAAGAAAAACGCTGCCCTCATTGTCGGGGGTTAAAACCTTGCAATCATGCAAGTTAACGAATAGCGTCGACTAACGAGGAGTACTTCATGCAGACCAGACAATACTGAGAAACGTTTGACTTGATGATCATCATCATCATCATCATCATCATCATCATCATCATCATCATCATCAGCATCAGCAGCAGCAACAACAACAACAACAACAACAACAGCAACAGCTTACTCTAAGCGATCTCATGCAACGTGTTCAAACGCATTATTATTACCACACACATAGATGAGTTCAGTCGACCACCTACCATGGAAATAACGATAGTGAAAGTCTCTGTTCTGTGCTGAAGGAGTTGTAGAGAATAGAAGAGATAACCTCCTCTCTCATAGAAGTCAGAAGATTCCATCAGTAGTGAGGTATTTTCGGGAGCGGTAGAACGACCCAATCATTTTCCCAGCAACTTGAGCAACATATTTGACGTAAGTCTTCCATTTTAGGTAAAGTGTGAAAGGAGCTCATCAAAGCAAAATACATTCTCAAGGAGAAAGCCATTCATTTTCAACTTAGGGGAAAAACAAGCTTTTGTGGTTAAAGGAGAAAAACTTGGTTTTAGAGGCGTTAAAGGTAACAAGTTACCCTTTTCTCCATTGCAGCACATCCTCCAGGTAACAAGAGAGAGAATTAACAAGATCTTAAACACCGATGCTCTTCAAAGTGCTATCATAGATAGTTGTATCATCTGCATAGATACTAATGATCTCAGAATATAATTTGAAAGATCACCGATAAAGATGAGAAAGAGAGGTGAGACACGCCAGCGGTGATTCTATGAGCTCCAGAATTCTGCCCACCAACAATTTATTTCATAGACCTATCACAGAGAAAGAACTTGATTGTTGAGAATACATTTCCAGATACTCTATAGCTAGCAAGCTTGTGAAGAAAACATTTGTACCAAACCCTGTCAAAAGTCATTGATATATAAAGAGCTACCACCCTAAAAATGACGTCCCAGTCGATAGATTCCCTGATCCTGTGCGATATTACAATCAGCACGTCAGCTGTTCATCTTACCGGACGAAATCTATATTGCTTGTCATTAAATGTATAGATATCAATGATCTCAGAATATAATTTGGAAGATCATCGATGAAGATCAGGAAGAGGGCTGAGACACACTAGCGTTGATGCTATCTTCTCCAGAATTCTGCCCACCAGCAATTTTCTATTTATATCAAAGAGAAATAACTTGATTGTTGAAAGACATTTCCAGATACTCTATAGCTAGCAAACCCTTGAGCCAAACTATATCAAAAGTCATTGAATGAAGTTCCAGTCGATAGATTCACTGACCTTGTAAGTGTATTGCTTTGGCTGGGGCTACTATTGTATTATCAATTAATTATTTAATTATAATAGTAAGATAGACAAAAATTCTTTAACTATTATTAGAAGACAAAATCAAAATGCTAATATCAAGAGAGTTAGAAAGGAACGCAATTTTCACTAGAGAAAACATGATAACAGTAACATCAGTGCCATCAATGGTGATAACAGGAGTAGCATTGCTACTAGTATTGAACTATTATTATAACATCAATAATCACCGAAATCACGTCATAGTCGATCCCACGACATATTTCTTTACACCGATCGATACAATATTCTAAGCTTATTTTCAGTCTATTTCTAGATATGCATTTGAAAATTACTCCATTTCTATGATGAAAAAAAAGTGTTCTTGTCCTTACATGTGATTATCTTAATACATTAAAACGCCCCCGAAAAACAAAAACAAAAAAACAAAAAAAACAAAACATGAATCTGCAACAAGTGTAAAGATCAGCCAAATTTATCTCCCAATTTTCTCCCTATATTTCCGGCTATGGACCGGCTATGACGTGTTACAAAAGAAAACACGCTATCGCCGGGCATACACCCAATATTTTCCCGTATTCAAATGGGAATGAAAAAGATTTTAAAAAATGGTTATCCGTTTCTGAACTCCGCTTTTGGGTTTCAGAGAAGATGTCAATGAACACAACATACTGAAGGAACAACAGTGACACAAGAGATTGTATAAAAATAAGTAGTTTATTAAATGTGAATGGGCACAATAAACAATAGAGGACAACCAAGATAATGCTGGGGGAAAGAGAGGAAATTGGTTTGGGACAAATATAGTTTCTTGGGGATGACAAAGATGCAAAATATCAAAATATGGGTCTGAAAGAGACAATATTCTGGCTTTGGGGGGAAAACGTGGTTCTGGGGAGCAGAATAAGTTCATAAAAATAGCATGCGTATGGGAAATAAAATGTCTTCAAATGGATGGAATATATATTTTGGGGAATTGAAACAACTCAAGCATTACTGAGCTTTAGAGAAGATATATCGACGGTTGATTCGGAAATTGATGTTCCTTGCATCGAGGGGGAGAGGAAAAGATTTGGGTTGCGTCGACAATATGATCGCCGACAGAATTCAAAAGTTGAATACCAATATCTTCTTTCGTAGGTACGTCTCTTGAGAAAATGACGGTCTCTTCACAAACATATACTTCTCAAATCTCGGCCCCAGTTTTTGGTTGAAAGATATGCAGCGTATCTGATGTAATTATGTCCGGAAGATTTGCTGAAAGATTTTCAGTTCTGAAAAGTTAAAAAAACTTTGCAGCAGAATGATCTTGTGAGGCGAAAAATTCTGTCAATTCATTTTCTGACATCTGAATATGTTAACAAAGTCGGGAGAGTCTGCTGATTTCTTGCCACGTGGTGCTTATGTGACACTCAGCATACCATATTTTTTTTTTTTGGGGGGGGGAATCAAATTTTAGGTGAAGGGGGTCAACAAGGGCTCCTTTTTATGAAGTGGTTCACCCATGTGTAAAATATCTTTCTCTGAAATTTAAGACACCGTGTCGTCTATGGTGATCAAGTTCTTTTTTGCGTGAAAGTTTATACACACACACACACACACACACACACACACACACACACACATATATATATATATATAGTGGAATTGGCATGGTGTAGTGGATACATGGTCACAAGCGTAGACTTGATTCGACGTGCCGGGTTCGAGTTCTGTCATGGCTACTGCATCACTCCCTAGCTACACTGTTTGGCCACATCTGTAATGATGACAGCCGAAGGTGCTAAGGTATCGCGTTGATCAAGGGAAAGATGAGGGAATAGCGGCTCAGATGGTTCGGTAATGCGTTGAAACTCAACTTTTAAACTTGAAGCGATCGAAAGGAAGGCCAATGATGAGATGGGCAGACGCCCTGTACAATGATCTCCGTTAAACCGAACTTAACCCGGACCAAGCCTGTGATAGGACAAAGTAGACACAGCAATCTATTATTGCGGACCACGCCATAGCTTTGGACTAACGCAAAGAAAAAGAAGAAGAAGAGTAGGGTAGAGTAGACTCTGAAGTATCAGTTGTCCAACTTGTCTAGAAGGAGAACTCGAAAATAATACCAGTTTTCTATGTTTATCTCGGCATTGTTTCCAGTCCTGGACTTCTCCTTGTGACTGGACTCAAACCATTCTGGTTCAGAAGAGGTGTGCTTATGGCTTACACAAACCTTACTTTGCTATAGAATTTCCGTACTGCAGTTAAAGGGGATATACATTGTTGTCTCCTTTTATTGAAAAGAAGCCTGATTGACTATGGTTGGCCGCCTGCTTGACATAAATATGATTTATTTCTGATCTTGTCGTATAACGATTGGAAGTGGTCTCATTGGTTAGGGCGTTTTAAATTGAGTTAAAGGTGACTCTTGTTCCGGTGTTCGAATCGTGTTTGACCGGTTTGAACAGTTATCTCTACACTGATGATTCCGCAAAGATGAAACGTATATGTATGTAGATAAGTAAATATTTATTATAACAAAGTTATATATATATATATATATATATATATATATATATATATATACATATATATACATATATATATATATATATACATATATATATATATATATATATATATATATATATATATATATATATATATATATATATAAAATCACAGAAAGGGCTCGATATAATTTAAGATCTAGTTGTATAACCTTAATAAATAATACATTCGGTTTATCTTAACACTTTACATTGTTACAAATATAGAATTTTATATCAGTATGTTAGTATATGTTTTATTCTATCCCTGATAAACATATATATGTTATTTCATTAAAATCTCAACTTTCAATTACCTGTCAAAATCTTGAACCTCAATCACTTTTTCTTCTTCTAAACACGTAGTCAAAAAGCGAAAAAACATACAAACCCCAAAACAAACAAACTTAAGAAGTCTTAGGTAAGAGAGAAGAAAGCAAATATTTTATAATTTGACGACAGGAAATCTGAACGCAATATACTGTGCCACTTCATGCAAGAAACAGCCAGTCGAGTTAAATGGATGTTACGTGTACGCCCATATCGGTGACCGGGTCACAAACGCTCGTGGGTACTCCACCGGAACAGCCAAGCTACGTTCTTTACGAATTGACAGAAAGAAAGCAAATTTGTGTTAACAAAATGAAAACAACATTTTCTCGTCTAACGTGAACAAGTCAACATGGCCATAATCCTTCTCTGCAAAAAAATAAGACCTTTCGAAAGAAAAATATGTTTGAAGCTAACTAACAAAGATCTACAGATTTAACCAGAATAGTTTATACTGAAAAGAACAAAGTAGTTTTGAAGAGATTGAGCCTAATACAATGTTGGGCTTGTGTCGTATTCCTGACAATTTGATTAAAGAAAAAAGAAATATAATTTCCTGGATTTAGGATTTCTTTCTGCGACCGCGCCCAAACTTGATCTTAAGAACATCCATCTTGATAGACAGCTATCTTAAATTTAAGAGCTAAAACATTGCTTCTCTATATTGGTGTGTTGTTCCCTGGTAACAGCGCCCAAAATACATTAGGGCAGCAGCCATTTTGAATTTTCAGATCGATTAGCATGCTTTTCAGTTTAATGGATATATTGTCATCCTAAATTCACACATGCATCACCAAAATGAGTAACACTTTGTTTCACTCTTTGACTGTGTTTAATCGAACGTCCTCTGCTAAGTATTGCTAAATACTATCAGATACTGATCCATGCCAAATTAATATACTATCACATTTGTTTTTTTTGTAGGGAAATGTTTATATTTATCTTTGAAGACTTTACATAAACTTTTGTGTTAGTATTGTTCCTTCGGCGATTTTCTTATCGGCTCTTCTCTCGTATCCAAACGAATTTCGCGATAAAATACCCATTTTCCCTTTAAAAAAATTATTTTCATTGAATCCGGTGATTTATACTGCGGAGGTGCGCTACATTGTGCTACACGGATCCGTGCTACATAGCAGCAGACTTATGGTCTTTATAGATTTCAATACAAATGACATTTTGGCTAAGAGAACAGTGTAGTATCTATTGTGATACTACACTTCATCTTCTATGTCCTTGGTCAGTGAATGTGAACTCTTTCTAAACTGAGGCAATTTTTATTTTGTCCCTATCTAGAGTTCCCCTATTTGTCGTAAGGACTTCATTAATACACTTCAGATAATCGGATGTCCCGTGGAACTACTATAAAGTGATAAGATAAGCCAAATTTATTAATTATATATATATATATATATATATATATATATATATATGAATTCTTGTATTTGTTCCTATTTACTTGCCTCTCTACGAAGGCAGAGTTAGACACAAGGTTGGTTTTTAACGTTGGAAAACTCAAGCCCCCCCCCCCCCCAAGAAAAGGGGCACTCTGTACTGGAAGAAAAAAAATTGCCTCAATCTAGAAGGATCTTTCATCATCCGACCGAGAACAGAAAATATGAAGTGCAGTATCAGAACAGATACTACACTTTTCTCCTCTGTGTTCTGTGCGAAACTCAAACTATCATGAATTGGATACTGTAAGAAAGACTGAAATCCACAATTTTATAGAACTGCCCATAGAGGGCGCTTCAGTATCGTAAAAGAAATCCAATAAGACAATGACGCCATGAACGAATTTCGTTGATGTCTTGGTATTTATGAACCCAAAATAGCATCCGGACGTTTAGAGAACTGCCACACTGTCGAGAAGAGAAAGAGTGCCAAGAATTGTGTCTGAAATAACATTAAAACAAATCTGATACGAGGTCACACATGACTATGCAATAATCACGTCACCATATTAATATCAAGTTTTTTTTTTACATTTTTTCTTCTTTTCTTTATTATGGTTAAGGTGCCTTGTCGGTCCTTCATGCAATTTTATAAAGCATTTTTATTAGCATGGTCATTGTGTGTCGATTAAGTCAGTTGATCATTCCTTCCAAAATTATGACCACTTTCCACACTCCACTCTGATGTGCGTAATTGTGTTAGAATTCTGAAAATAAGGACAGCATAAAGTGTCTATCTTATCCAAAGAAATATATATATATATATATATATATATATATATATATATATATATACATATATATATATATATATATATATATAGGGAGAGTAGAAAGTGGACCTTGGATTTACTTTCGGCAGCCTCGTAACTCTCGCTTCCCTTATTTTGTCATTTAGTCTTCACATTCCATGAGCGATGTTTCTGACAAAGGGGGAACAATTGCTTTTTTTTGGTCGGAATCTATCCATCTAACACTTATTGTTGGCTCGTTTTTGATTTTGAAGTTGTATTTTTAGCTCATCAAGTGGCTTCATGGCTTGTCTGGAGCGATTAAAAAAAGAAGAAAAGTAGAATACCCGTCATAGGATATGTAAAATTAATTCCCCGAACAGAACTTTTATTTCCCCTTACGGAGATTAAAATCAAGATATAATAATACTAAACCTTGTGTCTAAAATTATTATTCAAATTTTGATCAAAGTGCATTACATGATTTCATGATTTTGATTTGAGAAAATATCTCAGATTTAAGGCTTAGTTTAAATGGGTCTTAAGAGAAAATTGAAATTCAGGGAATCTTGCTGAATTGGTGTCTAATGACTATGGATCAAATTCAATGCAAATCGGAAATATTTGAACTTTCAAATGATAGGTTATGCTCATATTATGCCTTCAGAAAACCTTTTAAAATACACCCCAAAAAACAAAAATCATGGGGAATATTTATTAATTTAGGTCTCATAACATACTGTTAAAAAAAACGAGGTACCTGAATTTTCACGTAGAGCTCCGATTCCATCTTTGCCCTCGGTGCATGGAACTAAATTAAAGTAAATATATACCACCATTACGCCTAGCAGCTATATTAAAAATTATAATGATCGGTTTATTAGTTTAGGAGTGAATGTTATGCACAGAAATATATAAACTTATACACATACCAAACATATATATATATATATGTACAGAGAGAGAGAGAGAGAGAGAGAGAGAGAGAGAGAGAGAGAGAGAGAGAGAGAGAGAGGACCATACGTCAATTATTTGTTGCGTTTTAATTCTTGGAACTGATATAAATAATGTGCTAATTTTATTTATCTCAACTTACTTTATATATATATATATATATATATATATATATATATATATATATATATATATATATATATATATATATATATATATTGATGAATTCCACACAGACAAACCTTTCTTTTGTGTTTATTTTTGACAAAAGGAAGATTTTCCCGAAATATCAAATGATTCTTAATTATCATCCGGACAGCGCACACAGCTGACATTACACTTGCTGTTATGTAAGATTGTAAAGAAAAATAAATATCAAGTCCGACCCTTCGATTTATTATTTTTGTTTTTTCCAGCTTCTCATCAATCCGCCACTCTGCATTGCCTCCAGTCTTCTTAATGCATTTATTATATATTGAGATATTTCCCGACAAAATAATAAGACTTTATAAAAGGCAAAAATACATCTGTTTCCTCATTTTTAACACAGACGAGACATTTATAAAAACAAAGCCATAGTTTTATTAAAATATGAATCTTCAGATTTGAAGACAATAAAAACGAACCGTGGACAAGTTGTGCGAAAAAAAAACCCAGCTATTCATTTTATCGTTCTATTTGTCTTTTTTACACGATACATGCATATATGCTGTGAAGAAAAATCTACATTTTCGACATTTATTTGTTTTTATTTTAAAGCCTAATAGTTCAATATATATATATAATCACCCACAAACAGTTGTTTCGTCGTATAACAGCTACTTCGTTTGGCTAGATGTTCGTAATTCGCTGGTTAAGCTCTCTAGTAAGAATGACCTATTGAAATATGAAATAAATTTGGAAGCACTTAAACCGTTGAATAGAAAGTCATTTCTAGTTTAAACATTCTTGACGACCCCTCATATATTAAAAGATTGAACGTTTTGGAAGTTATTTACATCCAATAATTTTAAAACAAAATTATCTTAACACAATTAGTTATAGTTTTATTACAATGTCGTTCAAATAATAACACTGATTTACAAAGAAATTGAGGCAAGCACAAAAATACCCGTTTTACCTAATTTGGGCGTGCTGAATTCAAATTTGAAATCCGTTTTTACTCATGAGCTCTAGTTTTTTTTAGATATGCATAGTGTGCATATACTGTACATAAAGGCGTATATCCATTCAGGGCTAATTCTAATATTGTGAGACTTCTGGCTTTTTTTTTTAGTTATTATGCACTAAATGTAAGTGGTAAACTTACATTATATATATATATATATATATATATATATATATATATATATATATATATATATATATATATATATATATATATATATGTATGTATGTATATATATATATATATATATATATATATATATATATATATATATATATATATATATATATATACAGGGTGACTAAAAAAAAACGGGCCCCGTGTACACTTTATGTGATATCTCCTTTATTTATTCACCGATTACCCTTATTTTACAGGACATGGCAGAATCAACGACCGTGAGTACACCAAGACCTCAGTGGGAGCTGGGACAAAGAATACACTGTGTTAAATTTTACTACAAGACAGGCTCGTTTAAGAAAACCCAGGACAGTTTCATGCATCAGTTCGGATGTGAAAAGGCTCCACCCGAAAGCAGAATTCAGAACTGGATGGACCACTTCGAGAAGTATGGGACCGTGAAGAACTTCAACGCTGCCAGTGAGAACCGTCCAAGCCACTCGGCACATCCCAAGAAGCGTGTCCGCTTCTTGGGACGTGCCGACGAACTGGTCGAAAGTGTGAGAGAGTCTCTCCAGGAGAGTCCGAAACGCTTTGTGCGTAAGCGAAGTCATTCCATCGGTATCTCCCGTGAGACTTGCAGGAGAGTGCTGGTGAACGATATCAGGGATTACCCATACAGAATACAGACGCTGCAGACCCTTACAGCCTGAGACAAGAAGCAGAGGAGCGCTATGGCAGTCACGATGCTCGATAAGATCGAGGAGACACCAGGTTTCCTTAACCTCCTTTGGACCTCAGATGAAGCCCACTTCCATCTTGACGGAAAGGTAAACTCCAAGACAAATGTCTTCTGGGGGTCCTCCAGACTCAATGAAGTAGCCACCAAGCCCCTGCACTCTCCTAATTGCACGGTGTGGGCTGCAATCTCGGTCAGAGGCATCATCGGACCAATCTTCATCGAAGAATCTGGCACAGCAGTGACAGTCACCAAGGAGCGGTATGTGGAGGTTCTCAAAACCTTCAAGAGTGAGCTCCAGACCCTCTACCCGTCGCTCATGAGCAAGTTCTGGTTCAAGCAAGACGGAGCAAGTTCTCACACCTCAAACCTGTCCCGAGATTGGCTGAAAGAGAACTTCGGAGGCCGAGTGATCAGTCTCAATACTAATTTTGAGTGGCCACCCCATAGCCCGGACCTAAGCCCCCCAGATTTTTTCCTTTGGGGCTATCTTAAGGACAGAATGTACGCAGGGAAACCCAGAACCATCAGGGAACTCAAGGAAGCCATCAGGGAGGAGATGAGAGTCATTCCCAATTCAGTCTGTAAGAACGTCATGGACAACTTCGTTCTGCGCCTCAAGAAATGCACAGAGCTAAAAGGAGTCCATCTAGAACACATGATGTAGAACGGAGAAAAAAAGGCCAAATACCCTAGTGTTTTGATATGATGTTGTGAATATAATAAACTAGTTATGCCCCAAAATTCATTTCATTTTGACGAAACACTAAGAAACAGGGCCTAATTAGATTTGGACCCCCTTTTTTTTGGGTCACCCTGTATATATATATATATATATATATATATATATATATATATATATATCAAGACGGATTTTGGCAGTTAAGAAATTGATAAAGTCTTACTAGGATATGGGGCGCGAATGTCAGCCAATATTCATTTTCTCCATTCTCACCTCAACTTCTTCCCGCCAAACCTTGGATCAGTGAGTTATGAGCATGGAGAAAGATTCCACCAAGACATTACGAAGATGGAGAGCAACTATCAAGGCAAATGGAATCCTGGCATGATGGGAGACTTCTGCTGGATGCTCTTGCGTGACATCCCGGAGGCAAAATACACCAAATCTAAGAAAACACACTTTTGACTGTCTGTGGTACTATGAATTGTGTAATTGTGTCATCCAAGTATATTTATTCAATCAGTGTTCTTTATGTATCCTTTTTTTATCTGTTATAAGCTGCTGCAACTCTTCAAATATGTATAATTATTCTCTGTTCATACTAAAATAAGACTATTTAAAAGCCAGAAAACTAGAGGTGATAGAGCAAAACTATTTATAAATTTGAATTCAGCACACCTAAATTAGCAAAACACATCTATCCTCATGTTTGCCTCTGACCATTTTTTTTGTAAACCAGTGTTATTTAATGAATAAACGATACTGTAATAATAAAAGTTTTACTTTCAAAATTCTATTAAGAAATTTGTAGCACAAAACAAAAGCAAACAAATGGCAAAGTTAATAAAAGTGAAAAAAAAACAATACCAACAAAAAACAAAAAACAAATAGAAATAAAACAACTCCGAACAACGCCAAGTAAGTACAGCTCAAAACAAAAATACAGTGTGTGTCCTGGGTTGGCCCAAAAATAATTTGGTTACAAAATTGGCACTCGTTTTGAAATATTTGAAGTAAGCAGACGTTAACGGCGGCCATGATGTTAGGTCTAATTTAGTGAAACTACAATCAGAACTATGTTCCGGATCTTGTACTCTTTGTTCGGTTTTATTCTAGACTTTTAAAATGTTGAAAAGTGGTAATCATTTTCTCGTAAAAATATAGTTTAGACAAAATTTGTGAGATGATCATTTGCACGTTCATCTAAAAATGAAAACAGAAATTTACTCTGATTGGCAGAGAAGAATATTATTGGAGATTGTCCAATATCGACATTTATGACGTCAACAATTCCTAGAAGTCTCTGGTAAATTTTTAAAATCAATATTGAAGTCTGTCCAATTACATTCTTTATTTGGTTCAACTGTTTTGTTTGTTGTCTTTCGTTTAAAAAAAGAAAGAAAATTCCATGAATATAATTTGAAAGAATTGTTACTTATCTTGGAGGGCACCACCCATCCCCAAAGATTCCATTCTCCATTTTTTACCCTGTTTAGTCCGACTCTCGATTATGAACTTCTGAATAATCTGTAGAACAGTGATCAGCTTATACTTTAGATAACCCACCTCATTTAGCATTTTATTTAGTTATTTTACCTTTCATTATTGTTATTTCTCTATTTTTTGGGGTGCATTAGTTATTCTACCCCCTATCATTATTTCATAAAAAAATCTATATATTCTGTAAATAAAAATCATCAAAAACATCTGGGGGTATTTAAAGCAGTTTAGTCCATAGAATAAGTGTGGTATTTTGGTGATTGTAACTAGTTTAGAGAATAGACCATGCGAACAACTCCCTGACCCAAAAGCCTGTTTTCGCGTAATCACTGTAGTCTAACACAAAACATCTTTATTAAAAAAGAAGTACCTGACCCATCACAAGCGTGGGTCGCAAATGTCCAAGTGGAGACTATGAGCCCACTAATTTTGCAACAACTGAATGACTACCATCAAGTCGGACATCCAATTATTTTGGGTTGGTTGGCACGCTCGTCGCTGGACTCCTTCATCTCCCTTGCGTCAAAGAGAAGCTTTAGCAGCAGTTTCTTCCCGTTGTAACGTTCCAGTTTAAAGCGACATAAAAAAGATTCTGTCGGTCTGTCACAGATGTTTGTAATAGCATTTTCATCGCTAAGCGCGCAGACTGAATAGGCGCATCTGAAGAGACGCCGTTCTTGTATCCTTTTGTTTCTGTATTTGAGCAAAAGCCATGGATGTTCAAAATATGCGAAGTTGTGACAGTGAGTGTCAGTTGAATAATGTCTGCAACTCTCGGCTTTTACTGAAGAAATTTCAGTCTATATCTAATGGTAGTTAACCGCCATATTAATGGGCAAAATGAACAACAAGTGATGTTGGTAGGGGGTGCCAAATGGTTAGCAATGTATCTAAGGAATTTTCAAACCGAGTTATACCTACCAGGATGTATTACGTTCGATTACGCACTAATACATTCTAGAGTTTTCCTTCTCCCAGACGTGTTGCTGTACCAAGACCTATGTGACAAGGATAAATCAAATCAAAGATAAGCAGAGAAAGGCTTGTGTGGCATGGATAATTCCAAGATGACCTGAAGAAACACTGAGATAAGTGGAGAAGGAGTGATATTATTTCGGAATTGTCTTTCTAGACTAGTTGTTTTACGAAGAAATAAGTGGCGTGGATAAATCCAAGAGGATCTGAAGCAAAGCCGGGATAAACGGGGGAAGACTGGTGTTCTTTCGGAGTTTTTCTTATCCGAGACAAATTGCCCTATCAAGGTTCGACAGTCTAATTTACCCTATTATTTAAATCGTAGTTAGAGGGTCATTCATACTTTTCTTACTTTTCGAAACGAGATTTTGCGTCATTCTTCAATGTTTTCTGGATTCTAAAACGAACAATGTTACAGTCGCTGTAAGGACTGAATTGATTTTACAAGCATGCATCGACTCATCGCGATAGAAGAATCTGCTCGTCCAACCATCATTATTGCTGCTAGATCAGTATTTTTTTCGATTTAGTGTACGTATCAAAGACCAAGGACAGATCAAAGGATGCCATGATACGCTCCGAAGTAAGAGTATGTTGATTTAGTCACTTATAAAACTCGGTGGAAATCTGAAGCGAAGATATGATGAGCAAAGTTAATGAGGCAAAAATATAGAAACGAAAGAAACGCGAGAGGAAATCGATAACATGAGAGATAGGGTAGACTAACTGATAGATATAAACTAAGTGAGTGGAAGAATATATATATATATATATAGCAATAGATGAAGTGAAAGAATAGAATAAAGTGCGAATCAAATTTTATTACAGTTCAATGTTCAGGCAAAGTTCTTTAAAGTCCTTAACTCATGAGTTTTCAAAGAAAATCTTCTCCTCAGAGGACCATTACCGCAATGACATTACTGCCTAAATATCTCTTTAAATCTCTTAAAATCTCTTTAATTTTTTTAAGTTGCAAAAGTCTGGATTTTAAAATTTTAAAATTATTAAATTTTTTAATTATTAAGTTGTAGGGGTCTAGATTTTTAATTTTTAAAGTTTTAAATTATTAAATTCTAAATGTGTTAGCAACTTCTTAATTATTAATTTCATAGATCTTCTAAATTATATGATAGTGTTAGATGTGTAAATTTGGTTTATATACTCAAAGCAGAAATCAAGTAGTAAATTTGGAGGAGGAGGAGATATATGGAGACTCTGACCTAAATTTACAAATTCGTCTCTGTGACCCAGACTTTTAATATTCAAATATATACATAACTGAGTCGACTCAGACATATAACATCCGGTATACATATAACTGAATTTACACATCCCTCACTATGTGTGGGCGTTTTCCTTGTTAACTGAAAACATGTAACATCCGTTTGTACGCGCGGTTTCAATCAGTTGATATTCATTTACGTTCGTGTTGTTGTCTTATCAAGGAGAAGTGTTCGTTTTCGGATTTCTTACGCTGTCTACTGGGCTTGCGCGAGCTTAATTACCTTTGAATATAATTTTTTTCTTTGGAGTAATTTTTATCGGACCCGGAAGAAAAAATGGCCGAATACATCAGGTCAGTTTAATTTTATTCGAATTGGATTTAGCAGAGCTTGCATACAACCAGGAAGTTATGGTTTGAATGACTCCTATTAGCTCTTAATAGCACTGAATTTGGACATTATAATATTCAACACCAAGTGAGTTTTCTGAACTTTTCATATGATTTGTTTTCCCTGTCGTTTTCTTATCGTTTTATTAATTTGCATACACCTTAAATACACTTTTCACTGCTATCTACTGCATTGATAGCAAACGAATTTCCCGCCTGGATAACTTTTTACATTTTTGGACCACCATTCACCATTTGGATTATTTCTTAATCAACCTCTTTGATATCTTGCCTGGAGCTATTTTAAACTTGTTGACGTGGATGAACTGTATAGGTTTACAAAAAAGTATGTTTTGGGCCGATATATTTGATGTTTTATATACCGTTATGTATTTTTATATATATATTTTTATATGTTTTCAAAGTTTAATTGTTATTACCTGCAGTAATGTCATTGCGGTAATGGTCCTCTGAGGAGAAGATTTTCTTTGAAAACTCATGAGTTAAGAGCTTTAAAGAACTTTGCCTGAACATTGAATTGTAATAAAATTTGATTCGCACCTTATTCCATTCTTTCACTTTATCTATTGCTATTAATGCTCTATCCAGTATATTGAGCTTTATTTTTATCCGGATGTTCACTAATTAAAGATATTAGTTGCCTCTTATATCTTTTGTTGTATTAACCGTATATATATATATATATATATATATATATATATATATATATATATATATATATATATATATATATATACACACACACACACACACACACACACACATATATATATATATATATATATTTATATATATATAAGGTTAGTTGGAGAAAACCCAAGCAGAGTGCTCGATTATTAATAAAAAATAAAAAAATAAGAGTGTAATATTTATTTGTATATGTAATTAAAAAGATTAAGACAACATCGGTACCGTCAGTTTCAAATCCAAACAAAGGTGACCTTTAGATGATCTCCTATGCTTGACTATCTTTAGGCTTTTTTCTTAAACATATAGGTTACCTTTGTTTAGATTTGAAACCGACGGTACCGATGTTGTCTTAATCTTCTGTAATTACACACACACTAACTCATATATATATATATATATATATATATATATATATATATATATATATATATATATATATATGAAAGAAAGGTCAAGTTCGATAACTATAACTTTAGCTATATCACAAGGAGACAATTAATAACGATTTTTATATAAAAAGTAAAATATTACAAATCTCAGGATAAAAATAAATACTACGGATGAAATTTAGCTCAATAGTTAAGACTTAAAGTCCAACAGAGCTCATATATTATAACTCAGTAGAATACAAGATAAGATATAAGATAATTAATAATTTGTAATCATGCTCCGAAAAATACGGTTGGAATGATACTAAATTTCTAAAACAGATGTACACAAGGATAACTATTGTTGGTGCTACATTTTTCGGGGCATAATTACAAAATATTAATTATGTCATAAATGTTGTATACTACTGAGTTATAATATATATATATATGTATATATATATATATCATATAAAGTAATCTCGATTTTTCCCTTGAAACTCAGACACTATAGGACTTTAAACACAGGCGCTATATAGAATTCCAATATGGTCACGCTTTCTGTCAATAACTGATGCGTGCTTCCGGAAATTATCAGTCAGTTCATTCGATTACATAATTGCTTACATTAATTCCGGCCTACGCGACTCTCTCAAACAAGCCATATATACAGGAAGTAGGAGTCACTTTTACTCAGACGCAAAAAAACTACTAACACTGCAACCATCTAACAATGGAACATCTTCATTTCCCAGCTTAGTCCATCGTCGTTTCATTTTTTAATTCTGTCATATTGTCTTTCACACATTACTACTTCGATAAGTAAATACGTATCTCTCCCTTGAGATTGTTTATCATACTTTTATAGCAATTTGATTGGCTGGTTACACTCCTATTCAGGAATAATAGAATATAATTGTCGAACACTAAAGATATTAAAATTTAAACATGGCATCTTCAATTCCTCCATTCAGTAAAACGCCTTCATTCACAATAATTTCTTTAAACTACAATAATTCCTTTTTCACAAAAATATTTTAACAAACCCTTTATTTCTTCATAAATAAACCATATTCAATCATTAATATACAAAACGAACACTCCCTCAATTTCACTGCAGTATCGGAACAGAGATAGAAATATAGGAATGCATGTCACTATGGTTGAGATTAAAGCTATTCTCATTCCGGAATTAGTTTCCATTTACAAAGTCAGTCTGTTATTCCGTCAAGTCATAATAAATGAAGAATCAGAAAAATACGATACGATTGACTCATCTCCCCTGTTTTACGTAAATCTTCAAAAATATTTGTGTTCTTATCAATGGAGAATCGAAAAAATAGGATAGATTTTATTTTTAATTCGATTTCTACTCAATAATGTTCCCTAATTTTTGGTGTAGATACGTAAGTATATAAAAAAGTTTTCCTGTTAATTTACGTTGAACTGTAATATATTACTTTATACCAAAAAAACAATGAACACAGCGGTATTACTGAACATATATTAGACTAGGTTACCCCAGGGCGAAGTGGGCCACCGGGTTGAAATGAGCCACAAATGAATATCCCTATTTTCTCCCGACTTATTTTACCCATAGTTTTATGCTTCCATTATGGAAGTGATACTCATCTTTAACATGCCTTTTATTGTACAAAAACTATGCAAGAGTAAATTAAGTTTATCTAATAATGCCTTCCTTTACAGTGATTTTAAAACTCTTGATATAGATAACCCTATTCTCCCCGGTATTCTTTTCAAGATACGTAAAGTTCCTGATAAATCTGGGTACATCTTAGTACTAAAGACTTATTTCATTATCATTTGTAAAAAAAAATACTAAAAATTATGCATAAATGTTTGCTTTGATTATTTATCAGAGAAAATTAATAATACATTTCCAAGTAAAAACATCTGTTTGCGTTTTTTTAAACATTTCAAAATAGTACTCACAATTTTCTTATTTAAAACTACTGTTTTTTTTATTGTTTCCTTTAAAAATAAATTCATAATAGTATTGACGTAAAAATGTTGTATCTGTTATGATATTATGTTTAATCTTTTATCTCCTCGTGTTGAATTGCTGGTTTATAACACGTTGTAATGTAGAATCTGGCGTCGTAGAATAGTTCGCCCGTTGATCCAGCGAACGGGACGATGTGTCGTTTCTATTCGAGAATCCCAACTGGGGGGGGGGGACTATTTGTACTAACCGTGCGTCGTCGTTGTCGCCTGCAACTTGTGTCGGGCTGCTATCTATCTTCTTTCGGCCACATAGTCCGTGGTCACAATCTCCATCGTCTACTGTCCCTGGCTGTTTCCTCGCAAGCTGAAATCAAATCTTCTACACACGATAATTTATAACAAGCCTTTCTTTTTACTTTGAGTCATTTATTTTCTATTAGCTTGTCGATACTGGAGAAGTTACGTCGTAGTAGAGAGAGAAGCTTACGCAGTTAATTTCCTAATTCTTAATTACTTGCAAAGGAAGGAAGAGGGGAACATAGCCTGGCTCTCATTTTTAGGGATCTGAAATCCCCTAGCTTATGTAATCGCTACATGGCTAAAGCGTGTTGACTCGTCGACTTCCAAGTCCAAACTCAAAATCTCACTGCCGTTTTCCCACCGGGAAAACTGTCACGTCACGAAATCTCGTGATCGACGCACAGGTGTGATCTAACCCCCTGACCCCGAGGTCTCATCGACTGTCCCCTGCGAATCGTGAGAACACATCGCACCAACATTGCACGAGATGACTGTTACAAATCGCGCAAGTCAAGTGATCTCACTGTACGTCCATCACCCATGCGTCCCATTATATAACACTCGGTCAGTGAAGGATAAATCCTTCTAGACCGCAGCAATTTTTATTTTCGTCCAAATCCAAATGGATTTTCCCCACATTAAAAACTGGATACCTATGCCTAAAAAGTACTATATATTTATTACCAAGCAAACAAAAAAAATTATTTTTTAATTAAAAAAATATCCTTAGTTAAATATAATTTTACTAAATTTATTTTGTAACGAACAATAAAAAAACTATCAACAACTAACAATTAAAAAAAAATATTTACTGACATATAACTTTGTGCTTCTACGCAATCCGAATCAAACTGAAATCACTTTTGCCGAACTAAACCTAAAACTTAGTTTAGGGTTAGGGTAAAAATGTAAAACAGTTTGGTTCGTATTGTGTAGAAGTATCTATAACTTTATTGATATTGTTGTATTTTTTTAATTAAAAAAAAACGAACCAGTCTGTGTATGGCGGGGGCTGACCAAACTATAAATCTTTTTTTTTCGAAAGTTGGACAAATCAGTGTTTCTAAACTCAATGAAAATAGTGAAATGAGGTTATAAATACTATTGTACTATTACACCCATCGTAGCAGGGGGTAGGAGCATTTTTTTTTCTATTTTTCCAAATATTCAAACTTTTGCGCTTATTGTCATTAAACTTACTAATCCTTTCCTCTTAATTGAACTCTGATATTTACTTATTTTGAAACATTCAATCACTATTTCATCTCTTCTACGATTGATCGAGAACAATTAGTGACCTATTTGCGTTACCTCATTCTGCAAGCCATTATTTATGGATCATTATTGGTTCGCAAAAGTGGATACTCATTTTTCGTTAAAAAATTACGTGACTCAAATAGGAATTACAGTGCTTGAAAGAAATTTACGGTAATTTTTTACTATCACACCCAACGTAGCTTCAAACTTCAAGTTCTACATTTTTCCTCGATTACATGTATACAGCAAAAAAAGGAAATAATAAAAAATATTAAACATTTTATATTTTAAGTCAATTGTGACCATTTTCTTTATTCCAGCATGTGCCAAGAATAACAACTAGATTAGAAATTGTTTTCACGGTCGAGATAGGTGCCTGAATGTTTTTTATGGTACAAACTATCCGATCGTAAACAGTTGTATTTTTTTACGGCATACCAGTCCTTCCTAAGTTATTTAATGCTGAATCGCAAAACCTATTGAAAACGATTCATCGAAAACGATTTATTGTAAATAATTCATTAGAGCAAAAGTTGTTATTTTAGCCGCGACTGGGAGGAATTCTGGTTTAATAAAAAGTAAACGCGGCATTGCAGATTCCATAGTCCACACATATATCTACTTGACCAATCATGCACTCGACGCACCAGAAGTCATGCAGATACAAGCACAGAAATGTCTTTTGTTTTAGTCGCATTGAGTGGAGTTGCACTGATTTGTGCACCGGCTGATAAACTATGACACTTCATAATCTATACATATCTAAACTGACACGGATCGATATCGGGAAACACAAAACCGCTAAAACAAAACAAGAAAAGAAAAAAAAACGATTTGTTTGTAACTTTAGCTTGAGATCTTCTTTTCGTTCTGGTGTTTGCTCTTTCAAATAGGGAACTCTGCCAAACGAAGCAATAACGAACGCACGGACACTGACTAAAAATAGTCACTGTATTTGTCTACAAACTTAAATGCCTTCTAACGCGTGGACTTTAAACTTGCTTCGGCCGTGGGGCTTTACACTATATTAGTAAGAATTTATAATAATAATAATAATAATAATAATAATAATAATAATAATAATAATAATAATAATAATAATAATAATAATAATAATAATAATAATAACTCTGGTTTTGTGACATAACGCTTCTTTTTCTTTCATCATAATAATATTTTAAAATATACTTTACACAGTCTTTTAGTCTATATATTTTTATACTTCGTTTTACGCAACCCGGGGTCGGAGTTTCTCGATTACGAACAAAAATTGAAACAACACGAAACTCACTGCGAAAGTTAGAAACGTCGGCCGGGCCTCTTAGTAAATTTAGCGTTCATTTATATGCAGAATAATTAACATTTTAACAATGGCCTTTAAACTGGCTTTAAACTTATAATGTCCTTAACATGTTTCAAATTGTTCTTACGTTTCAAATCAATATTAAAAGTTACCTTACAGATTTCTGCCTCACTGTTGGTCGTGGGTTCGCTTGCACGCTCATCTCCGCTACTGGCTCGTGATCGTAGTGGTGTACCTGTCTTGTGGTTAAACTCTGTTTTCATGCACGGAGACAAAAACGTTCGAAGGCAAGACTTTTTGAGAGAGTTTCTAACTTTTTATGCCACACTTCAATCGGAGAGAATCCCATTCGTCGGTTCGTTCATTCAAACTCTCCTCTTCTTTCATACTGCTTTGTGGAAATGTGACGGATGCAATCGGCTATTTTCTTGTCCCGCCATTGGGATCTTACTCTACGTCTTAGCCCATATCTGGCGATGTCACCCCAACTCTGTGCATTGCAGATCTCAGTTTATGGACGTCTGTCCAGCTAGCGCCTCCATGGTGAACTGTCTGAAAGCTAATTTCTCACCAGCGATCTGTGACGTCAGAGCCCTTTGACCCTTCAACTAATGTCATAACAGAACTCAATATCGCTTTTGTGTCTAACGTTTTTGATCCGAGCGTTTCATCTCGGCCAGCATACATCTAGTATGCTATGATTCCCAGAATGAATCATTTTGTTTGTCCCAAATTATCAATGCACCTAAATTGCACTTCATCCTATTTCTTTCACCCAGTTCATAATTCATACTAGCTACTTTACCAGTTTTCAAAATACAGGGCCCGTCATAATGTAACAGTTTAACCCTGTAAGACATTCACAGCAAGAACTCGCCTTCTTACCACAACGGCATAATCACGTTTACACACTGGTTCTCGTTAGATCACCGAGGTTAAGTAAAGTTGAGCCTGATCAGTACAAGATAGGTTACGATTTGGGAATAGCAGACGATCGTGGCAAAATTCATACGAAAATCCGACTAGCTGAGCCATTTTTGAACGATGGCTTGCTCTCTGTCGGTGTGATTTGGGAATGATTCTTGTCAGGGTAAGGAGGTCCACCTTGACAGGCTTTGCCTTTTCACAGTTTGAGAAGAGGTTAGTTTATTGCTAATCGTCTGAGGCGCTCCTACTAGAGAATGCCGACGGGGCTGCCCAGGCAATTTCTCTGCTTTTCCTCTAGGCGCTGGTTCACAAATCCCACTTTTCCGACCTTGTGTCACATCTTTACGTCGTAGGAGGGAGATAAATAACTTCAGGTGTGACGAACCGTATACGTATCAAGCTATTAGAAAAAAAGATGACAAAGTCACATCACCACCCCTGGAGCACGGAATTTGTCAACGTTTCACCTATGCCTACTGACATAGGATGACTCAAGTAAGTAAGTAAAAACAACGAATTTTAATAATATTTATAAACTGTCAGGTTAGTAGAGATGAGAAAATGAGATTTTGGTGTGAGATTCAAATGATGCCGACATATCAAGCGTACGGACATTACAGCTGTTATATGAAGCATTTAAATGTTGCATAACTTTTGGTGGACGTCATTGTTTGCTGCTCGTTTTATCGCTCCTGCTCCTCCTCCTCCTGCTCCTCCTCCTCCTGCTCCTCCTCCTCGTAGTCTGCGGCTGACGATTTAGTTTGGCCCGGTCACTTGATCGCTGTTCAAACGAGAAAGAATGAATCGACTCTTTATTTTACTTTCTTCTTCTTTAATGTTTGGATGATCAATTTTTCTAAGAACAGTTGTATATTGTTGCTATGCTAAAAAAAACGACGAACAATTGTATATCAAATACAATTGCATGTCTTTATTATTAGAGTTACTACAAACCAATAAAGTGAGTGAGAATCGAAGAGGTTTTAAATGCGCAAACAGGATTTGACATACGATGGAAACTCGGTTGATACCTAGTATTTTGCTCTGTCTCAGATCAAGAATCGAACCGGTTAAATAACACCTTGGACACCCACATCCACGCATCCTCATACTGCCACGCCTCTTCTATCATTTCGTCTATGGTACCAAATGTGGCTACGCCCTTTCCGGCATGTTGCCTACGCAACTTCTTGTATCAACGTCCCCGTTTTAGCCAGTTGGGTCTTGTTTTGTTTTAATAAGCGGGTGTATTTCATTCGCTTTATATAGTCGGCATTTAGTCTTGTTTTAGTCATCGTATGATTTCCAGTTTATGCTATTCCCAGTGCGATTCGCAAGATCGTCTTGTCAACGGGTATCTAACATAGTTGTTAATGTAATTTTTAATATTTCGAGTCGTCTTCTGTCCTTATTCAAAACGCATAATCAAGTCCAATGTGTACTCATATATATATATATATATATATATATATATATATATATATATGAGTACACATTGGACTTGATTATGCGTTTTTAATAAGGACAGAAGACGACTCGAAATATTAAAAATAACATATATATATATATATATATATATATAATAATGGTAATAATCCAGGTAAAAAATATCCACAGGGTGGTAATCCAGAGAATTTTAACGGGGTTTATAAAAAGTGCTCAATATCAAAATAGAGCTTTATATATGATAATTTTATTTACACAGACATGTACAAAATCTGCGACACTGGCATGTCGATGTTATCGATCAACAGTTACTATAAACTGAGATCTCATCAGGCAGAGTTAGAATCCGATCTTAACCTCAGATCATAGTTGGAGAGAATGAAATGGAGGGATAAAAAAGAGAAGAAGAAGAAAAGCAATTTAGCATTTCAAAAATTGGGGCCGTTAAAAAATTAAAAATCTAAAAAATGTAAAAAGAAAAAAAAAGAGAAAAAAAAAATGTGGATTACCACTCTGATTACTGCTGTCGGTAAAACCACTATTATTACTATTTTTATATGATCAGCATTATTGCAAACATTAACCCATATCTCAATATCGGCAAATATTATCTTATTATTTAATATCATTATGATTATCACTACCTCCTAGTATTTCTAATATTTCTTAATTATTCTATTTCTTTCCTAAACTATTATTTTTTTTATAAATTCTTAAATATTATTGACCACCATTATCGTTGTTGTCGTCGCTGTTATTATTATTATTATTATTATTATTATTATTATTATTATTATTATTATTATTATTATTATTATTATTATTATTATTATTATTATTATTATTATTAATAATTAATAACGTCGGCATTTTCTAGTTATTCTTTAGTTATATTTTTTAGTACTTTTAAATTAAATTAAACCATTATTATTATTTATATTATCATTCATTATTATTTTCATTATTTCATCTCAATTACTATGGGTGTCTATTATTATTACTATTATTATTACTACTACTGATCCTGTTATACTTAACGAATATATTTATTCGATTTATTAATTTATTAATGGTAAGCTAATAAACTCTAGACAAAATATAAAGATAATATAAATTCAGAATTGGCGACACATTTGATCACCACCCCACCACCACACCAATTACACGCGTCTGATCGGTTTGCCCGCACGTACGCATACACACATATACACAATATTATAGTTCACTTGAAAAATACATTTATAAGCTCGGCTTGAAAATAACTGTCGTTTTTTTTACACTAGATTCGTGCATGTCCACCTCCCCCTCCTATTTTCTATTTCCCATCTCTTCTCTCTCGATCTGAATCAGCAGACGTTTTCTTTTCCTTTTTCCTCTCCTTCTTTTCCTTTATGTGTCTACCTTCCTATCCCTTCTCCCTTCATTATATGCCTCTCTTTCCACCCTATTCTTTCTTTCTTTATTTATTTATTTGTCCTGTTTGTTTCAGATTTTAGATTTTAGATTTTTTAGATTTTTTGTTTTTTGTTGTTTTGTTTTTAGATTTTTTAGATTTTTAATTTTTAATTTTTTAACTGCCCCAATTTTTTAAATGTTAAATTTCTTTTCTTCTTCTTCTCTTTCTTTATCCCTCCATTTCATTCTCTCCAAATATGATCTGAGGTTAAGATCGGATTCTAACTCTTCCTGATGAGATCTCAGTTTATAGTAACTGTTGAGCGATAACATCGACATGCCAGTGTCGCAGATTTTGTACATGTCTGTGTAAATAAAATTATCATATATATATATATATATATATATATATATATATATATATATATATATATATATATATATATACTTCCATCCCGTTATGTCAAAGTTAGCGAATAGAACACGTGCCCTTTTCTAACACCCGGAGGAAACCATTTTAAGTGGTGAAGGGAAGCGAGAAAACAAATGGCAAGTCAGAAATAAATAGGTAAAGAAATCCTCCACTCTATAATAAAAACGTGAACGGTAAAATGGATGTTTATTTTTCTTTAAGTTATAAGAATGATAATAATCTTTATATGAACAATTATTTTTTTTAGTATTTTAAAAGGTTTCTAAGGGGCTACATTATGGGCACAGTCTCCCATTTAAAAAAATCAAAATATATCAGGTTTGCATTGAATCTTATCCCGAGTAATTAGACAAGATTCTCTTAATTTCATTTTCTTCTTAAGCTTAAATTTAAGACATTTTCTAAAATCAAAATCATGTAATGGATGTTGATCAAAATTGGAATAAGGATTCTATACATAAGGTTTAATAGAATTATGTCTTTATTTTTATCTACGACAGGTGACATAAAATGTTGAAAAACTTCTCTGCTTGGGGAATTCATTTTACTCGTACAGGGATTGATATTCTTCTAGTGTGTATATATATATATATATATATATATATATATATATATATATATATATATATATATATATATATATATATATGAGAACTTAGAAAAATATACAATTATAATGTATTAATTATTAAGCATACAAGTTCCAAAAATTCAACATCAACAAAGCTTTAGTGAAATACGTACGTTTCTGAGACAACATTTTATTAAGTCTCTCCATCAGCACAAATTAGTAGGGAAATCATCAACATTTCGCTGATTGGCCAGTCAGAGAGCAGAATCACGATAACACCACAGATTTCTCAAAGACAGAGTCTACAACAATATTAAATAAACAAATGTAATCAATATTTTTCATTATTTTTTGTATGGCTGGCTGAAAAAAGGAATGTAAACTTTTATATTTTTTCCTATATATATATATATATATATATATATATATATATATATATATATATATATATATATATATATATATACATATAAAAAGTTGCACTAAAAGGCCTTTGTGATATGGTCATCACCATCAAACAAGTTCGATTCGGGCTATGTTGATTTTTTGAAACCTGTATACTTAATGATGAATATGTCATAATTTTGTATCTTTCTAAGTTGTCATATAATAGCTCTAGTTGATCCAAAGTCCTAACCATAGAGCTGTTTTAATACCTACAGTGTTCATTAGTATCTGATGGACTTGATTTACTTAACCTTCCATATATATATATATATATATATATTTAAGTGAATACGAATAAATGTGGCTTATCTTAACATATTACTATAGTTTCAGTGTTTATTAAATTTTTGGAAGTGTATTCCTCAGCGTGTGTTTATACATTTTAATCCAAATCCAAACTTATATTAAAATGTATAAAACATGTCAACATCATTCAATTTTTTAAATCGCTGACTCAACACCATGCGGTAAGAACCGAAGCTCCAATAACAAAAGATGCAGAGAAGAAAAACGAAAAGCAAACCATGTTCCGACCACAATTCTTAATTCACCTTGAAGAAGAGATATTTCTTGAAACATTGGAAAATATATTAACAACTACTAACATCTGATTTGTCTTATTTTTTTTAATTGTTCAAGACTTTGAATGTTATAAAAATTTAATGCGTGTTTAACACTTGTTAATATCATTTCACACTTTAATAACTTTGTCAATCCTCGTCCAAGTGAGCTAAAATTCTATCACCTTGTATAAAACAGGTCAACATTTTATGTCTAATGTTTACTGGGTTTATTTTATATTTTCGGATATAGAAATTCTATTGACTGGAAAAGGAAAGGCGGCGAAGGTTTTGAATGAAGGCCAAGATAAGGCAAATTATTGTCGACAATCACGCATAGAACACGAATACAAAAAATCGATCGCTAAAAAAATTGATTTTTATGGGTTCACTTCGCTATTATACTTTCATTATGAAATGGACACTGATTTTATAGCCGGTTTAACTGAAATGCCTTATTTTCGCATCAACGGCTTTTGACCCTGTAAATCATTTACTTTAGTTACACCGGTTATAAAGTCAGTAATTTACAATAAAGGTATAAAAGCGAAGTGAACACAATCCTATGCATGATAATGACAAAATTGAAATTTATTTTTGAAAAACTCCACAGAAAATATATAAAAAAAAAGGCGATTCCCATTCTGGAAATCAGCCGAAAAAGACTGTGTGCAGCGTGCATTTATGGGTAGCAATTGTAGTCATCCACAATAAGCTGTTTCGCCATATCACGACTTTTCGGTGTGGCTAGACGAACAAATACTGCAATCTGAGATTTGAAGACGCCATGACAATAAAAATCCCCAAAAGCAGTAGTTTAGCCATCAATTCCTAAACCGAACCGAGCCGAATCAAGACATCATACTTATACGAATCAAACACGGGTCAATTTTCCTTATTGTAAACATCTAACACGTACAATGTGTGTGTGTGTGTGTGTGTGTGTGTGATAGTGAACTGTTATTTTTACATATGATACAGATAAAAACTATCCCTGTTTCGGGATCACAAGTAAAATAAGCTTGGACCCGGTGTTGCCACATAAACCAACAAAACCATGAAAAAATGATACCAAACAATTATAAAAGACGTGGGGCCCAGAAAAACTCTGAGTATCATGATCAGCAGGAGTTCCTTTGATAGACAACATGGAGGACCCGGTTTTCATCTTGCGAATGTTGCCCTTCTTATTTCAGATAACAGAATACAACAAACGAAATACATGTAAATAAATATGATCAGCACAAACCAAAGATCAAACGGAGTAAGAAATGGATAACAAAGACATTAAACTAGTGATGAAGTGCTATTACAAAAAACAACAACACAAAGGGCCCATATACACAGAACATAATCCCGAATTTATGCCATCAATTTTCCGAACACCCTCTCTATATATGTATATAGTACTTGGATATTTTATGTTTTTAATAGGTCATTACCAGACGGCTTAACTATGATCTAATTTGCGATCCTATAATTGCTTTGTTTACTTCCGGTTTCGCGTAACCATATCTTCTTGTCACTATATTTTCTTCCAATTCCGTAGTCAGGAGGGTATTTTTAAAATCTGTTTTATCGTTAGAAACATCTGTTTTTTTTTGCTTGTATATTTTTGCTTTTTTGTTTTGTTTATTGCTATTTAAATTTTTTAATTACTTAATTAATCCACGTATTTTTTACCTATATTGTCGATAAATTCTTTTCTCAGGTAACTTGACTTTCCTTGGTATGTTTTAATTATTACTGCTTGAGATAAAATTACCATTATTCTATATATTTTAATTAATTAATTAATATACGCGTTTTTATGCTATTTTAGCGGATATTTTATGCTTGACTTGTTCACTAAATTTCAAGAATGTTCAACAGTGACTAATTCAAAATTCTCTCTAACTTAACACGTGGTTTTCACAACCAATCACATCACTCTATTCGCCTATCCCCCTTTATTAGATATCACAATGCAGCAGTCAGCATCGACGAGGTTGGAGTAATAATTCGATCTTTTTTTTTTACTTTGTACCCATAGTAAACATGTAACACCAAATGCGTAGAAATTGTGGGTGACAACTTTAGTCAAGACTGATGGGACGTGACAGGAGGTCAATACATAAAGAATGTAGGCATGTTGCTGATAGCTAGACAATGAGATCACATGTTACACTACCGGCCAATGTGAACGTCACCGTGATTGGATGAAGAAATATTTAATGTTCTGCATTGTTATTTCGAGTATGTATTTATGATTCAGAGCAAGTTCGACCCGACAGCTGTCGGGCTGAGGTATAGTTCTGTTCAGTCCTAGGAGGCCCACTTTCCCAGGCTTTACCTTCTCTCATATGAGGCGCCCCCACCATGGAATGCTGACGGGGCTGCGCAGGTATATATTTTTTTGTAGTTCGTTGTCTTTTCAAACACACACCTGACCTTGTGTCTAACCTCCTGGAGAAGAAGTAAATATACGCAGATAAACTTTATCTGTTTAACATAACCAGCCCAGGTCAAATGACCCGTACCGATTTCCATTATTAAGTCCTGAAGCTCGTAAAAATTTACAATATTCACCTATACTGTCCTAGGGTTGCGTGTAACCGTCGGACAGCTAGCCTAAACTCTTATCGACAAACAAGACTCATAGTGTAGTTTAAACCCAGGTTTTATTATTCAAAGGTAAAAACTGAAAAGACATGAAAAAACATCGTCTCAGAAAAATACGAATATAAAAATGACGATGCGGGAAACGAGGAATTTACTAAAATCTAAAGGACCGCCGTGAGCTAATAAATTGCAGACTAGAAAATATAAGGAGCATAAAGATAATACGAGATAAGAGAGATACACAAGTTACGAGCGGTTAAAATGGACATTCACACGTGGTGATAAAGAGTGAATAAAGTTCGCTTAGATGAAATAAATGTACAGAAGAAATAATACTCATGCTATTTAAATCTATTTTGAGGGAGAAGAAAAGTAGAGTTTCTTACCGGAGATGCCTAAAATATCGGGATGGTTAAGTGGATAGAAATTCCTCCATGAAGGTCCGAGACTAAGCATCTAGAAGATAGGAGACAGAACACCAGAAGCCGCTCGAACGGTGTCAGGGTTGAAAAATTCCTTACAAAAATGGGGGCCGACAAAGGGAGATAAATATAAGGAGGGTTATTCTATGTTAGACAGAATAACACCATCCCCATCTAAACAAAATGAAGACAGTCCTATTTTATTTGAACAGTTCTATTTTATTTACGACGAGATGCAGATTTTTTGTCATACAAAGGTATGACAAAAAATTACATCTGATGGTAACTTCCAAGTTTGAGAGCTTTGTAGAGTGTGGAGTAATATCTTAGTTTCTATCACTACCTAGGTACATTTGGACGGGGTGATAGTAACTGTTAGGGTCACGTCAAAGTTACGCCCCCAATGCCGCCATGGAATCGTTAATAATATTGACAACCCTTTTCTGCAATCCAACCATATTTGGAAGAAATAAACATCAGTCTATGCCCGACTTGTTTACAATGTTCCAGTCTTTGTTTTATCACCGTTCAATAATACGCACACATTTGGATACGACGTGCAACATTGTCAATAATTCTGACACACTCCTCTCTTTTGACACTATCCTGATTTTGGCTTCGATCCCCCTCTTCAATTCAGGAATAGTCTGGGGATTGTTTGGATAGCCTGATCTTTGAGATAACTCCAAAGATAAAATTCTGGTGTTAAGGTTCGGTGAGTGTGAAGCCACCTAAGGATCACATCTCCTACTGATGGGATGATCATCGAAGCGTATAATTAAATGGCGATAAAATAAATTGGATATTTATGAACGAGACTTAATGGACAAGTCAAGCATAACCTGAAGATTACTTATACCAAATATGGTTGGATTGTAAAAAAAAATTGTGAATTTTATTAACGATTCCATGGGTAAAGTTTTTGTGAGGTCACTCTGTATCTATACTTTGTATTTGATTTATTTATACAATATAGGTACGTCTACAAAACAAATTCAACTCCATTCAGTTTCGCCATAAAATAACCCCAAAAAGGTTGAGATGCCATAAAATCAAACTAAATCAAAATCTATTTTATTCATTCTTTTACCAGTTAAAGAAGCAGTACGAACCAAGTTTCTAAGATATTTCTGAACTTTAAAGCCAATTTATGAAAGTCCTCCAGTTATTTGTGGCAGGTATTGGACATCTCCAAGATAATCAATTGTTGTGATTTGGCAACAGAAAAGGTGACGTCTATATCTATTTATATAAGTTAAGTTTGTGTATACTAGCAGCTGTGTTCCAAAATTCATAATGATCGGTTAATTAGTTTAGGTGTGAATCCTATACATATAAATATATAAACATATACACAATTTAAGTTTTAGGCTATCACTAATTTGAAGCAAACGCAGCGAGTGATTAAAACTATAACACATTGTAGATTATCCAATCAAAACGCGCCTGTTAAAAAACCCAATCAAAAAAGCGGTATATACAAAAATATGCCTCTTATTAAATAACATCCGTTTTTTAATGAATGATTGTGGGATGACTTTTGACTATGAGAGAAGAACCTCTCCTCTGCAACATCACTAAGCAAAATGTAAATGTAAATAGGATTTTATATGTAATCGATGACATCAATTAAAAATACATTTCATTTTAAGAACACGGCACGATATTTCCCATAAATAATTGGCGAAACAGATGATATGATTTTGTGTCGGTTTAATAAATCCTCTATGTGTTATTTGTAGTGATCAAAATGTTTCTGGATGTTGCTGTGTTTTCGCAACGCGACATAATACCAAGCATCACTCACTATATTATATCATTTAAATAAAATAAAGAAAAACATCCTCGCTGCTGTGTTCTTTGCGAAATTAGACCACATGATATAATTGTAAAACCATTTAATACAAATTTAGTACCACTATTGAATGGATCGTTAAATTCTACTTCGAAAGTTGTGTTTGATCTTGTTACAGAGCTTTGCATCTCCGAACAGAGAAACATATATGACACAAATATAGATTTCTGAATTTTCCTGACACATTCTTAAAATTTTAATGATAAAACAATGTAATTTCGTTAATATAAATTTATAGTATTGTCCGTTTGTCAATATGACGTTGTAGAATTGTAATAATGTTATATATAGATTTGTAGCCACAAGTATCGCATAAGTCCGACCAGTAGCTCGGTTAATAGGTCGCCGCCGACGATGTGATTGAAAATCCGCAAAACTGTGATATTGTCGTCACTTATATGAACTTTTGAGTAAGCGACTTCTTTGCTTTTTTTCAAAAGAAATTGTTGTTTTCGCTCAAGGACAATGCCTTTTATTGTCCTATATCCGATAAGGGCCGAGCCTGCGAGATAAAAAAAAAACTGTCTTTAAAATTCTCATACACTTGTATTATATCATTTTATCAGCTGGCGCTGTGATAGTGGACGGCGAATAAGTTCGCACCGTTAGCTAGCAAGCTGAATTCTTTACTCCAATAATCTGTCACTCAAACAGCCGATGGCTTACTCTTGTTTAACCAGTTAAAGTTTTGATGGCAGACGCCGATAACTGTCAACTCAGGTGGCTCACCTTTTTACCTTATTCACTCCGAGACTTCTCGAGTCATTTCAAAACACGAGCCGATCTGCATGTCAGCCGGTATGAAAAATAAAATTTCAAATCAACTTGGTAGGGGAACAATATTTGGCGATATTTTCATGCGCCAATTGAGAAAGGTTGTGATCAATTAATAATCAGTTAATTATCAATTAATTATTATGAATGAATTATGAATTAATTATGAATTAATTAGTAATCAATTACTTATCAATTAATTATCGCACTAATTAATTAAACTTAATTACTCATTGAGTCATTTTGTCCACATGATGCTGTATCCTATTATTTAGTGTATATAATATTGTCGTAATCTCAATTTGTCGATGTAACTTTGTAGCAATGTAAATATGACGTCGGATATATATTTATAACTCCATATAATTTGCTATTACACCGATCCTTTCCATTAGGATTGAACCTGAAATCTAAAATCTTTTCACACACATACACATATATATATATATATATATATATATATATATATATCAGGGCCGGCGGGACAGTTATAAAAGTGGGGGGGGGGCTCTCCTAAAAAGTGGGGGGGCCCGGTTAAACACATGCATATATAACTTCATTATTGATGACCATAAAGTGGGGGGCGGGGGCAAGTCAAAAAGTGGGGGGGGGGGCTTGTATATATCACGTAGCAATTCTAAAAAAATGTCCAAAATTTAAGGCTTAAGCTTAAGGGTTGTTAAGAAGAAATTCAAATCGAGTGAATCTTGCTTAATTGATATTTAATGACTATGAATAAAATTCTATGCAAATCTGATATATTTAAATTTTCAAATGAGAAGTTGTGTCATATTATGCCCCTCTAAAATCACTTTACAATATTCCAAAGAAACTGAAATTGGGGAAATATTTATTAAGTGAATACCCATTGTTAAAACTTCACAAAAATCGGAGCTATCTAAATGTTCATAGGAGTGCGAACATACATGTTTAGTATATATCTTCTATACTTTATATATACCAACATCTTTCAATTTAAAGCTCTATGATTGTCAACATGCAACAACAGGGCATATATATATATATATATATATATATATATATATATATATATATATATATATATATATATATATATATGTGTGTGTGTGTGTGTGTGTGTGTATATATATATATATATATATTTAGGCAAACGTTGTTGAATAGCACGGAGTGTTTCTGCTTTGTGATCTTTTTTTTAATTTTTTCCATCTTCCGAATGGTCAACTTCGTACCTCGATCAAACTGGTGTATGAAGTTTCCGTAGTTTTGTTGTTCCATCTTCCTTGCGAGTACTTTCGATTTGATATCCTCAAATCATCTTCAGGCGTGTTAGTGTGAAAAAAGAATATGTATTTATAGAGTGTAAAGAGAGGAAAAGAGTATGTCTTTACTTTTTATTTTATTTATTTATTCTATTTATTCATTTATTTTTATTTTTATTAATTAATTTATTTATATTTATTTTATTTTTGTTTTTTATTTCATTTTTATTTTTTAATTCATACCACTTAAAAAAAAGGAGCGTCTAAAGTATTGAAAAGTTACAAGGGCGTGATTATGTTCGAAGGGGTGTGAAGTTAGAGTTTTATTTCTTAAGCGCAAAAAAAAATAATAATAATAATTCGACCATGTTTTAAGAGCGTTTAAAATTCAAACGTGTAGTTGTTTAATGGTTAGGAATTTAATAACATTGGTTACTAAGCTAGACACTTCAAAATGTTGTGACTAGTCTCATAAACAATGTTATTGATTGTAGGGCGTTTCGTTTTTATATAAAGGGCCTCAAGAATCTTCAGCCTTTTAATGTTGGTATCGTGGTGTAATATATTTGTATTATTGACTAAGATTTCTCTGTATTGAGAAGGGAGACAGTCATGCTTTTTTAAGTGTTGGCAAATGGAGCTAGTTTCGGAAAGATGTAAGGTGAGTCTTCGGGACAATGTTGTAGTAGTTAAACCAATGTAAGCCCCAGTTTTATCATTGTTGTTGTCGGAGATGCACTCTCCCATTGGGCATTTAAACTGGTATATCACATTGGTCTTTCCTAGTGTATTTCTTGTCTGTGAAGTGTTATTTTTAACTACATGGTTTGATGTTTTAACTTTTTTATAATAAATGATGAATCTTATTTTATTATCAGGACTAGCGGGGGATATGTAGCGATGTATTATATTTTTAAGAACCTTTTCGTCTAATTTAAAATTCGGATGCATTTGGTTGCAATAGAAGAGATTTATGTAGTGGGAATTATTTGGTTGATTATTATTAGTATTGTCCAAGTTTCTAAGCATTAATTTTAGAAACCACCCAGACATCATTATTAAAAAAGCAGATAAAACGAATATATATGTTATACTTAATAAACATGACTATTTTACAAAACTACAAACAATATTAGACGATCACTCAAAATTTAAAAAAGTTAAAAGAAATCCCACTGATAAACTTAAGACACACGTAAATAAACTTATTACCGCCAATAATGCGGTAATTGATAACCTCAAACTCCCCAAAATAATTGGGGATTATAAACCTGGGTACCTATACGGTACCGTAAAACTTCATAAACATAACTCCCCTCTCCGTCCCATAATTTCTCAAATACCCACCCCTATATACCAATTAACAAAAACACTTAATCAACTAATAACCCCTTATTTACCAAGTAAGTACGCAGTAAAATCCACGCATGAACTAATACAGATACTCCAAACTCAAAAAACAGATAATAAAATTACCGCTTCACTGGACGTTGAAAGTTTATTCACAAATGTTCCAGTTCACAAAACTATAGATATAATTATTAATAACATATTTAACAACCCATCCCTCCCCCCACTAAAAATTGATCCTAACACACTTAAGAAGTTATTATTAGTATGTACAACCGAGGTTCCTTTCTACGACCATAAGGGAAACATATATACCCAAGTCGATGGTGTATCTATGGGATCGGTCCTTGGACCGACCCTCAGCAATTTTTACATGGCTGACCTCGAAAATAAAGTATTCACTATAATTCCTAAACCTTCCATTTATGCACGCTACGTTGATGATATCCTCATTTTAGCAGACAATCAAAACGAAATAAAAAAACTACAAGACACTTTCCAAAATAACTCGATACTTACATTCACCCACGAACTTAACGTTAATAATAAAATACCGTTTTTAGACGTTCTCATCGACTCTAACACGGACACATTCATCACATCTCCCTATAAAAAACCCACCTCTATTAACTCATGCATTTTAAGTTTTAAAAGCGAATGTCCATACCGGTATAAGATTGCAATGATTAAAACCCTATTAAATCGTGCAAAGTTAATCTCTTCTAGCAAAAAAATATTCCTTAACGAATTAAAAAACATTAAACAGGTCTTAATAAATAATCATTTTCCCAATCATATTGTGGACGAGCAGATAAAATTAATGCTTAGAAACTTGGACAATACTAATAATAATCAACCAAATAATTCCCACTACATAAATCTCTTCTATTGCAACCAAATGCATCCGAATTTTAAATTAGACGAAAAGGTTCTTAAAAATATAATACATCGCTACATATCCCCCGCTAGTCCTGATAATAAAATAAGATTCATCATTTATTATAAAAAAGTTAAAACATCAAACCATGTAGTTAAAAATAACACTTCACAGACAAGAAATACACTAGGAAAGACCAATGTGATATACCAGTTTAAATGCCCAATGGGAGAGTGCATCTCCGACAACAACAATGATAAAACTGGGTCTTACATTGGTTTAACTACTACAACATTGTCCCGAAGACTCACCTTACATCTTTCCGAAACTAGCTCCATTTGCCAACACTTAAAAAAGCATGACTGTCTCCCTTCTCAATACAGAGAAATCTTAGTCAATAATACAAATATATTACACCACGATACCAACATTAAAAGGCTGAAGATTCTTGAGGCCCTTTATATAAAAACGAAACGCCCTACAATCAATAACATTGTTTATGAGACTAGTCACAACATTTTGAAGTGTCTAGCTTAGTAACCAATGTTATTAAATTCCTAACCATTAAACAACTACACGTTTGAATTTTAAACGCTCTTAAAACATGGTCGAATTATTATTATTATTTTTTTTTTTGCGCTTAAGAAATAAAACTCTAACTTCACACCCCTTCGAACATAATCACGCCCTTGTAACTTTTCAATACTTTAGACGCTCCTTTTTTTTTTAAGTGGTATGAATTAAAAATAAAAATGAAATAAAAAACAAAAATAAAATAAATATAAATAAATTAATTAATAAAAATAAAAATAAATGAATAAATAGAATAAATAAATAAAATAAAAAGTAAAGACATACTCTTTTCCTCTCTTTACACTCTATAAATACATATTCTTTTTTCACACTAACACGCCTGAAGATGATTTGAGGATATCAAATCGAAAGTACTCGCAAGGAAGATGGAACAACAAAACTACGGAAACTTCATACACCAGTTTGATCGAGGTACGAAGTTGACCATTCGGAAGATGGAAAAAATTAAAAAAAAGATCACAAAGCAGAAACACTCCGTGCTATTCAACAACGTTTGCCTAAATGAAAACTTGCTGCCTAAATACACACAATATATATATATATATGTGTGTGTATGTGTGTGTATGTGTGTGTCTGAGAGCCAAAACAACAAACGGAAAAAAAAATTTAAATACAGGAATAAATCATCAAAAAGCGAGAGATTTTACCGGTTTCGTTCGGATCAACGAACGTCTTTAGAAAAGTAAAGATTTTAAATTTATTCGATGAAGTAAAAACATAGGAAAACGAAGAACGCACAACGGGATGTTATTGGCACGTGTTTAACTATTTGAAAAAAAATATAATAATAAGACGCATGCCACAGAGACGTTTAAATGGGAAAAGAAGAGAGTAAAGAAAAAGAAAAGAAAAAGGAAAAGAAATGGAAATATGGATTAAATGTAGTAAAAAAAGTTATTTTAACCGGGATCGCAGTTATTTAAGAAGTGGCGTGATATATTGCATTGTTTCAGTGCGGGTTTTGTCATGTGTTAGCTTAAGGAATAAGATCCGAGTCTGAGGTTTACGTTAGATTGTAATGAGAGAATTATTATAGCGCTTTCGATGCACTTGCGACGTAGGAGAAAGTATTCGGTAGTGAGGAGATTGCAATTTGTAAAAGTCGACATTGTGGTAAAAGTGTTTCTGTGTATCATTAGTGCGTTAGTGGGATTATTTTGTTTGAGGTTCCTGTTTGTGTTCGTAAATGCGGGATTTTATATTTCTGGCTGTTTCCCCCAATATAAAACATCGGACATGCGGCACTTTGTATTTTGTAAGTCCCGGGTAGAGAAGAAGTGTCGTTGGGAGGTAGTTGGGGGACAGGGTTTGGTGTTGAGTAAATTTTAAATTGTTTTAGAGGTTTATGTTACTATTTTTATGCCAGATTTAAATTGTTTTTGTAAGGAAATAAATACGTTACAGTTGCATCATTTCAAAATATGGTAAAAGGGTAGATAACTCTTTTTGATCTCTGTATTTTTTTCCTTCGCGTTTACAACCTCTTATAATACAAAACTTCTTAAGTTCAATTTTGTTTACTTGCTTTGTGAATATGTCAGCAATATTGCCATTTGAGGGTATATAATGTAGATATACATCATTATTTTGAATTTGAGACCTTATATGATGATATTTTACATCAACATGCTTAGATCTTTAATGATGAACAGGATCTTTTGCTAATACTATAGCACCTTGATTATCTGCATATATATTTATTTAAATTTCAATACCACTCATATCTTGATAGAAAAATTGCTTCCTGCATGATACTACACACAGCCATACATTCAGGTTCACATGTCGACAAAGCGACACTCGTCTGCTTTCTAGATTTCCATCATATCAATGGACGATCATTATTTAATTGGTAGCAATATCCAGAAATACTTCTTTTATCTTCTGAATTTGCCCAATTAGAATCGCAAACACCAATTAAATTCAAATTATTTTCATATTTCTTAAAGGTTAGACCATAATTAAGAGTTCTTTTAATATACTTCAAAACAAATCTACTTAGATTCAAATATGCATTCGTGGGTTTTGACAAATACTGAAACAACATGGTAACTACATAACATAAATCAGGTCTTGTGCAAGTCATTGCGTAAATTAAACTGCCTATTATTTCTCTGAATATTCAGTTATTTGGTAATTCTATTGAATCTGTACTACTCTTATTAGCATTTAGGTCACATGGTATAGCTTTTTCGAAATCTATTTAAAACTCTTTCTAAGTATTTTGATAGTACCATTATTAAATTCAAATTCTATTCACAAGAAATGAGATCATTAACCAAGGTCTTTCATTTTAAAATTTTGGGATAAGTTACTGTTTATATCTTTTATAATTTCTAAATCTGTTTCTGCGATGATTAGATCATCCACCCAAGTTATAATTCTAATTATGTTTGAATCATAATAAGTTTTCCTATACACATTATAATCATTTAATGACTGTTTTAAATGTTGCTCTGTTAAAAAAAATATGCAACACATTGTTCCAATTTCTTCCACTTTGTTTCAGTCCATAAAAAGATTTTTTAAAATTTACAAACAAGCTTCTGACCATTTTTATTTGTTCGTACAAAACCTTTTGGCTGTTCAGTATATACTTCACAGTCAATATTAGCATTGGTTAATATTATGCTGTTTTAAATTCCATCTGATGCACAATTAAATCATTTTGTACTGCTATTTGCATCAACATTCTGATAGATGTGATCTTAGATGTAGGAGAAAATGTTTCTTGATAATCGATATTTTGTATCTGGGAAAATCCTTTAGCTACATATCTATCTTTAAATTGTTCCTCATTGTTTGGCCCTAACTTCATCTGCCTCCAATAATTTTCTTGCCTTTAGGAACAGGGGTAAGTTCGTAAGTATTGTTTTTTCTTTAAGAGCATCTATTTCCTCACTCATGGCTCTTTCCCATTTTAATTTTTCGGTAGATGTCACTGCTTCTTCATAAGTTTCAGGAATGTCTTTTATTCTATAACAATAGTCGATAGAACAATTTGCTATGTCCGAATGGTCAGGATCTAACACGTAATCATTTAGATATTTAGGTTTATTGATTTTTCGTTGAGAACATCTTTTCTCAGTTTCATTTTCATCTGTATTTGATATTTCATATTTTTCATCTGTATTTGATATTTCATATTTTTCATCTGTATTTGATATTTCATATTTTTCATCTGGTTTTGTTGTTTCTTCTAGATTCTTCTGTTCGAGTGGTTTGTTCTCTACGATAATCAAAAGAATTATTCTCGTCGTCTTCTGTGTCTGATTGTGTAGATTCATGAAAGAGTAGACATCTTATTCTCTTGATCTCGCTTCTATCAGGAAAGTAAATGAGATAGGCTGGACTTCCCACATTGTATTCAACGAACATTCCTTGTTCACTTCTTTGATCTAATTTTGTTTTATTTTGAATGTAAGCAAAGCATGTAGTGCCAAAAGTATGCATATTACTTATATCAGGTATTTGGTTTGTGAACATTTCGAAAGAAGTTTTCATAAATCTTTTGGTAACTTCGCTTGTATTGACAAATATCTCGCCATTTCGAAAAATAATCTCCATGACCTCTCAGTAGTACCGTTTTGATGCGGTTAATAAGACGTACAAAATTCTTGTCTTATTTTATTTTTTGTAAGTAAGTTTTTTTTAGCAAGTAAATTCCGTTCCCTTATCTGTTCTTAGTCTTTTGTCTGATCCTATTTCAGCCAAAAATCTTTGTGTGGCATCTGCTGTTTGCGATTTATTTTCAAGAAAATAAATGTTAATAAGTCCTGAGTAATCATCGACAAATCTTATTACATATTTCGATTCGTTTATCGAAGTAGGTTCAGTTAGACCTGCTAAATCACAATGGATTAAATCAAGTCCTATGTTTGCCTTTTTGTCTGTCTGTTTATTGTTATATTAACACATTTTTTTTTGTACATACATCACACTTAAATTTATTTTTATTACTTATTTTTATGCCTTTAACAGCTCGTTCCAAATTCAAAATGTCTTCTTTATTGTAGTGTTCTAAAATATCATGCCATCCCTTCAGTGAATGCGTTTGTTCGGTTTTGATACCGTTGAGAAAACACAGTTTCCCTAGCTTATTAATGTTACACGTGCTTCCATCCGGGGTCTTCAATTTGGCGAGATTCTTTGAAAAATAGACCGAAGCGTCATCTTCTGTTGCTGATTGTACCGGGTAAATATTTTGTCTGTAAGATGAAAAATATAATGCGTTTCGTAAAATTACTTCACGTTTATTATTATTGTCGTCTCTGAGGTAAATTTCAGCGTCGCCTTTAGCGTAGACTATGGCAGTACTACGACTTTCATCCACCAATTCAATAGTATGTTTTGTTCGAATAAATTTAGATTCATCCTTAATTATGTGGACGGTAGCCTCATAGTCTACAAGCAAATCAAACATGTTCATTTTATAAAGGTTTTAAGTAGTACTTACTGCAAATGAAAATGAGTTAGTCTCACTTGTATCTTTCAGCATTTTAGATGAGTTATTCCCTTTTCTGCAATAATCCGTGTTGTGAGTTCCAGTTTTGCAATTTTCACACCATCCACCTTTAAATGTAAACGTGTGTTTATTTCTGCATTTAATGCTTTTATGCCCTGCTTTTCCGCAGTTATAACATCGTACAACTCTGTCTTTTTTAGATTGTACGGATATCCTCATTGTGTGATTGATCATCACGTTCTTGTTTCTCTCGACATTTTTGTCTTCTCGTAGCGTCGAAGTGAAGATTTAAAATCGCAGAATTTTAACTCTTTTTTTCCGTTGTGTAATTACCGTGGAAAAAACTTTAAAGTCTTCTGGCAATCCTTTTAAAATCATTACGATCAATAAGTTGTCCGTTATTATTTCTCCGTTTTTTTTAAAATAAATGATGTCGCATTTTCAGCCCTTATTATGTAATCCGTGACGGTTTCATCTGACTTCATTTTTAATGTTGTCAGCTATGTGTATAACGCGGGAATTCTGAGTTTACTATTTCAAACGTAATGGTCTCTTAATATTCCCATCGCTTGTTTTCCGTCATTTCTTGCCTTGCAGATTATCAATGACAAACTGCACGATTAACGTAAATACTTCGGTGTTCTTCTCTTGGTACGAGGCGTCTTCGTCAACATCTATGTCAGATTCTATGACGTATGATAGCTTCTGCAGGCGTAGGTGCGATAAAAATTTAATTTCTCAAAGTTGAAAATTCTCTTCATCTCCATTGAAATAAAGTCGGTTTCTGTTTAACGCACAACCTGTTAAGTTGAGGTTAGTTGAATAACTCTCTGCTTCATTAATTTTAAAATGATTGGAAAGTGAGAAATCAAACGAGAATTTATACAAATGGAGGACTTAAAAATATACACGTGTGCGATGATCAAATTTATTACTGGAACTGAATACAAAAAACAATATTGGCGAGAATAACAAAATATACAGTGGGCGGAAATAACTTCTGATACTGTCCAAATTCAATAACCAGCAGTCAACAGCAGCAGGTTGATAAACACACACACACACACACACACACACACACACACACACACACACACACACACACACACACACACACACATACACACACACACACACACACACACACACGCACACACACGCACACACACACACACACACACACACACACACACACACACACACACACACACACACACACACACATCAATATTCCAACAGTGTCTAATGATTACGGATCAAATTTATTGCAAATCCGAAAATATTTCAATTTTGAAATGGGAGGTTGTGCCCATATTAGGCCCCTTAAAAACTCTTTAAATTATTCCAAATAAACTTAAATTTTGGGAATATTTATTGATTTACGTCTAATACCTATTGTTAAAATTCAACAAAAATCGGAGATATTTGAATTTCACATAGGACTCCCCCCCCCCCGTTGCATACAACTGAATTAAACTTAATATAACCTACATTACCCACCCTTACGCCGAGCAGTTGTGTTCCGAAATTCATAATAATCGGTTAATTAGTTTAGGAATGAATCCTGTAAATAGAAATATACAAACATATACGTATAACTAACTTTATATAAACAGAGATAAATTGTTTTGAAATAGTGCCGAGCGGTCCCCCCTCTTTCTTTTTTTTAAAAAGAATTCCCTATAAGTTAATATTCATCAACAAGTCTTCGTAACACAACATTAGAATAATAGTTGTATTTACCGAAGATTTCACCTCATGAAGTATCCATTTCTGTAATTCTTTTTTAATAGCCAATTCATAGAAAGAAAGAAGGAAAAAACAGGAAACGTTAGAGATGTGACATTTGAACACAGCAAAATCAGCTGTGAGGATTTTCAAGTTTTAACTTGCTGCTAAAAGTAAACAAATCATTTTCCCTTCACCTAAGTCAGTTGCCTCCATAGCTCAGTGGTTAGAGCACTGGTCTTGTAAACCAGGGGTCGTGAGTTCGATCCTCACTGGGGGCTGTGTTTAGACACTCTACGTTTGTGTACACCGTTTTAGAAATTGTTTTTCTTTGCGAGTGTGTTTTAAATAAAGATTTATAGAATTTTCCATCCCATAAATTTTCAATATTCACTGAACACTAGATAACTAATCATTGCAATTACACACGCACACACAAATACGCACCGGTTATGTAAATAGAAACAGACTGATAGCGATATGTATATTCATATGTCTCTATCTATATATGTGTATCTATACTGTGTCAGGGTATGTTGAAAAGAAATCAATAAAGTGCTCGACCGTAAGGTTTGCGAGAGCTGAAATACAAGGTATTTATTTAAAAACTATACATTATAAATTATGCAGATAGATCATGGTTTAATTGACACGGAAGGCCTTTACTTTTTCTAAACAGTAAAGGCCTTCCGTATATATATATATATATATATATGGGAAATGAAAAAGGAAAAACCAAAAAGATGTTTTTTTTTATGTATTCATCAACGTTTCGTCTTTATTTGTAAGACTTCCTCAGGATGATTCTTTTAAGAAAAATGTCATACAAGTACATGAAAATATTGTGTTGACATGATGGGTTAATGAGAAGAAGTAGTAGCCACTACTGGGAGCAACGGACCGAAGGCCGGGTTGAAGGAAGTCGGTGGCATGGAATTAAAATAATGTGGATGGATGTGAGTGAAAAAGTGGAGGGGTGGGGATAAATGAAATTAATGTGGATAGCTATGAGTGAAAAAGTGGAGGGCTGTGTTTTTGGTGTGTTTTTGGTGTGTAGGTTTTTAGAAAAGATTTGAAAAAATGAAGGTGATTGGAAGTGGGAGGGGTGGATGGATGAGAGTGTGAAAGAAGTAGTCGAAAGGGTGAAATGGGTGAGGGGGGAGAGGGAAGATTTTGTTGTGGTTAGGTGTGAAATCTTTGGAGGGTAGGAGTGTTTGACCAGCTGGCTATGTCAGGAATGCGTGGATATAAGTAAGTTAGAAAGAAAATGTTGAAATGTGCTGAGAATGTGACAGTGAGAGGAGGAAAAAAAAAGAGCACGATCATGCTTTCAAATTTGAACAGGCCAAAATCACCAAATACATTCACAACAAAGCTCGGCGAAGACTACTGGAAACCGCACTAATCACAGTCTCCAACACCATCAGACAACGAAATGGCTTCTATAATCTCCCCCCCCCCCTTAAGCAAAATTATCCTGACCGAACAAAAACTGAACCTAGATCATGGCTAACCTCTTTTTCTCTTAGCTCTCAGTTGTACGTACACACAAGTCTCCGCATGTGAACACAATCCAGATACCCTTACAAATATTTAGATATTTAAACCCCTTTTTTGCCCTCAATTTAATCTCAAACCATCATCACTCCATGCACAAAATTACTAAAATCACCTAAACTAATATCACTTCTCTCCTTGTGTTTTTTTTGCTTGTTTTTTTCTTTCCTTCTCTCACTGTCACATTCTCAGCACATTTCAACACTCAAGATTTAAAAAAAAAAAAAAATAATTAAAGTCATTTGTTTTTGTCTTACTACTCAACGCCGACATATTTCCATTTCTTGCATTGTGATAGCCTTCTAATACTCCTCTATATACGTATTACACACAATGCTTCAAGCAAACTACCTCTCCTTATTATATATATATATATATATATATATATATATAAATATATATGCGTTATTTTTGTCAGTAAATATATATATATATAAGAAAACATTGTTAAATATAAGATAATTCTTCTGCTTTCAATTTTTTTAATAATCATTTTTGTTGATAAAAATAAATGAACAAAAAGCTGGAGAAAAGAAGAGAAACTAGTGGGGAGGCGTGTCAGGTTATTGGATTTAGTGTATTTTCAGTTTCTTTGGATTCCTGCAATGTTCTTTTCTATATTTTTATTCTATTTATATTTCAACTTACCTGTTGTTAGTAGACGTCACCCAGTTATGTTAGTTAATTTCTGCACTCATCGAAACAGCAGTTTACCATTAATGTTTCGTTGGCAACGGCCATTGGTCTTCTCTGGAATTTGAGCGGCAATAAGTCCCTCCAAGGTTTAGTATTCTCTGCACACTTTCAATGGAGATATGGTTGGTGCGTTATCTCCTCGGTCTTTCCATCCTCCTTGACCCTTCACGACCATTTTGTGTGGTTGGTATCACCACGTGTGTGCGTTTTAGGGTTTATTATTATTATTATTATTATTATTATTATTATTATTATTATTATTATTATTATTATTATTATTATTTGTACTCACTAGGAGTTCTCACACAGATCATCGTCAGTGATTGCTCACCGACAACAACCAGTCGTATTTCCTGAAGTCTGAGTGACAACAAGCCTCTCCAGCTTTCCAATATTCTTCACCTCTTTTCGATAACGATGCGGTATCGCAACAGCCTCTTACCATTGGTTTCTCACTGGTAAGGACAATTGGTCCCAGCATTCTATGCACTTTTCCAGTGGAGGTCTTGTTTGTGCTGTCCCTCATCGGTCTTCTCATCCTCCTCGACCCTCTACAAATACATTATTATTATTTATTCACTAGGAGTTATCACACTGGTCATCGTCAGTGATCGCCCACTGCCAACAACCTGTGGTATTCCCTGGAGTCTGAGTGACAACAAGTCTCCTCAGACTTCCAGTATGCTCCACCTCTTTTTGTTCATCACCGTTGATGACCTTGCGGTATCGCAACAGCCACCTACCACCGATTTCCCGGTGATAAGAGCCATTGGTCCCCTCTGGGGCCCGAGTGGCTACAAGCCTCCCCAAGGTCTCAGAGCTGTCCGCGCTCTTCCAGTGGAGGTTTGGTTTGCGCTTTCCCTCCTCGACCCTCTGTCCATAATTTTCGTGGTGTCAGCCTATGCTTGTGCCTCTCTCGTGCGGTTGTATTTTTCCCGGTTCTCTTTTCTTGTGCTTCCATGTGTTTGTTCTCCATTCGTTGCTTATGTGGGTTGGTTTCCGCATTCGAGGACATTTCTCAGGATGTTAGCTGTTTTGATCATTACTGTCCTTTGTATGGTCTCAGTTATCCCTTTGATTCCTATTTCTCCTAGTCTTTTCTCCATGTTTTTGGGGACTGTTCCTAGTGCTCATATGATTATTGGTGTTATACTGACTTTCTTCATGTTCCATATTCCTTTCAGTTCTCTGGCAAGTTCAGTATATTTGCTTCTTTTTTCCGTCTCTTTGATCTTCACTCTGTGGTCCACTGGAACGGCAAAGTCTACGATTTTGCAGGATTTTTCTTTCTTGTTGATTATTATCATATCCGGTCTCCTTGCTGTTATGGGTTTGTCGGTTTGTACATTCATATCCCATAGGATTTTGTGTTTTTCGTTTTCTAGTACAGTTTCTGGTTTGTGTTTGTACCGTTTTTTTTGCATATTCGAAATTCAGTTGTTTGCACATTTCCCGGTGTACTTCTTTCCCCACGCTGTCATGTCTGTTCTTGTATTCCTTTTGAGCTAGCTTGCTGCATTCACTTATTATATGATTTATCGTTTCGTCTCTTTGTCCACACAATCGGCATTTACTGTTTTCCTGGGTTTTATCTATCTTTGCTTTAATAAAGTTAGTCCTAATCGCATTGTTCTGTGCGGCCGTCAGCAGAGATTCCGTTTCTCTGTTCAAGTGTCCTTTTCTTAGCCATGCCCAGCTGTTTTCATTGGCTTCGTCGCTTGTGAGTCTTATAAAGCGTCCATGTAGTTGTTTTTCATTTCTTGTCTTTTTGTTTCTGGTTTCAGTGCTTCTGGAGTTGTTTGTTGGGCTGGTGTCTCTTGCTGTGGTGATCAGTCTTTCCGTGTTCTGGGTTACATATTTCTCCAGCTCTTTTTTGGTGTCTTCCACACAGTCTTCTATACTTACCAGTCCTCTACCTTCTTCATTTCTTTTCATGTAGAGTCTGTCCGTATCGTCTTTTGGGTGCAATGCATTGTGCATAGTCATTAGTTTTCTAGTCATCTGGTCAAGGTGTCTGAGTTCTTCTTTGGTCCAGCCTATGAATGGTCCAGAGTATCTTAGTGATACAGCCCATGTGTTTATCCCTTTTACTAGGTTTCTGCTATATAGTTTAGTTTCTAAGAGTTTCCTTGTTCTTCGTAGATATTCTTTTCCAATCTTCTCTTTCATTTCTGTATATTTGATTGTGTCTGCTTCCAGAACTCCCAGGTATTTATAACTACTTGTTCTCCTAGCGCCCTCATCTCCTCTTGGTTGGGGAGTTCTATACCTTCTGTCGTCTCCAGTGTTCCTCTTTTAATCTCAAGCAGTGCACATTTTTCTATTCCAAACTCCATTTGAATATCCTGGCTGAATATCCTGGTTGTATTTATCAGCTTTTCCAGTTCTTTTGTGTTTTTTGCAAACAGTTTAAGGTAATCCATGTACATCACGTGGTTTATTCTTTGTTCTGTATCCGTAAACCTGTATCCGGCATCACACTTTCTGAGTATGCAGTTGAGTGGCATCATGGCTATTATAAACAATAGTGGTGATAGAGAGTCTCCTTGAAAAATCCCTCTCTGTATTTTTATCCCAGACAGGTGTTTTCCTCCGGCTGTCAGTTTTAGTCTCCATGTCTCCATTGCTTTCTGGATGAGATTAATAATCCTGTCTGGTATTTTGTATATTTTTAAGCATTCAATTATCCATGTTTGGGGGATTCTGTCGTAGGCTTTCTTGTAGTCAATCCATGCCATGGTTATGTTCTTTTGTCTGCTATTCACCTCCTTCAAGATCTTTTGATCAATGTATAGTAGATCATGTGCCCCTCTTTGTCCTTTCCGGCATCCTTTTTGTTCCTCGGGGAGCAGTCCACGTTTGTCCAGGGATTGGTAGATTTGTTCTCTCAGTTGTGCTGTGAGAATTTTCCACATTATTGGTAGACATGTTATCGGTCTGTAGTTGCTGGGGGTCGTTCCCTTTTTGGGGTCTTTTTGTATTAATGTTGTTCTTCCTTCCGTCATCCATTCTGATATGTCTGTTTTGCGGATACATCCACTCAGTTTCTGCGCTAGTCTTTCATGCAGGGTCGTGAATTTTTAAAACCAGTAGGCATGTATTCCATCGTGGCGTGGTGTCCTCCAGTTTGCCATTTTTCTTAGGGTTTTCTTGATCGTTTCTTTGTTAATTTCTGTTTCGGTTCCTTCTTCGATTCCCTGCAGTTCATCTTTCATGTTTTTCAACCATTGGGCATTCTTGTTGTGCTTTTTTGGTCCTTCCCATATCTTGCTCCAGAATTGTTTTGTTTCTGTTGGGTCTGGTTGCTCTGTTGTTGTTTTATCTCCATTTACGTTTTTGTAAAACTGGCTTTCATTGTTTTCAAAGGTCCGGTTCTGTTTGCTCTGTTCTGATTTGTACCTGTATCGTCTCAGTCTTCCTTCTATTGCTGCTATCTTTTGTTTTATTTCTTCATGTTTCTCATTTAGTTTTTCCTTGCGTTTCTGATTTTTGCTTCTTAATCGTTTCATGTCCTCTTTCCTTTTGTTCACAGTTTTAGCTTCTTTCCGAAGTTTGGTGATCTGGGGTTCCAGTCTGATTTCCCATCCAGGTTTTGTCGGTCCACTCTTTTGTCTATTCTCTTCGTTTCTTAGTTTCATACTTACCGATTTTGCCCCTGCATATATCAGGTTGTTTAGGTCTGTAATAGTTTCTGTTGGGATGTGTGTGAGGAGTCTGTTTACTCTTTCTGTTTCTGCTTTTAACTTCTTCGCTACTTCATTCCTGAGAGATGGGAGTTTTGTTTTGTTTTCTAAAATGTATCGTCTAATGTTCTCCACTTCACTTGCTTCTTTTTCGTTGAGTTCTATCTCAGCAGGTTCTGTGGTTCCGCAGTCTTCTATCTCATCTGGTTCTGTGATTCCGTAGTCTTCAATCTCTTCAGTTTCAATGTGTATGTTTTGCCAGTCCTCTTCCTATGGTTTCTCATTCGGTGGTGTTTCTTGCTCCGTTTCGCCATTAACCTTCTGTCTGATTTCCGTCAGTTCCATCTCCGAGAACCATCCTCGCTTGAGGATCTGTCTTGCTTGATCTGCTATCCTTTGTTCCGTTGTATGGTAGTCACTAGCAATG
>OY744524.1:165405668-165408168 GCA_963556195.1 Sepiola atlantica | reverse complement strand
CCCCTTCGTTTCTCTTTACGTAGAGTTTGTATGTATCGTCTTTTAGATATAGTGCGTTATGCATGGTCATTAATCTTCTCGTCCTCTGGTCAAAGTGCCTTAGTTCTTCTTTAGTCCAGCTTATGAATGGTCCAGAGCATCTTATTAGTGACACTGACCAGGTATTTATTCCTTTGATTAGGTTTCTGCTATATAATTTTGTTTCTAAGAGCTTTCTTGTTCTTCTCAGTTATTCTTTTCGAATCTTCTCTTTCATTTCTGTTGAATTGATTGTGCCTGCTTCCAAAACTTTCAAATATTTATAGCTGTCCTGTTTGCCTGGTGCCCTAATGTTGGTTGGTTAGTTCCATGCCCCAGTCGTCTCCAGCTTTCCCTTTTTAATCTCTAGCAGTTCACACTTTTCCATTCCGAATTCCATTTCCATTTGAATGTCCTGGCTGAAGATTCTGGTCGTATTTATCAGCTTTTCCAGTTCCTTTTTTGCTTTTTGCAAATAGCTTCAGGTCGTCCATGTACATGAGCTGGTTTATTCTTTGTTCTCTGCCTGTGAACTTGTATCCGGAATCACATTTCCTGAGTATGTAGTTGAGTGTTATCATGGCTATGATCAACAGTAGTGATGATAGGGAGTATCCTTGGAAAATGCCTCTCTGTATTTTGATCTCCGTCAAGTGTTGTCTTCCAGCTGTCAGTTCTAATTTCCATCTTCCCATGGCTTACTTGATGAGATTATGAGATTAATAATCCTGTCGGGTATCTTGTATATTTTTAAGCATTCAATTATCCATGCTTGAGGGATTCTGTCGTAGGTGTCCCTCTTTTCCCTTTCTGGCATCCTTTTTGTTCCTCGGGGAGTAGCCCACGGCTGTCCAAAGAATGGTAAATTTGCTCTCTCAGTTGTGTCGTTAGGATTTTCCACATTGTTGGTAAACAGGTTATTGGTCTATAATTGCTTGGGGTCGTTCCTTCTTGGAGTCTTTTTATACGAGCGTTGTCCTTCCTTGGGTCATTCACTCTGGTACTTCTGTTTTATGAATACATCCTCTCAATTTCTGTGCTAGCCTTTCATGTAGGGTCGTGAATTTTTTGAACCAGTACGCATGTATTCCATCGTGACCAGGTGCTTTCCAGTTTGATTTTTCTTTAGTGTTGTCTTAATAGTTTATTCATTAATTTCTGTTTCTGTTCCTTCTTCAATTTCTTATTTATCTTTCATGTCTTTCATCCATTTAGCATTTTTGTTGTGATCTTCAGCCTTTTCCCACATCTTGCTCCAGAAATGTTTTGTTTCTGTCGGATCCGGTTGTTCTGTTATTTTTCTTTCTCCGTTTACGTTTTGTAAAACTGGCTTTCATTGTTTTCAAAGGTCCTGTTCTGTTTGTACTGTTCCGATTTGTATCTGTATCGTCTCAATCTTCCTTTTATACCTGCTATCTTTTGTTTTAGTTCTTCATGTTTCTTATTTAGTTTTTCGTTGCGATTCAGATTTTTGCTTCTATCGTTTACTGTTCTCCTTCATCCTGTTTACGGTTTTAGCTTTCTTTTGAAGTTTGGTAATCTGGGTTTTCAGTCTGATCTCCCATCCAGATTTCTTCTGTCCATTCCTTTGGCCAGTTTTTTTCTCTTTTTAGTTTCATACTTATTGATTTTGCCCCCGCATATATCAAGTTGTTTCGATCTGTGACTGTGTCTGTTGGGATGTACGTGAGTACTCTGTTTACTTTCTCTGTTTCAACTTTTAACTTCTTCAAATCTTCGTTCCTTAGGAATGGGAGTTGTATTTTGTTCTCGGACATTAATCGTTTGATGTTTTCCACTTCTCTTGCTTCTTCCTCAGATAGTTCTATGGGGTTGTCGTCTTCGCCCTCATCAGTTTCTGTGTTTATGTTTATTCCGTCTTCTTCCTGTGAGTTTTCGTCAAGAGGCGTGTCTTGATCTGTCACGCCATTTATCTTTTGTTAGATTTCCGTTAATTCCATCTCTGAGAACCACCCTCTCTTGAGTATCTGTCTTGCTTGATCTACCCATCATGACACTCAGATTTTTCTTCTGAGTCTCACGGCGTTTATTTGTATTTGTAGACATGGTTTGGTGTTTGTGGCAACACCAGGCCCAGGCTAAGTTTACCCGTGACCCTGTCACAGGGATAGTGTTTCTCTCATTTTCATGAAGTTCACGGTGCACTATCACACATACATGAAGACACATTTACGAAGATAATAAAAGATAAATAAAATTTTTAAATAATGTTTAAATTAATATATATATATAGTCATCCACATACAGACTGTTTCGCAGCTCATCAGTGCGGCTAGACCAGTTAGTGCCTCAAGCCGGGACTGAAACTCGACCGTCTAGCTGACGCTCGGTGCTTCTAGCCCCTACGCTATCATGCGACACTGACTGAATGTAAGATATATCTCAATTTAAACATTGCAATTGCCGTGGCTCGAATTAGTTTTACCTAATGAGCTATGCCTTAAAGCTAATAGCTGTTGGC
>OY744524.1:165400668-165403168 GCA_963556195.1 Sepiola atlantica | reverse complement strand
AAAGAGAGATCACTTGAAACAGCAGATCCACATTTTTCTAAAACTGACAGAACAGAAGGCAAACAGGAAGCATTATTAATAATAATAGCCACACACAAATTAAACATATGATGATGATGATGATGATGATGATGAAGAGAAGGAGTAGGAAGAGGAGGAGGAGGAGGATGGAGGAGGAGCATAGAGGAGGAGGATGGAAGGGAAAATATATGATTTGCATGAAGGGAGAAGTGTATCTGCATCATCATGTTCAGTTATTAATTTCTGGCAATTCTTTTTTTGGTGAAATTTTAGGACTGCAACTTGAAACATCAATTATGCAAAAATATCGGCACACTTTTCACTCGGGATAAATTAAGAATTTGTTTACGACGTTAATACTATTTAAAAAAAAACGCACAGAAGACCAATTAACTGTCAAAAAACTTATCGCTACCCGTCTGTCTCTCTTGGCTAAGATCAAAGTGTAGTATCTGTTCTGATAGATACTGCACCCCATAGACTGGTATTGTCTTGGCCTTCGGGGCTTGATTTATGCCGGTCTATGGGTCTGTCCTGTGCAGTTCTAGGAGGTCCACTTTCCCAGGCTTCGCCTCCCCTCTTTGGGGAGGAGTAAGTTTATTGCTTACTGCCTGAGGCGCCCCTACCGGGGATTGCCGATGGGGCTGCCCAGGCAATTTTTAAACCCCACTTTCCCGACCCGACCTTGGGTCACATCTTACTTGTGGGAGTAAGATAAAAACTGGCCTTGTGCCTAACTCCTGGAGAGGAGTAAATCAATACCCGTCTGTCTCTCGAACTTCTAACGCAAACTTCAAAAACGAGCAAAATGACTACTCGTGAAATCATTTTAATTCGGTGTTTATCTAACGGCTAATAATTAATTTTTATAAGAGTGTATCGAATGTTTTCTTCCTTATGGATAAATGCAGGATATAATAGAATATATTAGAAGTAGAAGAAATAATATGATCTTTAAATAAAATTATACATTTGATTACATTTTTACGATACTGATAACTGGGAGGACTCAATTATTTTTACGAAAGAATGTTGCTTTTACGTTAAGCGTAAACTTTTATTTCTTCTACCAGAGTACTTCACCCATAGGAGATCGTGTTCAATATATGAAATAAAGTCAGTCTATTCTCGAAGTTGGTCATCGATAACTTTGTATCCCCAAAAAGAATCGATATTTAATACTGCCGAGCATTTTTTTCTTTTTTCTTCTTCCACTATGTTCTTCACTACAAAATAATGTATTTAGCTTGTGTTTTTAAAAACAATATTTATTCCGGCTAGAAAGATTGTAAATATTGAGATACTTTTCAATAGTGTCCTAGACAGATGCAGCTGCTTAGGCCATTAATAAAAAAATGTCTACCGTGCTCCATTTTTCTCAGCTTTCAGATTAATAACTGCATTTACTTAGAAGAAATATTAAAACATATATTTCTTAATGTTACTTGCATATCTTAAGCGTACTTAAAAGTATTTTGAAAACCTATTTAAAATGTTTTCGTAATAACATGCTGCTAGCGGCTTTTCCTGTCACTCATGGACTTATGAATAGTCGATTCTTTTTATGGTAAGTCTAATTGTACTGTATTTTTTAAAACCGCATGAGCTCGGTGAAAATAAAAGAACACCCACTCCTACAAACAGCAAAAAATGTTATTACATTAAATCACAAAGTCGAATAAACTAATATTTGCTTTTCAGAATGTTGTGATGATTATACATCTTATATATTAAAAACATCAAAAACAAATAAACATTACCTTTCATCCTTATTTTTAATGCCCAAACTCTCTCAGCTTTCACGTTGACAGTTATGTTTGCATATAAGAAATATCAAACTATTTACTTCTTAGTATTACTTGTATATTATAATAGTAGTTAAACTAATTTTGTTTTGAATACCGACTTAACATGTTCACTTTATGCCGTTTTACAAGAGACCTTCGATACCAATAAAAATAGTAGCACTAACAGGAGCTGATGTCGATATTACCATCGATAACGCAGCAGTAATAGCCAATATAATTATTATTGCTTAGTTTTAATACAAAAAATCGCCCACCTCCCCGGAAAAATTGAAGGCTTGTGTTTTCGGTATGTGTTTAAAAATTTTTTTTTTTACATTATTTCTATTTATTGTTCTTCTTTTCTTTTCCTTTTTCTTTCCTTTGGAATTTTATTAGTATCGATACATTACTTCCGTATAGTACAATATTTTTCTTAAACATGTCAGCTATTTTAATATTGTCTTATTAATTGAAAAAGACAAAATTAAAAAGAGGCTGTTTGGATGAAGATTAATAAATACACTGTCGCAATCGCGGACTTCTCTTACTAGGACTGAGGACAGGTACAAGGTGGCATGTTTAGTAGGGGTGCATAGTTGCAATGCATGCAGACGACAGGCCTGCAGTAGGAGAAATATTTAGCTAAGAGAAGAGAGATCACACAAGAAATGCGTTTACCTTTGAAATAGTAA
>OY744524.1:165358168-165395668 GCA_963556195.1 Sepiola atlantica | reverse complement strand
TGGGAATAATGGTAAGAGTATTCACTAAAGGGACGAAATACCAGGGGTCAATCCTCGGTCGAGTCATACCGAAGACTTAAAATGGTACTTAATGCCCCCTTGCTAAACAATCAGCATTATAAGGTGAGGGTTTAAAGGTAAATGGAGTAATCCTGGGAAAGGAGTGGCGCCTCCCCCCCCTCCTACACTTCGGTGCAGTACGTAATAGCTGTGATCGACTACTTTACTTTAAAAAATTATTTTTATATATATATTTTTTTATTCATATCATAAAACCGAGGGCATTTTTTGCCAATTTGACCCCTAATAAAAACGCCACCACATTGAAAAACCTGTCCTGTACTTGAAAAGAAATTATCTCAGAAATATTTTTAATCAAGTTTAAAATAAATGTTATTTACAATATATTTGATGAACTAACAATAACAATAGATAGATTTTGCATTTTTTTGTATCAGTAAACATTAAACAAGTAATTTTGGCATTAAATATCTAAGTAACAGATTTTAAGAAGCATTTCTGGTAGTATTTGTAAATTAGAAATAAAAATTGACTGAATTGTGTATTGCTGTGCAACACAGAAGCCAAATCACCGCTCGGAGACTTACGGGCTTCCGTGATCAACGAACACAATGTGATTCGGAGGAATGCGAGCTGCATAAATTTTTAATCAGATGCAGATATACTATAGACGAAACACTGGCGCATAAACTCTCTAAAAGTAACACGTTTATATGTTCAGATTAAATGAATAATTCGTTTTTAAACCATAATAATTTTCTTAATCAAACAACATACTACAAAGCCAAAAACTATTTTCGGATACTTGTATAAACTTGTAGTTCGCAAATAATTTCGAAGATTATTTTGTCACATAAAAATGAAGACTCAACACTAAAAGATAAACGGATCACAGATGAGTAGAAAAAAACTAATTGCAATAGAGAAACAACAAAATGGAAGAACATGGATATTTAACGGCGAAAAAAAATAAAAATAAATATCACTACATAAATAATCTCAACTGCATTGAAAGACATTCGCAGCAAGAACTCCTATTGTTACCACAGTGAAAAAATACTTTCTTTTCTTCGTCTGGAATTTCCATGAACAGTTTCTTTTCAAAGGCTTCCCGACTGTGGAACACATTACCACGGGGCTGTTTCCCTGTAGACAACAACACGGTTGTTTTCTAAATCCAATATCTACAAATACTTAAAGTAATCAAATGTTGTTCGTTCCATTCATCGTTTTCGGTCCTCTCATAATATTCTTCATCATCTAACTGATAACCCATCTATCTCATAAACCTTTATCCTCGAATTGTTTTAGCCTTTATAAGTGGTGACTCATTAGTAAAAAATAGCAATTCGCAGAGAAATCAGATTTTCAATGCGTTTTCACAATATTCTAAATATATATTGCCACTTCACTTACAGGCTTCTGTAATCAACGAACACAAACACGAAACCAACAGAAGACACACCATATCTGGCCATGGACAATAAAGAGGCAGATTGAAATCAAGAAGCATTTTCATTACAAAAGAGAGCCTTGACCCTGCACGGTCACATAACTATTGCATTGGCAGATGGAATGATTGGAATGACTACTTGAACGAAGCTATCCAATAACCCAGAGAACATCTCCCACATGGAACGGATCTCACAAGGAAGGACTAGGTTACCCTGAACCGAGCAAGAGTTGGAAGGACAGCCAGCAATATTCACATGTGGGGACCAGCAACAACAAGCAATTGCCCTTGTGAAAATCCCAGACAGACAATGGAACACATCATCTGTGACTACAGTTATGGACCAACTTGTACTGACCAAGATTTGATGGACTGTAACCTTGATGGACAACGATGAATCCAGTATTCGCAGAGATAAGATATGATGATGACCAATTGATACTTTATTTATGACCGATACAATGATCATGGTGGCTATCAACTTCATCTACAGAACACTGTAAGTAAATTCTCTCAGCTCAGTGCAATGTTACTCAATCTGTCATTGGTAATCGAATTTCACATTAATGAATTCACAATGTTCATTCTTAATAAGCCTTTTTGTATGAAGTACTGATAACCGGGAATATCACATCTATCAACACTAAAGTGCTGTTTTATAAGAATACTAGCAGACATGTGTCCTGGCGTTGCCTGGTAAATTAGAAGAGCCGAAGAAATTCCTGTTTCCAACCCTGAACTCCATATCACTATTTTTATCATGATTTAAAAAAAATTATTTTAAACATATATGTATTTCTATTTGTTTTTTGTATCTTCTTTTTTCTTTTATTTGTTTATTTCTTTCGAGTCAAAAGTAGGCCAAAGGCTAAAGTGAAGAAACGTCACAACGATAGGTGAACAATCGTCTTTACTTTAGAAAATTAATTTTTTCTTCCACGTTTATTTTGTAACCTCCATTTTTATGCAGAAAAACAATTGTGTAACACCCATGAAAATAAACATTGTTTTTGTAAAAATGCATAGCATACTTTTTGAATATTTTTCAGTATTACGGGAATGAAATAATACTTACTGTCGTTAGAATATTACTCCGAATGAGTATCTCGACGAGAAAACAAAACAATCAAATTCAAGATGACTGCCAGAAGTCATGTTTGCAGAAAATAAAAATGTTAGATAAAAAACGTCGAACAATTTCCTAAAAGTAGCGGTCATTGTGTGTGATAAAAATTGGTTATTAATTTATCTAAAAATATTATATTAGCTATTTTATTATTTGTTGCGGATAGAAAATAGAAATATTATTTTACTGCGCATTAAACGGTGCAACGTAAAACATATCCCGCACTAAATGTTAGGTTGCTGTGTTTTAGTGGCAGGATGAGTACATGCTACTTAGAAAGTAAATTCCCCCCTCCTTTAACTCTTACTAAAAACTGAAATATTGAGCAGGATAAAATGGAAAAATCTAAGAAATCGGACGAAAGTAAAACCTTTTTTCTAACAACGCTGAACAATATGTGTTCTCTCTAACTAACAAAAAAGTATTACTAAAAACTGAAATATTGAGCAGGATAAAATTTGAAAAAATTCGAAGAAATCGGGTGAAAGTAACATTTTTCTTTCTAACAACGCTGAATAATGCCCTATTTTACTAATTGAACATATTTTTATATCTAGCTTTTGTCAATAAAGCTATCGGGCGAAACTAAAGGGGACAACTGACTTTACTTTATATATTAGAAGATATAATTGACAAGAACGGTGCCAATTATGTTATCAGTTCAAGCTCACTCAGAAGCAATTTACTCACAAATCTTTTCCATTAAGTAAGCATGCAGCTGAAAATGCTGATAATGCTTCTTCAGATAACAATGTTTGTCCTCTGGGACAGTTTGCTGAAATACCATAAAAATTACAGAAACAGAATTCATTGATAAAACAATTCAGGATTTGATAAAAAACGCTGATATGTGTATGGCTTGAATATAAAGTTGACCTTTTCCCAGTGGATTCTAGTACTATAAATTCATTTCCCATTTCGTGTTGGTGTTTTTGTTTTACTAGTAAAATGCTGCATTTCTCATAAATTGTATTCACTTTATCTCAATAACGATTAATCAAGTTAGAGTCTCGGATATCAGCTAGATTTTCACAGAGAACTAATACGATTCTTCTAACCTTTTCTAGATGTTTACTTTTCTTGTAACATATGCGATAATTTGTGAACTTTTCTCTGATACGCTGAGAGACCAAGAGAAACCAATTGAGAAATTAATCCCTGTGCAGATACAGCTCGAGTACCTGTTTCATCTGCTATAATGTCCTTGAAGACCCTTATTAAATACTATATGTCCCGACCCGGCGTTTCCCGGTAGTGTAATTAGGTTTGCTGTGTTTTTTTTTTAAATTATGCAGTTTTTATCCGAAGTATTAGTTTTTGTTCCAATCAAAGAGGAGTAACTTTGTATGGACAAATACAGAGTTACGTCTTTTTTTTTTTTAGATGACTGTCATTTGAAAATAATTTCGACACGGACAAAATATGTTTTGGAATCAATTAAATCGAATTAAATTTTATTCTTCTTAAGGACATACTGCAACGATCAGCAAGAATAAAAACTGACGAACCAGAATCAAATATTGATTTTGTAGGAAGAAAGTTATCGATGACAAAGAAAATATAAATATGAAATTAGATACTATACACAGCTGAATATTTTCAAATTAATTGTCCGACCCTAAAATTGTGTATAACTGGGATATTGCAGTACATGTACATGTTATTGTGCCAACATTTCTCATAAAGAAATCGGCAGTTTCAAGAACGTATTTTGCGACATCGAAATACGAAGACAATAAATGATCGCAATATATAACTGTTAATGTATGTGTGTGTGTTCCCTATGAAAATAAAGTTTAGAGAATCTACATAAAACAATATGTGTATTTATATGTCAAACTTTTCGGAGTAGACAATAGAAGTGGCCCCGAATCTCTAATGGAAGTATAGGGGCAGCATCCCTATTAAAACTTCAGATGTATCTTATCTTGATGAAATTTAAATCATATGTATAATATTTTCAGGGGAAAACATTGAAAGTGGTCACAAATCTCTACGTTCTACTCTATGTACCAAATCTCTACGCGCTCCCTAAGTGAGCTATGAGGGCAGAACATTCTAAAAAAAAACAACTGAAATGCGTATATCAGATTTTAATGAAATTCAAACCATAATTATCAGACACGAATTCAGAGAGTTTTCATCTTCTTATAACTATATTAGGGGGCGAAACAGGGGTGTCAGTAGAAAAGGAAAGTCATATGGTGTTATGAGCATAGTAAAGAAGGGCATAGTAGTGTTCCTCATAAAATCCCGAACAACGTCGGGTCTTCATGATAATTATTTATAATCGAGGTCGGGGTTCTGCAGATTGTACAAAAGAGTGTCCGTAATAGATGCCGCATCCAACAAAATGATTGGTGTAAAGGAAATAAAACACCGCGAATGGATTGACTTTGGCCGTCTGTATGGAAAAATAATTAAACGCTTTATTCTCTCAACATAGATGCGAATCTCGGTTTTTAAATATAATTCGTTGTGAAAAACTGTTCGAAAACCGGATGGTTCGAAAACCAAATTGTTCGAAAACCGAATCATATTTTCTCATTAAATTTAATGTAAAAGAGATTAATTCGTTAATTCTTATACATAGACTATTTTAAAGGTATTTAATGGCTTAACACACAAAATTATTCAGCATCAGTTATATTATTGTTTTCAATACTAACTATAATGTATAATATAAAACATTATTTCTTTAAAAAAATATAGTATCTGTGAACTTTTTATGAATTAAGACTATTTTTAGTGTATATTTTGACCATTTTATTACATATTTTGTAAAATTCTTTAAAAATTTATAGCAGATATCTAAAAATATAGTTCTTAAGATTAAAAAAATAAAAACTAAGATCGATTTTAAAACCCCAGATCTGAATTAAAAAACCCATGGAGTGGCAACCCTGAACAGAACTGTTAATGTTTCATCAGTCGATATTCTTTGGTTGTCGTCAGTGTGGTTCCGGAATCTAAATTTTGTTAGAAGCCCGAGGAATTTCCGCATTAAATTCTTTTTTGTTCCAGTTCCAAGACGTTCATGAACCGAGGTTTGACTGTATTTCGTTCTATGTCCCATACCTTATCTATCTAAATATCAAGTCTGGTTTGCTCTCTTATGTGATACTAGTACCCTGTAAACTAGTACTACCTGTTTCATAGTCAGGTTGCCGGCGACTAAAGTGTTGTTCGCTGAGGTGGGTATGTGGACAGCCAACAACACTAAAATCAGAGCTGTGAAGGGGCGAATGCACTCCGTGGGAGCCAACGGTCATCCATATTGATGAGAGTGGAAAGTGGACCATGGCTTTACGATCTCGTAACTCTCGTCTGCCCTTATTTTGTTCTTTTAGCCCTCACATTCAATGAGCTATATTTCCGACAAAGACGGAAGAATTTGCTGCACTTGTAACCCCCTCAACGTAAATACCCACGACCAACCCGACAATCAGAAAAATCCCTTCAGTGTAAAGGTTCCCAGATACCGGAAAGCTTTCTACTCTAACAGCTTCTGCCTCAAACTGCTTGCCTTTGGAATTTGCTTCTTGTTCCCTGCTTCACCGATTGCACGTACATGCAGAAATTTAATAATGCCCAACTCTCCACGTGGATGCCATATACATCTGGCCCCTAATAAACAGACGCCTTAGTATATGGCATCCTACGCGGAGAGTTGGGCAGCTAAATCCTTGTTCACATTATGTGGTTTACATTTAATTTATATATATATATATATATATATATATATATATATATATATATATATATATATATATATATATAGTCTCGGAAGTTTCTCAACCATTAAAACTATATAAAAACAAAAACAAAAAACAAAAAACAAACAAAAAAAACTTATAGTCTCAAGTCTTCCAGTGGAAAATCACTCATGTAAGTCAATTTATTTTTTACAGTTATTATATTAGTTAGTTTCTAACACTATTTTAAGGGATCATCAGTTGTTTACCATGAAAAACTGTTTCGGGAATTTAAAAACAAGACAGTATTTAATTTCATGGCTTCCCAGCAGAGTTGATCAGACCCCACTTCCCTTAAAAGACAAAAACATAAACGTTCCTTATACTAAATCTACGTTTTGTTCCATATAAATGTTTTGCTAACTTATATTAGTTATTTAAGACATCAAAAAAAAAAAAAAAAAAAAAAAAAAAAATTTTACTTGCGCTGTTCGTCTGTCTAATAAAATTTATCCGTTACTCACAAAAATGTTGTTGCATTTTAAAGTGTTTGGACGATAAATAAATAAATATGTATATACATATATATATATATATATATATATATATATATATATATATATATATATATATATATATATATTACATACACACATACATATATATACCTTTAGTTCCTATTTTTCTCCCTCGTCCTACTTTGTTGTCCATCTCCCCGTTGTTGTCAACCGCAAATAAATATTACTCTTCCTTGTTCACTATAGTTTTTCTAATCTGCGTTCACAACTGTCGACTTTTTTCTTTTCTCATTGTTTCAAATCTGTGTCTGTAAGTTAACCGTTAATTTGTTCTCTTTTTCTTCTTCTTATTTACCAACTCCCGGTGTTTAAAAATCAGCGTTCATAGTTATGAACGGTTTTCTTCTTCTTCTTCTTCTTCTTCTTCTTCTTCTTCTTCTTCTTCTTCTTCTTCTTCTTCTTCTTCTTCTTCTTCTTCTTCTTCTTCTTCTTCTTCTTCTTCTTCTTTTTTAACATTTCTTTCTTTCTTTCTACTGTATTTTTATTGTTTTTCTTATTATAATTAGCAGATGTGTTATATATACGTTTATTCATATTATATAATTTCTATTTATATATACTATGATTTGTTCTATCAGTTTATTTTGATTAATTTGATAAGATTTAAAAGCATCAGGATGGCGAGTAATTGCCTTATTTAATTGTCCAAATATTTTATTTTGATCGCCACCTTGGTTAATCATTCTTATTATTAGATCAGAAATTGGGGGCATGAAATCTACTAATTTTAAGGTAACACGAGCAATTCTCAGAAATTCAGACATAATACTCCCGTAAAATATATACACAGGGCTAGTACTATTTTTATATGGCATTCGCACGATACGAAAAGGGAATGAATTTCTTTTATCAAACAGTTTATAGATAAATATTTTATCTTCAATTTTTATATCCAAATCAAGAAAAGTAGCTTGTGTTCCCTTATGTTCACAGTTTAATTTTAACTCTTTAGGATATATTAAATGTTTAGTATTTGCAAACTCTTCGCTATCATTAATGCAAACAAGGTCGTCAATATATCGCCTACATCCATGATAACTATACGCTCTAGATATATCATTTTTTATTAGTGATGACATATACATATATTCCAGTCTATGTAAATATAGATCTGCCCAAAATGGAGACGGATCCAAACCCATTGGAATACCTATTGTTTGGAGCAATATATATATATATATATATATATAGTCTCGGAAGTTTCTAAGCCATTAAAACTATATTAAAAAAAAACAAAAAAAAACAAACTTATAGTCCCAAGTCTTCCAGTGGAAAATCACTCATGTAAGTCAATTTATTTTTTACAGTTATTATATTAGTTTGCTTCTAACACTGTTTTAAGGGATCATCAATCGTTTACCATGAAAAACTGTTTCGGGAATTTAAAAACAAGACAGTATTTAATTTTATGGCTTCCCAGCAGAGTTGATCAGACCCCACTTCCCTTAAAAGACAAAAACATAAATGTTCCTTATACTAAATCTACGTTTTGTTCCATATAAATGTTTTGCTAACTTATATTAGTTATTTAAGACACAATATATATATATATATATATATATATATGGAAAATGAAAAAAGAAAAACCAAAACATTATGTATGTATTACTCAACGTGTATTTATTTATTTTATATATATATATATATATATATATATATATATATATTTATTTATTTATTATTTGTAGCCTCTAGAAAACCCTCTAGATGAACACTGTAAGTGTAATATTAACATAGCATGACGTCGCTAGCTATATATGCATCGTTCCTTTCATTAAGTAGAACGATCTCTTGACGTCGTAGCCGCCGGATAAAGTGTTAAAATTATCACTGGTTATCTGGCTATTCAGCGGTGGCCGTGTGAGTCTAGATCTCGGGATTTTAGCTGTAAAATACTCAGAGCCCGGGGTTTCAAATCACGCGACCGGTAGTGAATAGTTATATCTCTATGCTGACAAGTCCCGATTAAAAAAACGAAACGTATACGTACATAGATTATAAACATATATATATATATATATATATATATATATATATATATATATATATATATATATATATATATAATATTTGTTTGGCTATCGATCTGCTATAATTGGATCACGTTTCGCAATTAATTTAAGAATATCACGACATATCCTGAGCTGTATATATCGCCTCTTTTACGTGTCTCCTCTATCAGCAGGATTGATAGTCTTGATATAATGACATTTTTCGCAAATCTTCTTCTGATGCGGTATTTTCAGTCACATTGGGTTGTTAATAAAGTCCAGGTACCACCGAACAGTTTGTGAATTCAGATGAACGACACCGTCACCTCCACGTGTTGTTTTTCTAGTTTCGAAAGCGAACTATTACGATCGCATCTATACGTTGTCCGGAAAAATTTCCTACCCGCTAAACAGAAGATTGAATCACGTTCTTGAAAAGACACAGACAATTAATATCTGTGAAAGCAAGCATTCATAAATGACCTCGGTCATTTACATCACAGGACACAAGGTCAGGTGTGGTTCTTCGTGAAAGTGTTTCTATAGAACGAACTGGATTCGAACCCGGCACACCCAGGTCCTCAGTCCGTGATTCTCATAGATATCGTTGAATGACATTAGCAGCTGCAATATTAACAGCCGTTTCTGTTTTTCGAAAAATGTACATTCGCTGTTGCAATATGTTCATTGTCACCGAGTTGACCACTATGCTGACATTTACGTGCAAAGGGTAATTTAAGAATTAACACTTCAATCAACTCAAAATCATAACTTGTTTTCTCGGATGTCACCATGTGTGCGTGTGATGTTGTTATCGTGCTAGATTGGGGACAATTTACAGTAGCTGTAAGAAAAATCCACATGACATGCTTCCCACAGGAATCATTTAATTTAGTAAATCAACAACACGATCTTAGATGAATGATTTATTAATTATGATCGTCCAGTGGGATGCAAGGTCAAAGGGGCTGAGAGAGCGAATGAGAGAGAGAGAGAGACATATAGATAGAGAGATAGATAGAGATATAGATATAGATATAGATAGAGATAGATAGATAGATAGATAGAGAGAGAGAGAGATAGATAGATATATATAGAGAGAGAGACAGACAGACAGACAGACAGACAGACAGAGGGAGATAGATAGACTGATAGAGAGATATAGAGATAGATTGATAGATAGATAGATAGATAGATAGATAGAGAGAGAGAGAGAGAGAGAGAGAGAGAGAGATAAACATATTTTAAGTTAATCGCTTAATTACTCGGCGTTCTGTTAGACCATCCTAAAACACGTCATGCCTCATTCCAACCTCCAAGACGACTACCAGAAATTGACACCCGCGACTGTCTCTATCGTATGTTTAATATCGCATCCGATTAATTATTATGGACTTCCTTTCTCACGAACCCCAACTTACTTCCAGGCAGGATCAACCCCATGACTCCTTTATGAACTTTGTAAAGTTTATCTGCGCAAACATGTTTTAACTAATATGTATACCAGTAAACGTACCCATCGATACTTAAGACACAAATGTATCTTTGGATTATTTGGACTACTGTTCTCGTCTTGGATGTTATTCTAACAACGTTTCGGCCTATGTAAGGTGCATCCTGTAGAACTCGGGAATCTGTACGGAATTTCACAAGTCATATCCGATCATGGCTGACGGAACGAGAGCAAGTTACAACGTGGATCATAAAGGGTCCAGTTCGAAATTCCGCACAGATTCCCGAGTTCGACAAAAAGGTTCTCAAGTTCGAAAAGATGCTACTGAAGAAAGTTGGAGGTTATAGTGACGAAACGTTGTGAGAATAACATCCAAGATGAGAACAGTAGTCCGAATAATCCAAATAATCCAAATTATCAATCCTCATTTAAAAATATCCGAAACATAAATAACTACATTAAGGGATAATAATAAAAAAAACTATTTAAAAAATTGAAAGTAAAGAAAACATTGATATGACAATAATTACAATAATTTAAAATGTAAACATTCGTTTGTCGACTGATTTTTAGATCCATTAGTACAGTAAGACGATTTTAATAGAAATTCTAAATTAGAATATTATGAAAAAAAGTTATTAAGTTTTAAAGATAAATACAGAAAATGAACATTTTACTCCTCCAATAAAATCAATAATTAAGAGTTCAGTAACCGTGCGATGAACGTGCTTTCATTGTTGATCAGAATAAAAGTATGTTTAAAGTTTGATAATAATAAGAAAAAATATTGATTGATTGAGAGAGAGAGAGAGTGAGAGAGAGAGAGAGAGAGTGAGAGTGTGAGAGAGAGAAAGAGAGTATGATGTGATTCGACAAACTAGCAACTCTCTCTCTCTCTCTCCCTCTCTCTCTCTCTTTCTCTCTCTCTCTCTCTCTCTCTCCCTCTCTCTCTCTCTCTCTCTCTCTCTATATATATATATATATATATATATATATATATATATATATATATATATATATATATTCATAGCAGCCAATATGTAGAATTCAAATTAGTTCCAAATAAAAAAAAATGATAGTTAATTAATTAAATGCCCTTATGCACCAATATGCAAGTATCAGGAAGTTTCATCGGATGCTCTGCTGGTTTGGTAGGCCGAGAGCAGACTCAAGGCATTTTCACGAATAGTGGTGATATGGATAGGTGCTCGTAAAGTCAAGTCTATTCACAGTGGTTCCCGATGTGGTGCGTCATTAACAGCCCAAGGCTGTTGAGAAAGTGGCGCGTGGCGGGGCCTATCGCCCCATTCGTATCGATAGCGATTGCTTTAAGAACAAATTTGTCGAGAAGACCGACCTATTTTGAATGCTTACAATACTCTGCTGACTCTGTTGCATGTCCAGGGTTTGTTGCCGATTATGTTACTGACGATTATTTAAGTGAAGGCACTGTTGAAAATTTTCAAAACAATAGAAAAATGTGAATTTCGTGTGTTGATATAGTATTGCTTTCTGATGGAAAAAGTACTGTTCAAGCAAAGAAATAGCATGATAGGTTTTATTCGTACTCTGCTCTGTCAAAAACAACGATTAAAAGGTAGTGTGCTTACTTTAAATGCAACAAATGTTGTTGAACGCTCAGTTCGCCCAAATTCGGCAGTTGTCGCGGAAAACATCAATAAAGTCCCAAAACACGTTTGGCCGATCGTAAATTGAGATTGAGTGAAATAGCAGATGAGTTGAAGATATCAGAAGGTAGTATTATTTACTCCTCTCCAGGAGTTAGGCACAAGGCCAGTTTTATCTTACTCGCACAAGTAAGATGTGACCCAAGGTCGGGTCGGAAAGTGGGGTTTGAAAACCCAGCGCCCGAGAGGTGAGCACTCTGGCCATTTAAAAATTGCCTGGGCAGCCCCGTCGGCATTCCCCGGTAGGGGCGCCTCAGACAGTAAGCAATAAACTTACTCCCCCCCCCAAAGAGGGGAGGCAAAGCCTGGGAGGGTGGACCTCCTAGAACTGCACAGGACAGGCGTGCAGTATCCATCGGAACAGATACTACACTTTGATCTTAGCCAAAAGGCCAACAGGTAGTGCATTCTCATTTTTTTCGTGAACATTTGTCAATGAGAAAGCTGTGTTCAAAGTGAGTGCCGCATTTGCTAATTGTTGGTCAAAAACAACAATACGTCGAGGTTTGCATCAATATGTGACAATAGATGAAATATGGATGCACCATTTCACCCTGGAAACAAATCGGCAGTCAGCTAAGTGAAAAATAGCGGATCAAATCCGTCAATCGCAAAATGTATCGTTACTCGATTGCTGACTGAGACAATCTCAAATCTTTCATATCAGAAATTCTTTACATTATATTTTTGAAAATGTGTCCTGTATCGCACTCAATAAAACTTATTTGTTAATCGTTGGTATTGAGAGATTCATCCCCTCCAAAAATACAAACAGAAACCAAACAGCTAGCTGTGATACACCCCTGAATGTGTCGCCGCCATTGCTCACAAAAATTACTAGTTCAATTGCTTTCAAAGAACTAGATGCTCTGAAACCAAAGCCACCTTTAAAACTGCCGCAACCACTACAAAAAAGGTTATAAAAAAACGCGAAATAGTCCTATGCCCAATCCGTTAAATCTAGAGTGGTGAGAAGATGCTTGGTTCGCTAGAGTTTTTGCGAATAACAAACAGATTCTGAACAGATGTAAGACTTCTATTCCATCCATCATCAATGTACCTGAGGTGATTTCCTCAACATTCGATAAAGCCAAACTTTTAGCAAAGAACTTTTCATCACATTCCACCCTTTGCGATCAGGGCCGCCTACCTCCCTATGACTGTAACACCGAGCGACATCTACACATCTGTCCAAGGATGTTGTCAAACTTATCAAAAACCTTGATGCCAGCAATGCAACTAGCCCTGACAACATTCCAATCAGAGTGCTTAAGAAGCTGCAACCGGAACTAGCTCCTATTCTCACAATGTTGTTCAATCGTTGCTTAAAGGAGAAACGCGCCAGAAAGTATCTCACTCCTGACGCAATCATCTTTCTGTATGAGAGTCAAATAGGCCCTAAGATGGAAAACTGTTGACACACCTGGTGATGCCCCTCTCAGATAACCCTTTTCTGCCTTGACAGAGTGCAAAACCGAATTTGAAATCTACTGAGGGATGTACCCTTCTCTTCCCTGCAGCCTCTTTGTCACAGAAGAGAGATTGCTAGTTTTTCTCTACTCTACTTATTTTCATGGTAGATGCTTGCTCGACTGAGCTCCAATCCATGGTTCCCCTCGAAAATATTTACAACCAAAACTCGTCTAGCTATAACCACTGTAAGGAAGTTTTCTTTTCTTCTCTGTGTACTTAAAACTAAACGAAACTTCCACGAGCAAAGTTTCTTTCAAATAACTACCCGTATGTGAAACACAATCTCACGATGCTGCTTCCGTTAACAATGTCGTTTTCAGGTCCACTGTTAACAGATTATTGTTGAGCCGTCCTCTTAAATAATTCAATCCTGCCCAGTTTCATCCATCGTTACCGATCCTCAAGGTGTTGTCTCACCATCCACCTAAGAAACTCATACTCCCTTACCCTCGAGGGACCAATAGGCCTTGCGGTGTCTCATTAATACATGAAAAACATCAGCATGCAAGATTTTGGCCTCCGTATTTTGGGATAAGCAGGGTATTTTGTTCATCAATTACATTGAGAAAAGAAGAACAATGAATGGCGAATATAATATAGTTTTATTGGTGCGTTTCATAGAAGAAATCGCAAAAAAACAGCCACAAATAGAGAAGCAAAAAGACAATGCACCGCGTCACAAGTCAATCGTAACGATGGAAAAGCTATATGAATTCCACTTCGAATTGCTTCTGCAACCCACATATTCTCCAGATCAGCCCCCAACTGGCTTCTAGCAAACCTCAAAAGAATACCATAGTAAAAGAAATTTGGCTCAAATAAAGAAGTGATATCGGAAACTGAGGTGTATTTTCAGGCCAAAGACAAATGATTCTACAAAAATCATCGAATTGTTAGAGAAACGTTAGAATCAGTGTATCACCCGAGAAGGAGACTATGTTGATGAATAAAGTCGTATGTTGCCTAAAAGTTAGGTCCGGCACTTATTGACTGATGTGTTATATATCAACTAAGAGAATACGCGTTCATGGGTGGTTCCTTACATCAATAGGTTTTAATATATTTATTATTTTGTGTACTTATTTATTTTTACGAAATTAGCGTCTACATCGGCCGTCTTAAATGTTACTGAATTTTTAAATCCAAGTTATGAAAGTATTTCAGTTATTGGGAAGGTTTGGAAATTCACAAGATAAATACGTGTTGTGTACTAGCGATATAAATTATGTACATTTGTTAACTAAAAAATCAGATTGGACCGAACATTTACAAATTTTAATACGATAAATAAAGCATTTGTTAAAAAAAAGAAATTATGCGAACAGTTTAAAAGAAAAAAATTATCTCCCTTACTCTTGATAGGTCCTAAAATCAAATTTCAGTTTTTAGATTGAAAATATATCAAGACCACAACGAGGAGCATGTTAATCTCATTGTTATTTTCGGAAAACTGGAAAAGCGTTCCAAGTAGACAGACACCTTGCTTTAATAATAAATACGTAAATAGTATCGATACACGTACACGTTCCATCCTTGCGGAATCATCAGTGCAGAGATAACCACGCACTCCAGTCGCACAATTCGAACCTCGGAACAAGAATTACATTAACTCCAATTCCGAGCGCGCTAACCAATGGGGCTACCGTAAATGACTACAGACGAGATGAGTAATACACCCTATATATGTGTCAAATAGACGGATAGCTATAGTCGGTCGTCGTAACAATGTTCAACAGGAAGAAGCAGACATTATAGCTTTAGACGACTTCTTTTTATTTACTTATTAAAAGGTTCAGCTGAGAAGAAGCTACAAATAATTTTTCTAATAATAAATATCTAAATATTATCTACATACGTAAAAGTTTCATACTTGCGGAATAATCAGTGTGTGTGTATATATATATATACAGGGTGGGCCAAAATAAGGGTCCTATCTTTAAATTTGAATAACTTGAATTTGAATAACTTCCACAAAATAAAAGTTAAACTCACCAAACTTTATGTGTGTGTAGACTGACCCTTCCGAGATTTTTTGAAATAAACAAAACAAATTTTAGCCGAAAAACACTTCTTAAAACTTACAAAAACGAAAGTATTGTTTTTTACACTGTTTTGAGTTTTTTAAGCAAAAATAATGTTTTCTAAATGAGGGTACGTTCCTTAGGGCTAATACGGCTCATGCTTGCTTCGGAAGGGGTCCTTTACTTATTCTAAAAAAAAAATTAAAAAAATCAATAAATAAAAAAGTTATGAATTTTTAAAAATAGGACCCTTATTTTTGCCCACCCTATATATATATATATATATATATATATATATATATATATATACATAATGTGGATAATTAAATATTTATTAAATAATTATTTGTAGCCCCGTTTCCACCGAGTGAGAAGTAATAATACAGACGTCAAATCATAGCTATAAATGCATATACCTCCTTGTTGAACACTGTTAAGACGGCTGACTATCGTAGCCTGCTCTGCATAATAGCATTTAGTTCTCACCAATTCATATAGTCATTTAGAATGGCCGCTCTGTAAGGGGGTTGGGATTAGGAGTGAAATGTGACTCTTTTCCGGAGTCCGAATCGTGCGGCCAGTTAAAATGATTATATCTACACTGATGATTCCGAAAGGATGAAACGCATACGTATGTAGATAATTACATATAGATTATTAAATAATTATATATATATATATATATATATATATATATATATATATATATATATATATATATATATATATATATATATATATATATATATATATATATATATATATATATATATATGGGAAATGAAAAAGGAAAAACCTAAAGATGTTTTTTATGTATTCATCAGCGTTTCGTCTTTATTTGTAAGACTTCCTCAGGATGATAATTTTAAGAAAAATTTCATGCAAGTACATGAAAATATTGGGTTGACATGATGGGTTAATGAGAAGAAGTAGTAGCCACTACTGGGACCGAGGTTCGGGCTGAGAGAAGTCAGTGGCAGGGAATGAAATTAATGTGGATGGCTGTGAGTGAAAAAGTGGAGGAGTGGGGTATATATATATATATATATATATATATATATATATATATATATATATATATATATATATATATATATATATATATATAGTTTCTCCCCAAATATGATCTATGGTTAAGATCGGATTCTAACTCTGCCTGATGAGATCTCAGTTTATAGTAACTGTTGATCGATAACATCGACATGCCAGTGTCGCAAATTTTGTACATGTCTGTGTAAATAAAATTATCATATATATATATATATATATATATATATATATATATATATATATATATATATATATATATATATATATATATATGCAGCAAGTCATTATTTATGCAAGTCTGGTTGAATGCCACAGAATTATCCGTTTTGTAATTTTCTTCGTAATGTTCTCGACGCAGCGAGCAAGCTTTCGGGTTTCCGGTGGTAGTTCGTAAAATATGGCTCCGAGGGTTCTTATTCCGGCTATCTCCAGCGCTTTCCATTGTCGTGATCGTCATAAAAAGTAATTTTTTTAAAGAAACTTCTCGTTTTTCTTTTCTTTTGCGAATTTTTATTATTTTCTATTAAGTTTTAGAAGGAAAAGAGAGACAAGAAAATAAAGAAAGTGGTGTGGCTGAGTCTATTGTTTATTTTTGTATTTAAGTATTTATAAATTTTGTTTCGCTATATAATTTTTTTTAAATTTTTTTTTTTATTTCTTTGTATATTTATTTCGTTATTATTTTTAATTATGGAATACGTTTAATATATTAGTACCGGTATTTAAAGGTATTTTATTAATATTGTTTTCTTTTTAAAATAAACCCTGGGAGCCATATTATACCAACCAAAACCGAGAACATTACTAAGAAAATTACAAAACGCGAGAATTCCGTAGTATTAAACCAAACGTGCATAATATATATATATATATATATATATATATATATACAGGGTGGGCAAAAATAAGGGTCCTATTTTTAAAAACTCATAACTTTTTTATTTATTGATTTTTTAAATTTTTTTTTTTTAGAATAAGTAAAGGACCCCTTCCGAAGCAAGCATGAGCCGTATTAGCCCTAAGGAACGTACCCTCATTTAGAAAACATTATTTTTGCTTAAAAAACTCAAAACAGTGTAAAAAACAATACTTTAGTTTTTGTAAGTTTTAAGAAGTGTTTTTCGGCTAAAATTTGTTTTGTTTCTTTCAAAAAATCTCGGAAGGGTCAGTCTACACACACATAAAGTTTGGTGAGTTTAACTTTTATTTTGTGGAAGTTATTCAAATTCAAGTTATTCAAATTTAAAGATAGGACCCTTATTTTGGCCCACCCTGTATATATATATAGTAGACAAATATACTTACATCAAGCGAGATGCACGGAAGTATTTGTTTCATGCACGCATAAAATTACTAGACTAAATGATTTAGGAATAACACACGACCGTTTGTGTGTAGATTGTGTAGATTACTTGTCATACGTATACTTAAAAACTACTATTAAGAACTGTTTATATATATATATATATATATATATATATATATATATATACATATATATATATATATACATATATATATATATATATATATATATATATATATATATATATATATATATATATATATATATAATTAATCAAGTTAAAATATATTAATAAAATGAACAGAAAACCAATATTTTCAAAAGTGCTCAATAACTAGTAGATCATTTATAAACAATATTATATGACGTAGATCATAATATTGTTTATGTAATTATATATATATATATATATATTAGGCGTGTCTAAAAAGTATCCGACCTTTATTTTTCCGTGCGACATAAAGACGATAGGGCGGTGCCACTCTACACAGTGAAGGAAGAGACTTTCATGCGCATGTGTGAATTTTATCATCGCCTTCCTGCGTGTTTGTCGCTGCCTGTCGGTCGCTGAGAGGCGCTACATAACGTGTTCTGTCGGATTACCGATTCTCTCAAGATGACTGAACGTGCTGAGCAAAGGTACTGCATCAAATTTTGTCAAAACCTTGGTGATTCTCAAAGCAAAACAATTCGTAAGATTCAGCAGATGTTTTGAGAAGATGCGATCGGTGTAACACAAATTAAGGAGTGGTTCTACCGATTCAAAAATGGCCGCACATCAACGGAGAGTGACCAGCGTCTTGGCAGGCTTCAAACTGCTCGGAGTGCAGCTGTTGTTGAGAGGGTGCGAAATTGGGTGATGGAACCGTGCGGGAGATTGGCCAAGAGGTCGGAATGAGTAAAGATTCCGCACATAAATTTTGCGTGATGATTTGAACATGCACAGAGTATAGATTTACTCCTCTCCAGGAGTTAGGCACAATGCCAATTTTTATCTTACTCCCACAAGTAAGATGTGACCCAAGGTCGGGTCGGGAAAGTGGAGTTTAAAAATTGCCTGGGCAGCCCCGTCGGCATTCCCCGGTAGAGGCGCCTCAGCAATAAACTTACTCCTCCCCAAAGAGGGGAGGCAAAGCCTGGGATGGTGGACCTCCCAGAACTGCACAGGACAGACCCATTGACCGGTGTAAATCAAGACCCGAAGGCCAAGACAACACCAGTATGGGGTGCAGTATCCATCGGAATAGATACTACACTTTGATCTTAGCCAAAAAACATGCACAGAGTAGCTGCGAAATTTGTGCCCAAGTTGTTTTCGCAGGAACTCCTTTTTCAAGTTGTACAGGACCTTCTGGAAACCGCCAACAATGATCCTGGGTTTCTGAACGCTGTGATAACTGGAGATGAGTCATGGGTGTACGGGTACGATACAGAAACAAAAAGACAGTCGTCGCAATGGAAGCATGCCGAGTCTCCAAAGACCCCCAAAAGCGCGACCGGTGCGAAGCAAAATCAAGGTGATGCTAATTGTCTTCTTTGATATCCGTGGAATTGTGCATCACGAATACGCACCGGAAGGACAAACAGTGATAAAGGAATACTATCAAGATGTTCTGCGGCGTCTCCGTGACGCAGTTCGGCGCAAAAGACCAGGTATGTGAACGGCGAAAAACTGGCAACTGCGTTACGACAACGCCCCTGCACATTCATCCCAATGGATCTAACATTTCTTGGCCAAATATGGAATTCCAGTCGTTTGCCACCCGCTCCCTTACTCTCCAGGCATGACTCCATGCGACTTCTGGTTGTTTCAAAAATTGAAGACGCCACTGAAAGGTTCCCGTTTTGAGACTAGAGAAGAAGTAATGCGGAACGCGACGGCGGAGATGAACACCATTCCAAAAGAAGACTTCCAGATATGTTTCCGGCAGTGGATGGATCGGTGGGCTAAGTGTATGTAAGCACAAGGATTAGTGTCCCAACCCCGTCAATTATTTGAAATATTTTTTTCTGGCCTAAGGTCGGATACTTTTTAGACAGGCCTCGTATATATATATATATATATATATATATATATATATATATATATATATATATATATATATATATATATATATATATGAGAGAGAGAGAGAGAGAGAGAGAGAGAGAGAGAGAGAGAGAGAGAGAGAAAATGAAGGGAGTAAGAGATATGAGAGTACAAAAAAAAGAAGCTTTCGTATCTGCTAATGTAACCAGTCACGCATCTTGTATGCGTATTGTTTATTAAGCTTGTTCACAAGGTTACATACATTCTAAGGGAAGTAACCCTTACTTTCCTAATTGATTATTAAGAAGTAAGAGTTTCTTCCCTTACACGCTTGTTAACTCGTCTTTTTATCTGTTTATAATATTGACCATGGATTTCAAACTGACGGTTCGTCTTAATAGGACGTCTATTTATTGTACACTTACTTTTCTATTAATTTTTCAAACTTGAATCTTTTCACAATTTAAATTTTTAATTGTTAACTTAACCCCCAAACTATTTTGTTGGTTTAGAAATATGTTTTTGTTAGTAAGTTAAAATAAAACGAAGAAAATGTTAAAATAGTGTGAAATGATTATAGTATTCGCCACCTTTGAGAAAACTATGTCCATTCATTACAGCGACGAAGCGAATAGTTAGCGTCTGTCTTTGGCAGTTTTTGTTAAGCAGATAATCGTAATCGTTCTCTTCGTCTTTCAGCGTCAAGGTTAAAACATGGTTAAGGACAAGGTTAAGTAGAACGGAAGAGATGCGATGTCCAGATCCCAAAACAACATATAATTCAAAGAAATTAAATTTTTTCGCGGTTCATGCAGTTTTTCTTAACTAAGTTTTATATAAAATTATTTAGTTTAAATTAAAAAAACAAAAACAAAAAATAAACAATAAGACCCCCCCCCCCCAAAAAAAAACAACAAAAAAAACAACAACAAAAAAACACGTCATTATATCACCGGGAAATTGAAACATAATAAACATATCACCTTCAAGAAAACATGAATTGTTTGAATTATTCTAACTACTATTTTCATCTTGGATGTGACCTTCGATCTTCTTCAGATTCGACTAGTCGAACTCGGGAATATTTATGTCGAACTCGGGAATCTGTACAGACTTTCGAACTGAACCCTTTATTTAATCTACGGATGTAGATTGCTCTCGTTTCTTTATTGACAGTGTTGTGGTAGATACATTTTTCATCCTTTATCACATATTGACGCTAAAAACTGCTTGTTTGTGCGTTGAAACAGTTCCAATCAACGCTCTGAATCGTCGAGGCGTTGTTGTTTTTGATCGACTGTGAGAAAACGCGACACCCACTTTTAACACAACTTTCTCATTGATAAAATGTTCATACAAAATGGTGAATCTTCAACTCCTCTGCTATATCATGCCACTTCAATTTACGATCAACCCAAACCAACTTGTAAACTTTAAAAAAATGTTTTCTGGGACAACTACCGAATTTGAGCGACCTGAGCCTTCAGCATAAATGTGTCTGGACAATCACATTTAAAATCGGTTGTTTCCGACGAGCGGAGTTTGAATAACACTTATCAAGCCATTACTGTGCTTGAACATTAGAAAGCGATGCTTTATGAACACACGTAATTCAGATGTTTTCATTGCTTTGAAAATTTGCACCAGTAGTTTCACTTAAATAACTGTAATTTGTAAACTAATCATCCGATTAGCTCAAATTTTAACACTTATTATTCGAAGATTAGTACTTTATAAAAATCATATATATTTTCTATTATTGGCACCATCTATATGTCAGGGCTTAGACCTATAAAGTGATGTGTTATTTAACACTTTACCCATTGCGCCAATTAGACAATTTAACGAATCTTAAACCTATTCTTATTCTAGATAGGTAGTGTTACTACTTATACTAATCAGGACTCAATCTGGAACTTCACTGTATTTTTTTTTTATCGCCTGTGTTTTTTATGTAACATGTTCTTTCTCAATTCAATAATACATAATGTTACTCTCTGATGATTGACAAGCTTGGACTAAAAATTACACTTATCCGATTTTTGTCATGAAACACGTGTAAGGGATGAACGTTAAATTTTAAAATATACTTTTGAGTGTCAGATGCGAGAAGAAGAATCCCTCATCGAAATACGGAAATAAAAAGATTGTAAAAATGATGAAAATTATAGTTTTTAATTGATCCTCCATGGTCAGTGGAATGCAAAATTAATATATATATATATATATATATATATATATATAGATATATATATATACTGAATCTTGCAGGTTTTTCATAAAACACATGTGTATATGGGTCTATTTGAAAATAATATTTATTTATAAATAATTGTTTAAAGCTCTCGCTAGATGGAGCACTTTAAGTAGGTTTATGACAGGCAGTAACTTATAGCGTAATGCAATACTCTACGCCCCGCTTATTGAGTTCTGTTTGACAGCTTGCTAACATGCCTGCTGAATTTGGCATTTAGAAGTTAATTTACTCTCCCATTTCCACGACAATGCATGTTGGCCGCAACGGTTAACGCTACGACTACTGAGCCAAGAATAACTTTCGTATTGGGGTTCCTATCGTGCGATCAGCAAGGGTTGTCTCCCCCTACTGATGATTGCAGGTTTGGCATGAAACACATGTGTATATGAGTCTATTTGAGAATAATATTTATTTATAAATAATTATATATATATATATATATATATATATATATATATATATATATATATATATATATATATATATATATATATATAAATTTTCAGGGCTGATCTAATGAAATATTTAAGAGAGTTATATCTTTATATTTCTACGAGTGTACACCCTCCATAAAATTGACTGAAAAGAAATAATGCTTCGCCAGGGTTCAGACTAATATTCATAGAAAATAACGTCTCAAGCGGTATAGTTAAAACGTATCTATCGGTATAGAAAGCAGAAAAAAAATAAAATAAAGAAAACGTCTCATTATGGAAATAGAGAGAAGGATTTTTTTCGAATTTATTTCAGACAGCGGGGAGTGTTTGACTTTCAATATGCTTTCTTTTTCCTCCCAAATACTTGGAATGGTTTCGTCCTGCACGTTTTTTTTTTACTCGCGTGACGGGAGAGAAGTGCATTTATTCATATATTTATATACAAACAAATACATACTGGTCCTTATTACAGAAAGAAAGATACAATATTTTGTGAGATTGTAAGCAATAGTGTATATAAGTATATATACAGGGTGACTGGAAAGTAATCTCATATTATTAAGCCACCGTAATTAATTGGTGAACTATAAATGTTACTAGAAACCAATATGATAAGGACACACCGGATAAATAAGAGTGTTTTCGCTTACTCCTGTTTTGTTTTTCAGTCATCACATTGTATGAGCAATGTTTCTGAAAAAAGAGAGGATGGATTGCTGTTCTCTGGATCGGTTGTTGTTTTGAATGTATGTGAAGATTTTTAATCCTCTCATAGTATTCATTATCATTAAACTGTCAATCTAATTCATCCATCTCATTAACTCTAATCATCAGGTATTTTATAGTCTTGATAAGTGGTGACTCATTAGCAAAAGAAAATCAGTTTATGCAGCTCATTATGGGTCTCGAGAAGCTGGTGGCGCATGCTGGCACCCGCATTGATTTCTCAATAAGACCCCCACTTTCATATTCATTCATTGTAAGGTTTATAAAAGTGAATTGTAGTTTGCTACAAGCATTGCTGGTAAGTAAGTATGTGGGTATGTGGGTATTTATGAAGGCTGATAGCAATGTAGAAAACTGGAAGGGTGAAAGAGAGGATGAACAAAAACAAACAATATAAGACTTACTGCTAATATTAATAACATCTGGGATGGGGGAATATCTTTTGATAAGTGGCGTATTTCTCTCGAAATATCAAAAGATGTTACACCATTCCGGATTTTTTAAATACTAACAGTAAGTCTTCTACTCTACTGATATAATATGTGAAAGATAGGTTTTCTGCATTGCTATCAGCCTTCATAAATACCCGCATACTTGTAAGGATTATATTTCAGTAATAAATTACTAGCACTTAGTAATAGGGAATTACTTTCCAATCACTCTATGAATGTATTTCTTCATTAGAATTTAAAATTGGATAATTGCTTAAAATAAAAACTGCTCAAATAGACATAGATACACAAATAAATAGTTTGGGAGAAGATAAGTTTTTATTAGTAGTAGTACTAGTACCAATGTGTCCGTACCATAAAAATTATAGCATACTCTTTTCAGTGCTTTTATAATTAAAGTAACTTGGAAAAAATAGTTGTCGTCTTTTACAAACACTTTTAATACTTTAGTAAGCTGCTGGCGCTGTTAGATAATGAAGGCCCTTCATTCGAGAATGGAGAGTATAGCGGTTAGAAAAACTAGTAATGGTTGACAGCCGTGGGGTCAGCATGTGACCCCAACGAATAACAGGAAGGTAAGAATATGACGTAATTTCCCAGAAGAGCATTGCAGCCTCTGTTCCTGTCAGCTTTAAAAGCGAGTCGTCGCAAAAAGCAATCACCCGTCCCAACCCCTATGCGGGTGGGTTGGCGGGCAAGTAATGAATTGAATCCCGTATCTTAGCCTCTCTCTCTCTTTTTAACCCAGTGAATAACTTGAATATAATTCTCTCTCTCTTTCGCTCTCTCTCATTTTCTCTCTCTCTATCTCTGATTTCTGTGACCTTTGCATTAATATGTTCCTCAGGCGAATAAAGCCTTTATCGAAATAGAAAACTGGGGTCATATGAATTAACGGAAGACACTGATGAGACAACTCATGGGTTGTATGAGTTGTCTAATCCCTGTGTATTGACAGTTTAATATATTGCCCACAAAATATACTACGACCGAATCCACATAAAGCTGCTGCACTCCAATCTGAATGCGTGGAGTCTGGAATTTACAAAGCTTTGGATACTGTATGGGTAAAGGCCATCATGATTACAAAAATGGAAAAGTTACGGAAGTCTATAGCCCAAACTTGAACCTTCTTGACGAGATACCAAGCCGCATAAAAATGTTCGTCTTGTTCAAAGCGACTGTAATGTTTGGCTAGTAAGGTGGCCACTTACAATAGGGAAAAGGCGCATGCTCAGAGTTGTTGGTTTTGTAGGTGTTTGTGATTTGTATGCATGGACACCGACGTGTTTTAAAAGATGAAATGCGATTAGAGTGAGGCAGAAGGAAAAAACATGGTGGACGTGAGCAAACAAGAAAGAGATCCTTACAGTTGAGAAAGCATGTTTGGAAGTTGCATCATCATCATCATCATCATCATCATGTTATATGCGCATCAGAGACCAGCCACCATGTAACAATGCTAGCGCTCGCTTGAATATATACTAGAATTATCAAACGAATAGCTATTTATACATATAGGTATTGAAACTTTGACACAACCCGTATGATAATAATAATAATAATAATAATAATAATAATAATAATAATAGTAATAATAATAATAATAATAATAATAATAATAGTAATAATAATCTATTAATAATGGAGTTTATGTATCTGTCCGTCTGTCTGAAGCCGAAACTCCATCAGAGTAATATTACTATTTACTTAGTCCGCCAGCTTCTTTATATACTACTACAAAAAACCGCCGTAAACACTATGAGCATTTCTCAATTTACATTATTAATTGCTTTTAAACTTCTAATAAATAAGTATTCGCAATTCATAATTGTTTTCTTCAGATGTATTTACGCTATTTTGCTCGCTAATAATCTTACTTATAAATTATAATTATTTATTTTATTATATATATATATATATATATATATATATATATATATATATGAAATGAGTTACGTACTTAATCTACTGATTGCTAAACTGATTGAACAACCAGCGTTAATTCATTGAAACGGTTACCTCCCTCCGATTAATAGGCGCGTTATTTAAAATATAAACAAAACGCTGGCATTTACCGTGTTAGTTTTACTCTGATTTCTTTTATTAAAACGTTCTGAGTTTGTTTATTTTCTTAATTTCATTATGTTTTTCAACACAAATTTATTGAATCAACTTGTTTAATTAAATTAAAATAATAATTGATTTAAAAATGACTATTTAAAAACACACACACACACACATACACATCTTCATTTTTTTTACGACCATAAGTGTGTTTAGGATTTTGGCTTTACCTTCTTACGCCGTAAAGCTTTTACTTACAAACTGTTTTGTATTATTCTGTGTTTAATTTATTAAAATAAAAGAAAATGTGATTTTCTTCTCTTTCCTTCTTTTGTCAACAAAAAATTAACACAAAATGTTTCTTTTTCTTTTCTTCTTTTCTTAACTAAAAATATTTCTAAGTATGGGGGGGGGGAGGTAAAAAAATGGGGGGGGGGGAAACATTTTTTTTCTGTTTATTCTATAAATAAAAATCTTTCTATTTATGGTGAAGGGTAAAAAAAAAATTGGGGTGGGGTCGAAATTAAAAAAAAAAATTATTTTTAACTAAAAATATTCTTGGTCAGAAACAAAGAAAATCAATGTATAACCAGCCAAGAAATATGACTGGGGCTCCTCGGTTTACGCGTGAGCGTTCATTTCTGACGCGGCAGCCTAGCAAAAATATGCGACCGGAGGGCGCATATATTTGCTAGTAATAATAATAATAATAATAATAATAATAATAATAATAATGACGATAATGATAATAATAATAATAAAAAGCAGTAATAAAAAAGTAATAATATTTTTACTCACCTCCTTATTTTTGACACGCCTAACATATCAAGAATGCTTCATGTCAAATTAGATAAAATTATGTTGAGTAATTGTGGCGTAACCATGTAGCGTAACCATAATCGGCCGTATATCGGTGGTAGATTGTTATATGTTCACTTACCGATGCGTGTATAAACAACTATAAACCCGTGTCGTCGTCGTTAACACAGGTTCTTGCTTGGATACAGAACCACTCGGACGCCGATATTGATTTATAAAACGATTTATTTAGGAAATAGAAGAAAAGTCATAGAAAATATCAGAGAGACAGGCGGGACAGATGGATAGACAGATAAATTGCCGCGGTTTGCATGATCTGTGTTAGTTAATAGACTGTCTTGTATGTAGCGAGATGGCTCAGGTGGCAGAGTACTCACCTCGCATGCAAGTGACTCAGGTTTCGAATCCAGAGTTCGTATGTGTCTTACTGAAGAGCCACAAAGAGGACGGAATTCGAGTCTAGGGCTTCTGGCCTGTGATGCTTATGGTTTGTTGTGCTACGGCGTTGTCTGATTGTGGAAATAGTTATATAGTATTTCACATTAAATCTTATATATATATGTTCAGATAAGTCAAACGAATTTATATATATATATATATATATATATATATATATATATATATATATATATATATATATATATATATATATATATATATATATATATAAGAACAAGGGGCTAGGTAAAATAAAATACATTTTAAAGCAAGTTTAAAGATGCGATATTTTTTTTTATTAAAAAAAAAGAAAGAAGAGAAATCGATACCGATTTTTTTTTCCTTTTTCTTTTTTTTTTATAAACTTCATTTTAAGTTTATATTACAGATTAATTTCGCCAAGATAGAATTGGCCTCTTCAGTGTAGTTGTAGGTCTGATCTGCACGTGCAAGCGTGATCTCGTACCGTTAGTGAGAAAAAAAACACCTCATTAACCGGTTTCAACAACTACACCGGCTGTCCAATAAGAGGCTAATTCTATCTTGGCGAAATTAATCTGTAATATAAACTTAAAATGAAGTTTATAAAAAAAAAAAAGAAAAAGGAAAAAAAAATCGGTATCGATTTCTCTTCTTTTTTTTTTTAATAAAAAAAAAAAAATCGCATCTTTAAACTTGCTTTAAAAGGTATTTTATTTTACCTAACCCCCTTGTTCTTAAATTTAATTTGGATGCTTTCAAGAAGGTATGAACTTTTCAAATATTTACATTATATATATATATATATATTTGTGTAATTAGGCAGTATTCCTTCTCTTATGCAGGTTTGGTTAAACAGTAGCGATAGGTTCTATTTATTTATGCTTTGATTCGTTTTTTCGATTCATCGCACGACCGATTTGGTATTGTCGTCCATGTTGTATAGCAAATCGCCATATTTTCGCGAACGTTTTCAACCGACATCGGTCATCTTCAGGCGGATGAATGAGTATGCAAAATAAAAGATTGGTGAATTTATTAAGAAGACGTTTTTAAAAAACATTTCAATACCACTTCAACATACCTTCGCCCCCCCCTCCTCATAACGAGCATGGTTGATACTAGGTTTATTTACTTGAATAAACAACGCTTCCATTATGGGGAGACGAATACTGCAATTTGTGATCCCAAGAATGGCCGTGTTCCTTGAGGGGAGGTGAGATGACAAGTTAGTCGGCGTGATATGCGAGTTCTAGTCATGCCCTATCAGCATGCATATATATATATATATATATATATATATATATATATATATATATATATATATATATATATATATATATATATATATATAATCTCGGAAGTTTCTCAACCATTAAAACTATATTAAAAAAAAACAAAAAAAAACAAACTTATAGTCCCAAGTCTTTCATAGGAAAATCACTCATGTAAGTCAATTTATTTTTTACAGTTATTATATTAGTTTGTTTCTAACACTATTTTAAGGGATCATCAGTTGTTTACCATGAAAACACTGTTTCGGGAATTTAATATATATATATATATATATATATATATATATATATATATATATATATATATATATATATATATAGTGTTTTTACTTCAATGCTTATGTTATTCTGAGTGATTCTCCTTTCTTGTTTTTCAGTTAATCAATAATGGTTGGTTTGGCAGCTACGGTTTTTTTCTTAATCTTCTTTTCGCTTCGGTTGGCAATATGTCCCAAGGGCAGGACGAAAGAATATTCTCTTAACTCAGCGACGTAGACTCGTGACAGAAAAAAGCAGAACAATCTCCTTTCGATCGACAAACTCTACTGCTCCGACCTACCCAAACCTTAATATATTAAGATTTCGATGAGTTAGAACCATTTTCTACATATTACATTGTAATTTACTTAATGTATTTTCAAAAACATATTCTTTTACTGATCAGGAAGTCCTCTTTTTCATGGATACCGCCCAGCCGTCTCTTGGGTCACAGTTTGAGGATAATCTCATCCTTTTCCCTCATCCACATGATAGAATCTTCTCCGTCTGTTGGTGTGCCAGGTGGAGCGTCGTCTACAATTCGCTGCTCTAACCTTCCTTAGGGGTTCCGTAAGCTTGACATGACGAATTTGATTTTCAAAGCCCGTGAGAGGATAAAAATGGGCATAAAATAAAAGCAATTTGTTTTATTTCTGAATTAATCCATTCATTTTCAAATAGAATAAGCTTTTTGTTAAATTAAATTAACCAGGTTCTTCATCGGCAAGTTTGCCGTATCTTAAAATAACAACTAATTCGTTTCTTGAGAGTACACAAACAAAATAATCTCTAAAAAGGGTTTTCTAATTTCAGTCAGCTATTTTTTCTTATCCTTTAAAAACATCATTGCCACATATGTAACAAACAGACAACAACAACAATAACAACAACAAAAACGGCACGATTAAAATATAAAAAACAAAAAAACAACAAACATATTTCAAAAAATCTTTTTACGAAGCATTTTGTAATGTAATCTTATTTGAAAAAAAAAATCAACATTGGTTGAAGCAGTTTTCGGCTTTTTTAACTGGGAAAATATATGAAATCAGTTTTTTACATTTTTATGTATCGTAAAAATTATGAAAAACTGTTCAGGCTTATCTTTATGCGTTATGCTTTATGCTTATATATATATATATATATATATATATATATATATATATATATATATATATATATATATATATATATATATTCTTTTTCCAATATTCGTTGTTTACCAAAAAGTGCTCAATATTTTAAAATAGTTTCTAAAATAAAGCGAAATGATACGAATGATAATAAATCACAATTAATTAATGTTTTTATAAATGTTATTGATTGTTTTTTACCTATTGCGTTTCATGCATTTATATGGGATCTTCTGACTGGTATACATTAAACATGAAAATAACACAATACTCTACTCCTATGACAACATTTATCTGTTTGTTTGTAATCATTATATACTGTGTATGACTTGCATCGGCAGACAAACAAAAAGTTTTCGCACTGAAGAGTCTATTAAGTTGAAACTTTTGCAACGTCGATATAAGCCGTATACAGTATACTATAACTGCTCTGCTTTTCATAAAATTGAACACTTTTGAATTCGATATATTCTATTTACCAATTTACCACAAATATCGAAAGTTGGAATAACCAAATATATATATATATTTATATATATATAAGTAAATTTCGCGTACAAATTGTTTCCGTTTTTTTCCTCTCTCAAGCGTTTTCTCCAACTGAAAATTTTTTTTCCCTTCATATCTCATTCGATTTTCTTAGTTTTTAATTTATCATTCTGACGTTTCCATCTTAGAGGGTCAGACGATAAGGCCTTAAGGGAAATTTTAGCAATTTTCTTTTTTTTTTCCACCCGCCTGTTTCATTGATTAATATATATATATATATATATATATATATATATATATATATATATATATATATATATATATATATATATATATATATATGTGTGTGTGTGTTTGTGTGTGTGTTTGTGTGTGTATGTGTGTGTGTATATATAAGAACTATTTGAATAGAAAAAGGAATAATGCAGAGATCACAACATGTATCATGCATAAGCTTCAAATAAACTACGAGGCGAAATATCGATTATTTTCACATAGCTTGTTTGTCATGATTCGCTGTCGTATATTTTGTTTTCGTATATTGCTTTTTCCATCTAAATTTTGTATATATATATTCTGACAGATGATCGTCTTTACACTCTACCTTATATATATATATATATATATATATATATATATATATATATATATATATATATATATATATATATATATATATATATATATAACTTTTATATATATATGTGTGTGTATGTGTAGGTCAAACAATTGGTTTTGATGTCCACTTCATCATTGTTGTAAAAGTCATACGGCCATATACGCCATGTTTTCATGAGCTCGGATAACCCTTTTGTTTTGATTGCTTAATGCCGCAGCAGCCGAGGGGAGAGGTTGTCGTTCAGATGTAAGTGGTATTGTCGAATATCTTTCCGGTAAACTATTGCTTTTTGACGTCTCTCTCATTTGGTACGTGAAGTTGTTTGTTGGATCGAAATTATCCGAATGGTAAGGACCACGGTGTACTGAGTTCTCGCTATTAACAGAGATGTACTCATTGGGGGCCGTCTTTCTCCCATTCATTATATCTATCGTTTGATATCTGTGGGGTCTTCTCGTGTGATCTTCCAAGTCGGAATTATGTTGAGGACTTACAGCCCGGTCGAGATGAACAGCGTATTCATCCTCAGAGTTGCACAAATCCTCGGCGCTGTTTTTCGTTTTATTCGCGCCTTTTTGTGCCACCGATATCGCGGTCGAAGCGGTCGACTCGGCAAATAGTCTCTTACGGGAAGTAGCCGGCGTTTGGCTTAACGGTATGTGTTTAACATCACTGTTGATTGCTAAGTTTGATTTTGATAACGCGTGCTTCATTGACGACGAGTCTCCTACATGCTGAACCTTCTCGAACCGTTCGATCAGTGAGCTGATCGACGGGGCGCTTGTTGGTAGCCGGTCGGCATTTACAGCAGCCAGCTTCGAGGTTCGTCCCTCCGTGTGGTATCCGGTTCGCGGAGAGAGAGTTGCCGCTGTCTCTTCCCGGGCAATTTTCTGAGAGTAACTATAAGCGCTGGAACTTCGGTGTTGGCTGCTGTTAATCGCGTTATTTTCGTATCCATTAGCACTACTAGAACTGCCTCCACGGACATCTGAAGAGATTCCGGAGAGGTTCTTAAGAATTTGGCTGCTTTGGCTCCGGCATCCTAGAACACCGCTCATGTTGTTTATCGTCGATTGCTGAGCCGTGTTGGTCGTAAAATATTTTCGACTCTTAGTCTGAATCTCATGCGCGTAGCTTCCCATACTTGATGTGCTGATACTGCTGTTTTTCGAATGGCTAGGGAGAGTGGAAGCAGGCTGACTGGACACTTTATCGATAGTACGATCAGAACCGATGGACTCGTTCTTTGGTGTGGGTTCCGATCGGGATACTTCTGTCATGCCCATGTTACTACCACCCAGAGCAATAGGCGCGCGGTCCCGAGGCTTATTGTTCGAGCTGTTACTGTTGATATAATGATACTGCTGATCCGTCTGATTATTTGAAGGATAAGATTTTAGAGTTGTTGAATGATTCGTTATAAGCTCAACATCGTTCTGGTAGTTTCGGTGTGAGGATGCAGATGACGTTGAAGAAGAAGTGAATGGTATATGTCCGTTGTTCGAGGAACCATGATCGGGGAGGCTCTTTTGTGAAGACGGAGTTCCGCCAAATTGTTGATAGTGGTTGCTTGTTGTCTTGCTTTGTGATGTATCCTCCCCGTTTACAATCTTTCTCTCGATTGTTGGTGTTGGTTTTTCATTGGTCGTTATCGAGTTCTGTTCATAACGAGGTGAGTTCAGATGTTCCGTCGAGCCGATTCTATTAATCAAAGATTTCGCGTGTGACTGGAATTGTTTCTGTTCTGTGTTGCCGCTTTCTTGATTGTGTAACGTAGTCCCGTTTTTGGAAGTATGTTCCCGATCATGGGGGTTTCCGTTTCGACTATCTGCCACCAATTGCTGGGGCGGGGCCTTCGCCCTCGTGTAGATCTTAGGTGCTCTTACTTGTTCTTCTGAGCCGTGATTAACCGGCTTGAACGCGGTCAGTTTCGATTTATCGTTGGATAATAATTTAGAGCTCAAAGTTGACAGCTCGTTGCTGTTTGTCTTCGTTTGTTCACGTTTTAACCACGACTTAAAAAGTTGGTGTGTGGATTTTTTCTGCGCGGTCGACTCGCTGTGGCCGTTACTTGTTGCGCTATTGTTGCTAGTGAAACCGTTTTTGTTGCTTCCGCTGCTATTAGTGAGACTTGTTGCCGTCGAAGAAGCATGGTGACCGCTGTTGCCATGGCTGACACTGTTTACCATCGGTGTTGCCGCAGTTGAAGGGACAGCAACACCGGCGGTCTCTCGTGACGGCAGGCTATGATGATGGAGATGAGGAGGTGGTGGCCGTCTAGGCGCGACCTCGGCGACTTCCATAGTATTGGTGGTCGTCCCCGAGCTTGCGACTATCGGAGAGCTGGTGGCTCGAACGGCAAGCGGACTCTGGTTCATATAATTGTGGGCAGCAACGTTGTTGATTAGTGGTGGTTTATGACACAGTCCGAGCAGAGGACTGCCCTCGTGGCTGTTCGGCATGGGGTTAAGCGGCTTCGGTTTGTGAATATCCGATGTGTTCGGCGGTCGAGAGGTTAGAGGCTTCGGTGATTGTTGGGCCTGGAAGTCGTGCAGATCCTCTCGACTCTTGTAGGGTTTTATTTGGTGTCCGTTCAATTGGTTTGACGACGATTGGTGATGGTGATGGTTGTGGAAATGACCGCTGCTCTCACTGCTACTACATCCATTGTGATGATTGTGAGGTGCGGCGCTTCCCGTAGGGTGGAAGCGCAGGTCTTCACTGCTTTCGCCCTCCCATTTCTTGTGCGCGATGCTGATGGGAGGTGGTGGATGTTGTTTTTCAGTTGGCAATTTCTGCTTTCTTGGTCTTTGAGGAAGGTCAGGGCAGCTGGTAGGAATGGTGAATTTTTCTATGGTGTTGATATTCATCTAAAAAAGAAAAAAAAAGTAGAAAAGGGAAGATGTAATCCATCGTATATTACTATTAATAGAAGTACTCGCCTTACAACGAGCTCGTTAATAATTGCAGGACAACTAAACACTAAAATACGCTAAAGTAATGATAACAAAAAGGTACTATAATGAAAACTGTAAAAAATAAAGCTTAATTAAAGGCTTAGAATTGTTTGTATATGTGTTAAGCTCCTATTTAACTCTCAGAGTAGTTGAAATCGCCCCAAACGTTTGGGAAATATGCTGTTCGGAAAATAATGACCGGTTCCCAAAACAAACATTTATTCAGTAAGTTTATGCGGACACATTTTTATCAATCTGTTTCAGCTTACAAATTTGCTTCAGATGGTTCGACACACTTGAAATACTAACATCAATTTCTTATTTTTTTTACTAAAGAGACACCACTTATCAAGGCCCAATAACCACTCGAGGATAAGGGTTAATGAGTTTGTCAGATGAACGGTGAGACAACACCTTGATGATTGGTAACGATGGCTGAAATTGGTCAGACTTTTATTACCTAAGAGGACGGCCCAACAGTAATTCGTTTACAATGGACCTGAAAACGACTATGTTGCAGTCATCTGAGAAGCAGCCTAGCGGCATTGTGTTCCACAGACGGGTGGTTCTGAGAAAGAAACTCTGCTCATGGAAGCTCCATTTAGTTTTAGGTACACAGAGGGAGAAAGGGGAATCATTGACAGTGGTTGTAGCTAGACGAGTTTTTATTGTGAATGTTTTACAGGGGAGAACCATAGACTGGAGCTCAGGTGAGCACCTACCATGAAAATAACGATAGAGCAGAGGAAGACTAGCAATCTTTCTGTAAAAAAGTTTATGTAGAGAAGAGAAGAGGATATCCTCCACTAGATTTCAAAGTCGGTTTTTTAGTCTGTCAAGGCAGGAAATGGTTCTCTGAGCGGCACCTCCCCAGATGTGGCAACAGTACTCTATCTTATTTGACTATAATACAGGTAGAGGATTGCGTCAGGAGTGAGATACTTTCTGGGCAGCATTCAACATTTACATGGCTGTGCTCTACCTTCTTATCTTATTACAACTATGGAATTTCTGAAACCATCTTCGTACTGTCCGATGAGTTATGGACCCTTCGCCCAAGGTTCTGCTTATATTGGTGGCTGTTTGGGAAGCATCATGCCTGAGTTTGAACTCATTCCAGAAAAGTAATACACGTTTCATTTTTTTTCATATTCGTTATTAAGGACTTATATGCTTCAAAATTGTATTTTGAAAAACAATGTATTGACAATTGGGTCTTATGAAAAAGATCCCGCCAAAAATACCTCGGCCAAAAATACCCCCGCCACCTGAAAACAGACAAAATACGGGCGGTAGTAAAAAGAAGTTTTATTACTCAAGACGATGTAATCCATTAATGTCATTGAGTATTTCCATAAAAAATCGTTTCCCTTATATATTTCTGCATCCGCATCAACTCAGATAGCTATCTACATTTTCCGCGATGCGTTCCACAGTAGTGTTTATTCAGCATTTTGTACATCCTAAGGCTAACCCTATTTAGATTGAAAATCGATCCCAAGTTTGTGTTGTTGCTATAAACAATACTCAGGTTACAGTGATTCATGATTTCTATGATTTTTTCGGTCGTCATTGGATGGGGACAAACATAAAACACCCTTCTGTTATATATAGACTAGAACGTCAGTGATCTGTTGGGTCAGTATTTGTTATTTCCATCTATTTATGAAGTTGCCAAAAGTGACCATTCATCCTTGATGGCGTCATTAATTTTCGAGTAATTATAAATAATATCTTTCTTTATAATAATCATTCGTTTTATCTGTTCTCCCCTGCTCTCTCTCTCTTTAACACCACCCCTTCCCCTCTCTCACCCTCTCTCCCTTCTTTTTATTTTCTACTCTCGATTCTCTCTCCCTTTCTCTCGTCTTTCTCTCTTAGTTATTTACGCCATTCGTCTCTTTCTATCAGTAGCCTATTTATTCAAACCATTCGAATAAAAGATTACGATGATTGGAAATGTTAAATATTGTGAGAGTAAATTCACTAGTATATACAAGTTAGTTGAGAAAAGCAGGAAATAAAAGTTCAGTCGAGGTCAATTTGCTTAACTAGAGGTTAGGATTACTAGACTGTGGGAATTAATAGAAACGAATATGACATCACATGGCGAAAAGAGAGTGAGAGAGAGAAACTGCGAGTTCCTTGGAAGCACGCCACATTCGAACATGTTACATTGAAATGTAATGAGAAAATATGATTAAACAGTGATTATCAATCTCTATATCCCCCCAGACCACTGATTTGGAACAAAGATCAAGTCAAATAAACCTCCTCTGTCTTCCAGAGGAATCACTTACCATTTTGATTTTCTGGTTCAATCCTTTTCGAAAGCGCTCCTCTGCCAAACGTTGGTGGGAGATTTTCCAGTAATGTTTGCATTCGTGGAGAAACTGCGACCACATGAGGAAAAATTGCTGGATCGATCCCTGGAAAAGAAGAGGACAGATACAAATATTTAATTCATAAAAATACTATATATTGATTTCAAGTGTACAGTTTCACATGTGACCGACGGGAACGGTGTAGACACAGAGGCATCATCAAAGGACAGTTGGAATAAGCGTTGTTGTTCGAATGTGTAAAAACGAACGAAATGATGAGAAAAATGAGAGAAACGCTCTTAAATGTATTTGATATCCAGTTATGTGTGGCTATTACAAGAGCTAATGAGTAGATAAACAAATTATGCAGCCCTAAAAGCATCGGTCGTATCCCAACGACGGAGAATGCTTTCACATACGCTAATTAAGCAGTGACAAAATATTCCAACATACATTTACTCACTAATAAATAAATAAATAAATAAACATCCAATACAACTCTACGCTTTATCAAACAGTAAGCAGCCTGAAAAATCGTCCGGAAATACTTTTAAAAGGGAATCTCAGTGATCTTCACCGTTAATCTGTTAACTTCCGGTTTTAGACTTTTCACTTCAAATGGGACTGATCACTCTTTCTAGCATAAAAACAAGCCATAATTTCTCATGATGCCAAGATTACCAGACATACGTAACCAGCGACCTCAGTAATTAAAATCACCTTTTCAAAATCAGAACCGGACCAAATAAGGTTTAGAGATTTTGAAAACAGAAAGAGCTCGATATGTTTTTAGATGGAGCTTCATAAAAATGATAAATAATAAATATCAATCCATAAGAAAAGCGACATGACGTAAAGATTTTAAATATATATATATATAAATATTTTATTTGAAAACTATGCATCTTTACAAACTGAGAAAAAACTCGTTTTAACTATAGACAAAATCTTTTTATTTATCGGAAATAAGAACATAAGAGACGCATATACGTTGAAGACTATAAATAAATAAGAAAGAGAAAATATATTTTCAATTCAAACGTATAATCCTGCTTGACACGTGAAAACACGAAAGTGATATAAAAAAGCCTAATATTACCCTTTTTATAGTTAAAGAAACGACCGAAACAATAAGGAGAACATCGGAATAAAAAGACTCATGAAAGTATCTGATGTGCAGCTTTTTTTTTTATAAAAGTTAAAAAACAAAAACAAAAAAAATATTTAATTGATTTTTAATAAAATATTGCATCTCAAAACGTGGTCTCCAAAGGCATTTGTTTGTCTATTTTCATTACACGCACACACACACGCACACACACATACATATATATACATATATATATATATACGTATATATAACCAT
>OY744524.1:165338168-165355668 GCA_963556195.1 Sepiola atlantica | reverse complement strand
ATTCAATAGCGATGATAAAATATCATGTTTTTCCTCCGAAATGTTACAGATAAATATTGCATAATTCTAAGATGAGTAAATAATAATATTATATGCATACATATATACACTCGGGGAAGACGGACAATTACAAAATATTGATACTTTTTGTCTGGGTTTTGAATATGAGAAGTTTATCATCATTTGCATAGTTTTAATATATATTTAATATATATTTAATATATTTCTCGGCTACATTTTAGCCATGTTTTTATGAACGGTGATGCTTTGTCCACATTCAATTGTTAGTGATTATTTCTTTATTGTATAGGCTGCTGTTTCAGAATTAAGCACTAGAAAACAACAGCTTACACAATACACAACCAATTAACAACGTTGAACACAGAAAACGCATAACTGGAGATGAAGAGTGCACATGAAGAAATGCAATAATATGGTAAGTGGGCTGTTTTTGATTAAGTAGAAAGTGACAAATGTTCACTAGGAATTAAGATTAGAATTTAAGTTAACGTGTCAAAGGAAGTGACGTCACGAACGGGAAGTCGACGTGGTAGAATATGTTCGTCTGATCTTTCGACCTGTTTTGGGAGCAATTCTCCATGTACAAGGGAGGGGCGTGTTATTAATAATGTAAAGAGAAAATAAAACAAAAGAAGAATATTAAAGACCAATTAGAATTTGTTATTATTCTAAGACTTCGACTACTAATAACAGCACTTTTGTTATTACAACGAGAGAGAAGCTACTACTATCAACATTACAAGACCAGAGAGACAGATGAACCCTACGACGGCCATGGCGACTACTGCTGATACGATGTGTTACTTATACAGGATTTCTGCTACAAAAGACGCGTCAACGAGATAATTGTTACGATAAGAACACAAATAATTCCCGACCCAAAGGATACAGAAGACCAGAGGGTGCATCGGTCAAAACAGTCGCAAGATAAATATTAATCATGAGAACAATAGTTCGAAGTAAAACGATGCAAATTGTCATAATAATATAATGAATAAATAAATGGATAATAATAAAGTTAACAAAAATTATTTTGCTAATCTTACCTGCACTGAGGAAATAGTCGACGGCATTTCGAAAGCCCTCGACTTGTCGACTCGTACTGGTAGCCAAATTTGAGTGAATCTGAATAAAAAAGAAATAAAGTTAAAATGATAAATGAATTGTAATGTTTGAATTATATCCCTTGCTGACTAACTCTTTATAAAAAGAGATCGTTATTATAATAAGGCACAGACTTGCCAGAAATATATATTTATTTATTTATTTATTCGTCACAGAAAATCAGTACAACATCAGTACCAATGGTTTCAAGATCAGGAGGCGTTAACCTTCCGGCTACACACTGGTATACCTTTAAATACAAAGATAAGGCCAACACAACACTAGCGACCCAGATATGGCAGTTAAAAGATGAGGGGACACCCTTCACCACCAAATGGAAAGTAATAGAGAGACGACCATCATACTCCCCAGACATAAACAGGTGATCTTATGTGACGCAGAACAATATTACATATTAAGGGCAATTATTGATCTGTTCATAAGTTTAGGGACACACTTTTTAAAGGATGTGTCCATAGGTCTCCTATGGACACATCCTTTAAAAAGTTTGTCCCTAAACTTATCAACTGGACTGATCGGTATACATAAAGGATTTTCGATAATCACTCCCTGCCAAAAAAACACACATAAAAATAGCCTTATTAAATACCAGACTTGCTCATAATATTCCCGCTTAAAATTTCCCCTGCTCCTTTTCCCTGGAAAATCATGTTTTCCAATTATCACCTTCCCATTCAAATAGTCAACTTAGCATGTTCTATATCAATACTAAAACTTAAAACCGGTAAATTAAATTATGATAATATGAATTTTTCCGGTTGTAAAGAGAGAATACCCCTTATCGTCCATCTTTTTCATTATTCTAAATCTGAATTGGTTTTAATTAGGTTATATCATTTATATAAAAAATAGAAAAAATACTGATGACCACAGCATAATTATAAACAAGCCGCGCGTGGGTGGTCCCCCTCTGTATGTGACTCGATGTGGCGAGTGTAAAATGCAATAAATTTGGGCAATTTGGGGCATTTTTGACCCCACTTTGACTCCCTGGGGCCGCGAACCAGAATTTTTCTGAGGTCAAGGATGCTCATTTTATATCCAGAACAATTGCCTCTACATTTTGGCCAAGTTTCAGAAAAATTGAATGGATGGATCAAACGTTATAAGAGAAAAGGGTATTTTTTTTTGCCATTTGGGGGGCTTTTGACCCCCTGGGGGCGCGAACTAGATTTTTTCCAAGGTCAGCGATACTTATTTTTTATAAGGAACAATTGCCTCCACATTTTGGCCAAGTTTCAGAGAAATTGAATGGATGGATGAAAAGTTATGGAACAAAAAAGTCATTTTTTGCCATTTCGGGGCCTTTTGACCCTTTGAGGGGCTAACCAGATTGTTTTTCAAAAATCGGAGTATGTCACTTTCTAACCTGACCAAAGTCACAACTTCATGCAAAATTTCAGAGAAATTCAATGGATGGTTGCGGAGAAAAATTCGGACGGACGGACGGACGGACGGACGGACATGCCTCAAAACATAAGTCCCCCGATTTTATAAATCGTAGGACCAATTAGATTTCATTGTTTTATAATGGACCTTTCATGCTCCTTTCTTGTCTTTCTCCCTCTTTCCATACACCCTTGAATACTCTATCTATTTATCACCATTAAATAAGAATGCCCTTTCACAACATCACCAGTAAAATAGTAGGCTTAAAAACTGTTTAATTCTTAAATAGACTTAATTTTACTTTCTAAATCTTATTCTTAACTTTAAAACAGACTTAATTCCCCACCCTTGTTTTTTCCAATGTTCGACCTCCCCCAAAATAAAGTTGTATTAATAGTGTTTGCCCCAATATTAAGAACTTATATTATAATCTCTGTTACCGGATAATAGAATAAAAGGCCTTGTCACAGCTCTAATTTAGAGTCAGGTTTTTCGAGCAAAAAATTAATTCTATTTTTTAATCAAATTTAATTATTACAAGATAACTTTAAATTAGACTTTAGATTATGTTCATTGGTTATAAAATCATATTTATAAACTACAATTACCGTAACCAAAATTAATTTTTACAGAATAGCTTCAAATTAGACTTTTTTTAAAACATAGTTAACCCCAAACAAGGCAGGCCGCCACTGTAGACGTAAGGGGTTACTGAGAAAAAGGGTGAGCGTTTTTTTAATAATTTTTTTTATTTAGGGGGGGGGGGGGGTCAACCTAAATTGGGAGCTGCGCAGCGAGATGTCTGTTTACATTAGTTTTAAATTTCTACATGTCAGTACCGTCAGGAAAACAGGGAGCAAGGAAGGAGTTCCAGAGTCTAGCAGCACGAGGAAAGAAGCTTTTGGAGTAGAAAGCACTTCAGCATATGGGGACCTCCACAGTGAATGGATGGGATTTGGCAGATTGTCGGGTTGGTCTAGTGAATTTGCGTGGTGGGGGCACCAGAGTAGCAAGTTCATCAGACATTATACCCATTAAACGTTAGATCTTTTCACCAACTCCCCCAATATATATTTATATGCAGACTGGGGACAGGAAAATACAAAACTAACTGATTTGAATCAATTTTTAACATTAGAGAACCCCTCAGTCATGATTAATTCATTTCATAATAAATTGATATCCCATTATAAACCTATATTTTAAATGTCTATATCATACTTTCAAAATTAAATTTAATAACGACCTGTATAGAGTTGCCTCCCTTAGACCGTTTTTTTTAAATTATTGACAACCAATAAATAGCCGTTAGCAAAACTTCGACTCAAGGTTTTTAAATAATATATTTTTAAATAGTAAATTTTTCAAATTTAAATCTTTTTTATTCCCTTTGGGTTCATAAAACTTTTAAACCTCACATATCTTCCTTTAAAACTATTTTAAACGAAACTAATTTAACCGTTCAAAACAAATAGCTGTTAGCAACAACTGCGATTCTCGGGATTTAAACTCTGCTAGGATTTTTCCTACCATCTTACAAAAGAAGTTAGTCCCGAAGACGTTCGTCGAACACTCTCGACTAGGATTCCCTCTGTTCCCGTTTCTAGGTACATATAGATCTTAATTTCCCTTAATTACGTGACAATTTCCGAGTGGATATAGCGACTATTTGACGATTCTAGGCTGACTCTGTGAACCGGGTTCGCGCCTCCCGACCGTCTCAAAATTGTTACTTTCCTGCACTGATGAGAGCAATAACCTTGAAACGCTAGCGTCTGTAGGTATTAACAATTTAATGTTTATTTATAAATATATATATATATATATATATATATATATATATATATATATATATATATATATAATATTCATAAATAAACATTAAATTATATATATATAAATAAACATTAAATTATATATATATAAATAAACATTAAATTATATATATATATATATATATATATATATAAACATTAAATTATATATATATATATATAAATAAACATTAAATTATATATATATATGAATAAACATTTAATTATATATATATAAATAAACATTAAATTATATATATATATATATAAATAAACATTAAATTATATATATATATAAATAAACATTAAATTATATATATGTATATATAAAATAAACATTAAATTATATATATATATATATATATATATATATATATATTTTTGTACAGAAAAGATAGTACAACGTTCGTACCGTCGGTTTCAAGCACAGAAGGACTTAGCCATCCGGCTCTCTTCAGCTTCTGTTGTCATCTGTTTCGGAAATGTGAAGTCACGTGTCACTCTCGTTTGGACGCGTTATTTACTTAGAGTGTTACGGATGTTTGTTTAAATTTAGTGTAAAGAAGGTTTGAAAAAAAAGGGGGGGGGGTGAAAAGTAACAGTTGAGATTTAAAACTAGAGAAGATTTAAAGAGATATAAAAAAACAAAAAACATTTCTATATAAATCCCGTGAGCCAGTATTTACAGGTAGTGTATATTTGGCCGTTACTGTTTTGGGGTTTAATGATGTGTCTTTTATAGAAATTAGGGAGAGAAAATGGGTCTAAGGATAATACTTATGAAGAGGTAAAAAAGTTAAATAAACAACATTAAATTCAAATTTAAATCCTAGATTAAAGGGCTTTAAATCAATCGCAAAGGAATTTAAATAAAAATATCCTTCGGGCGGTCTAAGGGAAGTAACTCTGCAGGGTTTTTGAATGATTTGTATTCGGGATTTAACATTATTAACTAAGGTATAGTGAAGGCTTATGGGAGTAATAATATTGGTATATGATTAAGACTGGTTTAGAGATAAGAGTAAGGATTGGGTCGGCGAGATTGGATCTGTTTAGGAGATATGGGAGATTAGCATTATGACCGGTATATATATATATATATATATATATATATATATATATATATATATATATGTGTGTGTGTGTGTGTGTGTGTGTGTAATCTAATTATTATTTTGTCTTGATTGACTTTTACTTCATTGTTAGTAGAAGATCGACTCAATTTTTATTCTTTTTTCTTTTTAATTTTTTAATCTTAATTTTTAATTTATTTTTATTTTTTATATTTTTAATTTTTTAATTTTTTAATTTTTTAATTTTTTTATTTTTACTTTTATTTTATTATTTTTAATTAAACATTCTGATGTCTTTATATTTTTGAACTTAAGTAATCTATATTATCCAAAATCACTACACCTCACCCGATAATGATATGATTTCGGCACATCCTCATAGTTATCACTTGTTTATATATAGAATTAACTATTGCAATTACATACGTTATATTTGATTAGTTTGCTTGACTTTATGGTACTTATCTTGTAAGTTCCTTATATGAATACTTGAGCAGGTAAAGAATGATACAAGCACTTTAGTTTTAATTATAGAAATATGGATATTTGTGTACATATGTATGTGTGTGTGCATGCATACATATTTCTGTATACACATGTGTATGTGAGTGTATGTTTCTGCGTGCATATATAATGATTTTATGTATATTTATGTCATGTGTGTATTTATATGTGCATGCATCTTGTAAGTGTGTATACGTATATACATGTATGTATGGGTTATGTATACTATATTTGTATGTATAACGGTATCTATATATATACATATGTAGGGGTGTACATGTATGTGTGTGTGTGCATATGTGTGCATGTGTATGTATGTTTCTTCCTGTACGTGTGCATGTTTATATGTATGCATATATATATATATATATATATATATATATATATATATATATATATATATATATATATATGTGTGTGTGTGTGTGTGTGTATGTATACATGCGTATATGTGTATTATTTTATATATGTTTATATATATGTGTGTGTGTTTAGCTGTGTACCTGTGTATCTATTAATTTATACATACGTGTTTATTTTATATAATGATCAGAAATGTATATATGTGTATATATGTGTATATCCGTGTATGGATATATGCGTATAAATCTGTGTTTGTTTATGTATGTACTTGTGTATCTAGTAATTTGTGCGCACGTGTGTATTTTATATAAAGACCAGATAACTGTGCTTGAGAGTGTATATATGTGTATATATGTGTATATCCATGTATGGATATTTGCTATATATTGTGTTTTTTATTTTTTATTTTTCATATATATATTTATATGTGTGTTCTTGTGTATCTATTAATTTGTGCGCACGTGTGTATTTTATATGGAGATCAGATATTTATACCTGAAAATGTAGATAGATTAAAACTTTGAAGTGTTAAATTGAAAAGAAAGGAGCCTAAGCTAAGTGGGTGATAAAAGTAGAAAAAGGAAAGAAATAGAAGGAACGGTGGGTAATAACAATAATAAAAAAGATAGAAACTAATTGAAAAAGTTAACAAGTAAAGAATGTAACCTGATACTAAATTATAAAAATATCTCATCCCCAAAAAAGATTTACTTAAAAGGAAAGTTTTCCAAATTTGTGTCACTTCTCTGTTTTCTTTCACCAAAAGAGGGTGACTCTCTGTGAAGAGTACAACTGAAACATGTATGCACATATGTAACCAATAATGTTTATATAAATAAAAATTTATACTAAAAAACAGCTCTACTTGTTATTGAGCACTTTTATAAACAGTGGAGTTTCAACCGATTTACATCTACAGAAACTAATACAATACGTGTACTATATATATATATATATATATATATATATATATATATATATATATATATATATATATATATATATATATATATCCAGCATCTTATTATGCATGCAAGTATTGTTGAATATAAGAGACAACTCATGTCTAGATATCCTTTGGTAGATCCTTTCAATAGTCCGAATCAGGATCTTAGTTTCGGAGGGGAATTGGCTGATGAATTTGCCATAGTTTGGATTTGTCTCCCAAGTACTTTCAGACGCATCCGAGTCCATCTTCAGGGGAATGAGGTTAATCAGGTACAGACCATGTGTTAGTATTATAGAAGGTTTTGGCGGGAATTATGTACTAAGTACGAAACTATATTTAGAGCTATAGACATTTTAGAATATTATTACTGATATTAAAGTTAATTCTATTAATTAGGGTTTATTTGGTTTATATATATAGGGCTTCTAATATATGGAGTTTTTGTTTGTTAGTACTATATAAGTATACATTTTTATTTATACAAACATTATTGGTTACATATGTGCATACATGTTTCGGTTGCACTCTTCGCAGAAGGTCAACCTCATCAGACCATGGATTCAGAGTAATGAGATGGGTTTGCAGATTTTTTCAGAATAAATCCTTGTTTTGGATTGGTTATTCTTTCTATTTCTTATGAATTGGTATCGGATTACCTATTTTACTTGTTGACCGTTCATCCTTTTTTACGACCTAACCATCCCTGTTTCTTATTGCCCTCTTAGTGATGGCTACTTTTCAACCCTATTTGAATTCCCAAATCCTACAAACACATTTATCTTATCTATCAGTAAAATACACACATATAAACAGATTTAATAGGTACATATACACATACACACACATATACATATATATACATACACATACCATACCCATGTATACACACGCCTGGACCCCACACACCCATATACATACATATACACACACACATATATATATATATATATATATATATATATATATATATATATATATATATATATATATATATATATATATATATACATACATACATACATACACACACATACACAAGCATACATCAACATATACAAGCACGTACATAGAATATATCACCCCGATTATCCAAATATAAAGACTAAACACAAATATATACGCGTGTATCCATAGCTGGATACACATAACATACATGCACAATGCATAGATACATATACACCTACATACATACACATCTATACACGTATATACAGCAGACTTATATGTAACCAATAATGTTTGTATAAATAAAAATTTATACTTATAAACAGCTCTACTTGTTATTGAGAACTTTTTATAAACACTTGAGTTTCAACGGATTTACATCTACAGAAACCAATACAATACATATACTATATATATATATATATATATATATATATATATATATATATATATATATATATATATATATATAAAGAAAGAGAGAGAGAGAGAGAGAGAGAGAGAGGGGGGGAGGCGTTAGCATACAGGTGGTCATGTTAAACTTACTTTGTTCCGTGTGTTGATCAGTTCATTCTTCCAGCCATGTAGATTCTTCTGCATCTCATCGAAAGAAATCTACAAAAAATGTGAAGAAAGACAAAATTGCATCAGTTTTGTCCGTTTTTTTACGGCTCAATGTACCGAGACGGAGAGTAACAAGAGGTCACTATACACCGGTAAATGTTTTAATTACAAACGAATACTAGAACAACAAACGTGGGGAGGATAGGCAATTAAATAATTTTCGTGTCTAGCGGCAGAGAGTCTGACAAACAAGTTCATTCGGGGGGGGGGGGGAATAAAAATATATGTAACAATATCCCCCCCAAGTTTTATAATGAGAAGGAGTTAATATTTCCTATTCCGTAATAAAATTATTGTATTTTCAGGATTAAAATTCTTTTTAGCTAATAGTTAAATTAATAGTTGATTTAGTAACAAAATCCTTGTGTTCTTCAAGAAATTTTCGTATTTTGAAATATCTTCGTAGAGGCTTATTCGGTGGCGGGGCGGATGGGGGGGGGGGTTAGAATATAGTTTACAATTCTCAATAAAACAATCTAAGATTTATTTAATCGTTAATGTGATCACTATTCTTATCTATGACCTATTCGCATCTGTTACTAAGATTTTTAATGCCACGTTCATAAAATTCCTGAGGTTTTGAATTGAAAAATAAACTTAATTTTCAACTTCATTTTCAACATAATGATTTTGCAAACTTGTAAAGAGACGGTAATCTGTCTGGACGACGTCTAGCGTTATCATGATAAAGAATGATGCTAGATCCCATATTGCACAAAATATCAAAGATATCCTAGAAAAAACAACAACCTATGAGTCATTCATCGTATTCTTTGGATATCGCACAAACAGATTAACATCTTTTTAGAAGCTTGCAAAATCATTTGCATGGATTAATGTTTACTTTAATAATTCGAAAATAAATTAGTTACTTTTATGCCCGATTTGAGCGAAATCGGAGAGTAGCACACCATTACCGGAACTTGCTGTCTGTTGGGGTGAGATGGGAAAGTGGATGAAACTTTACTGCTTGTCACAAGTGCGTACACGTAACTTTATTATATAAGAAATGAATGAACAGAGAGCAAGGAAGAAGGGGGATCACGGTAAAACGAGAGTACATATAGCCAACAAGCGAGAGTTAAAAATATGCTCGTAATCTTTGTATCATATCTCTATTGTAGTAAAAACAAACGTATCTGTAAAGAATATTAAAAAAATATATTTGTAAACTACTGCCGTTATATGTTATAATCGGTGCACGACCAAAGATCTAGCCAGAAAGATCGTACAAACAACTCAACAACCCGAATCATATTTTCTGCTACGATCTACACTAGAAAAAACTGCTTGTACTCTGACTTCCCCTGGACAGCAAGCGTAACCACTGCTTCTGTATCAAAAAGCTGAAAAAAAGTTTTTTTTTGTCTTTTAGTGTACGAGAGGTAAATAAGGGGCAGGTAACTCTTCACAACAGCTCTAGCTTTCAAACAATATATTTTCATAAAATGTAATTTAAATAAATGTAATTAATAATAACCCTAACCCTAAACCCTAACCCTAACCCTAACCCTAACCCTAACCCTAACCCTAACCCTAACCCTAACTGTCTGCGGTAAAATACAGTATATCTTCGAACTTGAAAGTGTTAACATCCATGTTCCTAATTTCAGAGAAAATCTTGATTAAAAATCGTAGTAAGAGTCACCTGCCCCTTACTTACCTCTCCAACACTATAAGACAATAAAAACTTTTTTTCCGCTTTTATTACAGAAGCACCGCGTAGGCCAAAGATAGACCAACCATTAACTAACTTAAATTTCGACGGGCGACGAACAAAGTGATCCAAGTCTTAAACGAACACCGTCTTACACAACAGCAGTTGTTATTGCCAATGAACAATTACTAATAATGAATCGTGTGAAGCCTCCAATTGAGTAAATAAGGAAACGAAGAAGAAAAGAAGAAGAAGAAAAGGAAAAAGAAGAAGAAAAAAAGAAGAGGAAGAAGAAGAATCGATTCTTACTTGGGCAGCATAACGTACAACTAGGGCGTTAGGAAGTCGAAAGGTTCGGTTAGTCTGTAAGCCTGGTTCATTCTCATATTTCTGGCAGTAAACCGTTATGATGTACTCCAGAAAATTAGATTTGTTGTTCTGAAAATGGACAGAAAACAGCGTTTGTTATTGTAATTGTTTTTGTAAAATGTCATTTAATTATAACAAATAAGTTATATTACATTTCGAAGGCGTACGTTTATTGACATGTGACAGAACTAATAAAAGGAATAACATATCTCAAAAAGGTCAGACTATTTAGGTTTATCTACTTTACTCGAGACAAGTATATTTAACTTTTCTTTAAACACGTTTCTTGCATTTGTTTTTTTTCTTCTTCTCAATAGGATTTCGTATTCTTTCACGGGTACTGACGGGTACTTACCGATAGAATAAAGAAAGTTTCCAATTGATGTTTCAATGCTTTTCTCTTAAAATTTTCAATCATTGTCATATCGGCATAATGGTAACAGTGTTTGCTGATGGATCGGGAGACCAGGGTTCAATCTTCGGTAGATATGAAAATGGTACTTAATACACGCTTGTTAAACACTCAGCATTATAAGGTGAGGATCAAGGGAAAGTGGAGTAATCCTGGCAAAAGAGTGCCCCCCCATAACACATCGATTAAAAGAGAGCCTTTCGGTCGCCCTCGTCTATGGTCGACCATTTTACTTTTGTAAATGATTATCAATATCACTAATAATAATCACTATCAATAATAATAATAATAAGAGGAATTGTAATGTTTTTATAAAGGTTGTTACTTTTTATAGAACACGTGCGCAGACGTATACCATCAGCATTTACTTCAGCGTTTATCAGAGTCTGCACTGAACTTTTTTGTTGTTGCGACAGTTGCACTCTGACAGATGAGTCTCTCCATCTGTCGCCAGGGATCCAGAGTGAGAAACCGTCGTAGATTGCCGTCATCTACTGGATAGATGCAAGGTCTGAAGCGAAAATTTCTATCAGGGTTACCGCACTCTCGGGGTCACACACACACACACACACACACACACACACACACACACACACACACACACACACACACACACACACACACACACACACACACACACACACACACACACACACACACACACACACACACACACACACACACACACACACACACACACACACACACGCGCGCACCCCCCCCCCCACACACACACTATCAGTCAAAAGTATTCGGCCATCCTAAAAAATATTTCTCGTCCTAAAAATATTATTTTTAGTGAAACTAGTTAAGCACTATCATAATATCATTTATTAACATAGTCAAATTAAAATTATTATTCATGATTCAAAAGTAAGTAATAGTTTAATTTCCTCTTCAAATAAGAATAATTAACAAATACAAAAAATGTAAGCGGTCGTAATGTAACTCACTTTGGCTAAAATATCTTTTAGTTTTGGAAGAATGTCTATCTGGAAGCCATCAGCCTGACCCAAGGGTGTTCCACCATTCATGTAGTTGCCAACACACACCATCACCTCGAGGAAATTTTTTAATGGTATACTGAAATAATAATAATAATAATAATAATAATAATAAACAAAAACCTAAAAAGATCACTACCACATGAACCCAAAAGAACTGAAACTACAAGAAATTTCATACCCCCCTAAACAAGTGATGGCGCCAGCCTAGGCTGACATCACACGAAATAATCGTGAAGAACCAAGGAAGATGGAAAGACCGAGAAGGGAGAGCACGAACAAGACCTCCACTAGAAGGGTGCGGAGAGTACTGGGACCTTACACACATAGACACACACATAGACACACACATAGACACATACACACACACACACATATATATATATATATATATATATATATATATATATATATATATATATATATATATATATGTGTGTGTGTTAGAAAAATACCCGTCCCAGTAAAGGTGAAATTTATTCCCCGAACAGAACAGTTACAGGTTTGAACCACTTATACACCCCGTTACAAAAATTACAAGTAATATATAATGCAACTAAACCTTATGTCTAGACTCCTTATTCCAATTGTAATCAAAATCCATTACATGATCTTAATTCTAGAAAATATTTGAAATTTAGGGAGTCTTAAGAAGAAATTCAGGGAATCTTGCTTAATTAGTGTCTAATGACTATGGATCAAATGAAAATCTGAAATATTTTAAATTTAAAAGTTGTGCCCATATTATGCACATGAAAATTCTTTAACATAATCAAAAGAAACTGAAATTTGAAAACTTAATGCCTATTATTAAAATTTAAAAAACATCGGAATTATCTGAATTATCACGAAAGGCTCCCACCTCTTCTTTACCTCCTTTGTATAAACTAAATTAAACTAAATATAGCCCACATTAGTAACCGTTTCACATAGCATTTGTGTTTCAAAATTCATAATGATCGTTTAATTAGTTTAGAAGTAAATCATATACATCGAAATATATAAGCATGTAGAGATATAGATACATATATACATACACACACACACACACACACACACACACACACATATATATATATATATATACATATATAGACATACATACACACATATATATATATATAAACGTGTAAATATATAAGAAATGAAAATAATTAGGTCAATATAGAGACATCGGTTTCATTTTAATAAGAGAACCTTAAGCTTCTACAATAGACGGATTTAGAAAATGGATAACCAAGTTACTCAAAACAATAAAGTTCTCAATATAAATAAAAGCTAACTTAAAGCAGGTAGACTTCCTTGGCATAATTCGTAACCGGAACAATGGAACGTTCGAACCCTTCAGAACAAGAAAACGCGACACTCCTATGAAAAACACATAATCAAACAACCCCCATTAATTATCATCAGCCGTATACTTTCTGTGAACTCTTCTAATGTTATTATTTTCAATAGAAGAAAAACACTCAACGACAAAGGATTAAAAGATAGCGTATACAAGCAATAATCAGTACACACAATACTAAAACTCTAAAGAAGATAAAAACATGAAACAAAACATAATCGGGTTCAAATCACCGTCTAACAAAAACACCAATACAAACATCGGCAAATCGCTATAAAAACACATCTAACACAGAACACGCTACTCAACAGGAGATCCGACCTAATTTAAAAAGGCAGACACGAGAGAAAATACCTATTAGCCCAGTTCGACTCAAAAAAGCTAAATACATACACATAACAAACTAAAATAATAAAAATGTCTCCCCAAAAGAACAATTAAACAACGAAAACACAAACACCTCACTTACCTTACAACAACTCAATTAACGGCAATAATAATAATAATAATAATAATAATAATAAATATACATATAATAAATAGAAACAATTAAGCGTACGCCGAAAATACAAAACACACGCGGGAAAATAGAATATATGACCAAATTATTTCCCTTCAACTATCCACCATATTATTTTAGTAAACAGTATTAAAAGGTAAATCATACTTGATAACACCCCCCCCCCCACACACAAAGTTATTTTGTCAGATTTTTAAAGTCATACCTTTTTAAATAGCAAATGCATTTTCTTTCGCTTTAATTTTCTTTCTTAAAATACTTATTCTGTCTAAGACAACTGTTAGAATGGAGATATTTTCCGTTACTTACTAGAACAGATTATCTTGTGCAATCATAAAAAGTTCTATCGCTTGAGTTTTTAAAATAAATAAATAAATGAATATATATATATATATATATATATATATATATATATATAAGAAAGAAAGGGAGAGAGAAGAACGGATTTGAATTGTAACATAATATTTTACCTTGTGTATAATTCATCGCAAGCTGCATTCACAGCTCGTAGTCTTTGATCTGATAAAAAAGAAAATAAACTAAGGATTAAAATAAAGAATCGCTGTTTTCAAGTGTTTTATCGCACTCGGCGTTCAACTGCAGCCCCCCTGAATATATGCAGGGGGAGAGAGAGAGAGAGAGAAAGAGAGAGAGAGAGAGAGAGAGAGAGAGAGAGAGAGAGAGAGAGAGAGAAGAAAAGAAACACGCGACGAGAGAGATACATACTTATGGGAGCAGAGTTAGACGCAAGGTCATATTCTAATGTATGGGAAAATACAGCTTCCCCCTTTTGGCTTGAGACAAACATAAAAATTGCTTATTCTAGGAGTATTTCTTTCACTGATCCAGTAATGTTTATACATCAGGAAATGGAATATTACTAGTTTGGTTCAATAAGAATAAGTTAAAAATATATAATAAATAGTTTAACTAATATAATTGAAACTAATTTCTTTTAATTAAGTGCGGAATTTCTACAGACCCCTAGTATCATAGAAATATTGTTAGCAACCCTTCACTTTAGTGGGATATGACATATAGCCGATTTAATGCCGGGAACTCAGCGCCTTTCGACGGTCGGGGCCAATAAAAGATTCCATCGTCATTTCAACAATCTTACAATTTTGTGAGGTGTCAAAATATACGAGACCAAATATGTGCACAGATACTATACTTTGATCTGAACCGGTTGCCGCGAACAAAAGTATTAGTAAATTAATGGATTGTAATGGGATACAATTAAGGCCATACCTATATGAGGCCGAGAGATCTAACATTCAGGATCTTTTAGTGGAAGCAAGATTTCCAGTCAGTCAGCAGATAGCTGTTAACATTTTACTCTCATTCCTTAGAGAAAATTTTATTCTGAAAATGAATTCCAACCAATCAAATTTATTTCACCTGAGTTTCTGTATTATATCATAAATTACATTTGAATTATAAGTTTATGAGTAGACTCTAAAAAGTCAAAATTAATTTTTTTTTCAGAACTATTTTTTCGTCATTATTAATTGAATAAACATTAACACTACTTCATACTGTTTTAATTTCTTAAGACAAATTTGCTAGTTAATTCTATATATTTTGTAAACGTTTCATGTTATAATGTTCTTAAGGTTTTCATTGCATACTGACAGCCTTGTTTATTCAAGAAATACCATTTTCTTTTTTTTAGTTAAAAACGTGTTGTTCATAAACCCGATAATTTGTTGAAGACATTTTATTTATCTTCACATATTTACAAGATAAAAATGTAAAAGATGTGGCACAACGCCACTGGTCTATGCCCTAAAACTAGTTCCAATCACCACAATACCACATTCACTCTATGGACTAAACTACTTAAAATATCCCAAGGTGTTTTGACGATTTTTATTTACAAAATATATACAATGTTTGATGATGATGGGAGTGGGAGAACAAAGAAGCCTTAAAAAAATCCCCCCAAAATAAATAAAAATAAAAGGGATAAAAAAATAATGAACAAAATAATATGCAAATTATGGTATGAACTGCTCGCTGTCTTCCGGAATGACCGAAAGCAAGAGAGACAGTCCCTAAGTAGGAGTGGGCGTTGCCTACGGGAAAAAATAAATACAGGGATGGACTCTTTAAGGTTGTGTGGTGCCCTCCAAGATAAATACCATTAGGGCGGGTCAGGGATAAAGTAAATCGGGGAGCGGACATCCTGGAGGAGTTCGGACACCTAAAATAAAGATGGGGACACAGGCCTCATTTGTACTACTAGCCAGAGGGACTGATCCAACAGTTGGATATTCAAAAAATGGTCAGAAAGAAAGACCTAAGGTCGGCGTGTGCCATGCTTAGGCAGGGAACACGAACTCAAATCTATTTCGTACGAACACGCACAAACTAGCGGTGTGTATCCACCTACTTTAAACAGTGACGTACGCAACCTCCTTCTATCACATTTAATTTTGATTTTAAGCTGATGCTTAAAATACGAAATCAAATCGTAATAAGAAGACGCCCCCACGCCCTATTTCTAAACGTGAAGTCCACACTACGAGTCCTGCTACGGCTAAAATCGCAAGAAACACCATTCGTTTCTCCCTGGGCCACAAGTGATCCATGTTGAAGACTACAAATGCTAAATCCAGGCATGTCACCCGCTCGGGAAAATGCGAGCCGTCACCTTGTTGACATACGTCCAGTATTCACGAAGCTTGGAGCAGTTGAAAAAAGCGTGCTCGACCATTTCAATTTCATCTTCCTCGCAACGTGGACAAAAAGGGTTCACGTACACACCAGTACTGAAGCGTATGCAATTGAGAGGTACCACATTTCGAACCAATCGCCAGGATAGAGAAAACTCAGTATTGTTAAGATGACTCCAGCTTGGCGCCCAATTCCACTGAGAGCGAACTTCTTCCTCTGACAATCCAAGTCGCCCCAAGTGGATCCGAATCGGTCCTCACCACTAATTTCCGATATAGTGTTTTCTTAGACCGGGCGAAGTCACTGGACACCGGCAGCATTCCGAGCGCAGCTCGGCATTCGTTGAAGAACTGCAGTTCACCCCTTCGCTTACGACGGCAGGGATGAGGTTGGGAAAAGCCTTCTAAACCGCAGGGCCCCACGCAGACTCCTCTGTCAAAGTTATACTCAGGAATGTTAACCTCTCGGCATATAAATAGCTCGCTAAGCCGGTCATTCCCAAGCCCCTAACATCAGGACGTTGAGTACAGGCTTGTCTACGGACTAGCGGCTTCTTCTCACTCAAAAGCGAGAAAAGCAGACCCGTCAAGTCAAAGCCGCCAGGCTGTCCGCAGGCAGAGGTATTACAGCCAATCAGTAAAGGGTAAGAGGAAAGACGTACGTGGCGCACGCCTCAGTTCGACCTTTAAGGGAAAGCCCCATTC
>OY744524.1:165318168-165333168 GCA_963556195.1 Sepiola atlantica | reverse complement strand
AGTATCATATACATCATTGAATTATCAACATTTATTTAATTATTCTATCTTGAGCTCTAGTATCATATACATCATTGAATTATCAACATTTATTTAATTATTCTATTTTGAGCTCTAGTATCATATACATCATTGAATTATCAACATTTATTTAATTATTCTATTTTGAGCTCTAGTATCATATACATCATTGAATTATCAACATTTATTTACTTATTCTATTTTGAGCTCTAGTATCATATACATCATTGAATTATCAACATTTATTTAATTATTCTATTTTGAGCTCAAGTATCATATATATTATTGAATTATCAACATTTATTTAATTATTCTATTTTGAGCTCTAGTATCATATACATCATTGAATTATCAACATTTATTTAATTATTCTAATTGAGCTCTAGTATCATATGCATCATTGAATTATCAACATTTATTTAATTATTCTATTTTGAGCTCAAGTATCATATACATCATTGAATTATCAACATTTATTTAATTATTCTATTTTGAGCTCTAGTATCATATACATCATTGAATTATCAACATTTATTTAATTATTCTATTTTGAGCTATAGTATCATATACATCATTGAATTATCAACATTTATTTAATTATTCTATTTTTAGCTCTAGTATCCTATACATCATTGAATTATCAACATTTATTTAATTATTCTATTTTGAGCTCTAGTATCATATACATCATTGAATTATCAACATTTATTTACTTATTCTATTTTGAGCTCTAGTATCATATACATCATTGAATTATCAACATTTATTTAATTATTCTATTTTGAGCTCTAGTATCATATACATCATTGAATTATCAACATTTATTTAATTATTCTATTTTGAGCTCTAGTATCATATACATCATTGAATTATCAACATTTATTTAATTATTCTATTTTGAGCTCTAGTATCATATACATCATTGAATTATCAACATTTATTTAATTATTCTAATTGAGCTCTAGTATCATATGCATCATTGAATTATTAACATTTATTTAATTATTCTATTTTGAGCTCAAGTATCATATACATCATTGAATTATCAACATTTATTTAATTATTCTATTTTGAGCTCTAGTATCATATACATCATTGAATTATCAACATTTATTTAATTATTCTATTTTGAGCTATAGTATCATATACATCATTGAATTATCAACATTTATTTAATTATTCTATTTTTAGCTCTAGTATCCTATACATCATTGAATTATCAACATTTATTTAATTATTCTATTTTGAGCTCTAGTATCATATACATCATTGAATTATCAACATTTATTTACTTATTCTATTTTGAGCTCTAGTATCATATACATCATTGAATTATCAACATTTATTTAATTATTCTATTTTGAGCTCTAGTATCATATACATCATTGAATTGTCAACATTTATTTAATTATTCTATTTTGAGCTCTAGTATCATATACATCATTGAATTATCAACATTTATTTAATTATTCTAATTGAGCTCTAGTATCATATACATCATTGAATTATCAACATTTATTTAATTATTCTATTTTGAGCTCAAGTATCATATACATCATTGAATTATCAACATTTATTTAATTATTCTATTTTGAGCTCTAGTATCATATACATCATTGAATTATCAACATTTATTTAATTATTCTAATTGAGCTCTAGTATCAGATGCATCATTGAATTATCAACATTTATTTACTTATTCTATTTTGAGCTCTAGTATCATATACATCATTGAATTATCAACATTTATTTAATTATTCTATTTTGAGCTCTAGTATCATATATATTATTGAATTATCAACAGAGTTTGTTGTGTGAATTTAAAGAAATTTAAATAACACACACACATTATATATATATATATATATATATATATATATATATATATATATATATATATGCGTGTTAGATATATAAAAAAACATTTTTCCTCAAATATTTATAAGTAAAATTTAGAAACATTATATATATCACAATTGCATATCTATGACGTCATTCTAATAATAATTAATTTCACTTACCGTTAGAAATACGCCTGTCCTGTTGTGCTATGATTTCAATATCATTACCAGCAGACATCAACTGGAATAATTCTGATAAACTGAAAATAAAAAAAATCCAATTACATAAATTAATAATGGAGATGTGGTATCTATCTGTCAATACGATTACTATCTTTTAATGCTCAATTCAGTTTACTATACTATTTCAGACTAATGTACTATATTGAAATGCTCAATTCAAGTAAGGAGGGTAGTACATGTTCGTTCGTCATGATACCATCTTCCCATGCATTACCTCCTTTTTTGCGCGGAGGGTAGTGTAGTATCTGTCTTGTTGTCATTATATCATCTACCCAGGAATTACCCTTTTTTTGGAAAGGGGGAATAGTGTACTGTCGATTCTGTTGTAATGATATTATCCTCCTAGGCGTTACCTTGTCCTTTGGGGGGCAGTGTATTATCTGTTTAGTGATCATTATACCCTCCTCTCACGCATTGCCTGCTGCCTTTTTTGAGGAAGATAGTTTAGTATTTGTTCTGTTGTCATGATACCATCCGTACAGGCATTACCTCCTCCATTTTCGGGGGGGGGGGGGTAGTGTTATATATGTTCGTTCATCATATATACTAGCCAAAATATACTCCACTGTCTCCATATTTTTTTTAGTACAAATTATCATAAATGTGTCTGCAAGTCTTTCTTACTCATAGGCTTGAATCATGCATCGCCTTTGCGGCTATACTTATCGACTAATGCCACCATTTTGAAATCGATACTGTTTCTATATTCCATTAATCTATTCGCCTGCTTCACAAATTTGGACAATCACATGAGATTGTTAGTTCTCAGAAAACGGGAATAATAAAAGAAGTATTAACAGGACACCGTGGAAATTATACGGTTACCTACCTACTGTCTCCTCTTTTTCTTTATTCTTACCGTAAAATTGATTGTCAGCTAAACATTTTTAAATAAATAAAACGGACGTTTATAACGCTTTTTTTTTTTATTGAAACAATTAAAGTCTTCTACAAATTAATAGTATCCTTCTAAACCTAAAAAATAATTGTTAGCCTTTAAATAACTAAAACGAGTGTCACTTTTATGCGATTTTCGAACAATTCATTTTGAAATGAAAGAAATCTTTGTTTTATTTGCATCATCGACAACAGATATTTCTCAAGTACTTTTTAGCATTTCACGTGTGGCGATCGGACGATCTTAATTCCGAGGAGTGTAGGTGATAACGTACGCACAAATGAAGACACACTCGTATTATTATACATGTAACAATCAAAGTAGATTTAACCCATTTGTTACAGATTACTGGTGCGTATTTACAATTACAGGTCCATCAAAAGAGAACGTCGTATTATTTCTATTTGGTCAAATTTTTGGAGTGGTTACTTCAATAGTTATAATTCTTAAAATCTCGGTGCATTTCGAATCAAGACAAGTAACTAAAAAAAGAATAAAATCTTTATTTGGTAAAGGTACAGAATAGTTAATAAAGTCCCCATATTAAGAATGGGTTTCTAAATGATAACGTTATTATTTAGAAACCAATTTTTAACATGAAGAAGGCAGGGGACTTTTGTAAGTTATTCTGTACGTTGATCCTTTGCTTAAATACATGATAATATTACAGGTTTTAGTCAAGTTGTTTGGAGTTCATAACTATGCTAAAACTTAGACCATTTAAAATAATAATAATACAGCGTTTTAAAGAAAAAAAGAGAACGAAACGAAGAAAAATAAACGGATGAAATGAGAGAGAGAGAGAGGTTTTGTTAAACATGAGATAAAAAAATACAATATAAAAACAAAATGGCGACTATTGTTTTGTCTTACCTTTCCGAATTGGCAAAGCGAAGAGTTTCTATCGATAACGTTAACAAGGCGTGTACAACATCGCTGAAAGTGCAGCGGACTTGTTTCATTTGTTGCATTATCTGTTGACATTTCGTCGAATCAATTATGCTGACGGGCTGTTGAAAAAGAAAATGGCGACAAAGGATGAAAGACCTGATAAATATGTTGTCACGAAAACTGTAAAATAGTGAGCAATGCGCATATCATAATTGACTCTCTTTCGACTTGAGACTAATGGCAAATAAGGGGTGACTCCACACTCCTAAAGGTACCAACTTGAGGTTTTAAGTTTGAGTCATTAATAGACTAGGGAAGTAGGGTAAATACGACAAAAATAGAAATGTCCGGGAAAGATATTGGAAGAGATGGATGTGGGGGTGAAATCATTACCTATGGGTGTTCCAGGCAGTTTAGTATCTATTATCGGCGTAAAACAAGCTCTTAAATGTACGACATGCCCCACTCTGTTACATACAACGTTAATAATGACCTCACAGAGCGCTAAGAACAGGGATACACACTTATTGTTGTCTGTTCATTTTGTCTTTTCAGAACGGAGGTGCGCGTTATACTTCCAGGATCTTTTGTCTGGCTAGATCGTCGGTAATTGCAATTAATTAATACGGATAAACATAATACCGACATATAGTTCTTTATTTATTTATTAAAACATCGCTGAGACAGATACACAAATGAATACACACCTTATCGCAACATCTTTAAACAGATTTTCCACTCACGTTTCCAGACAATAACTGCCGAAAATTTCGATCACGTCATTTGACTTACGTTCCTTACTTCCGTTTCTCTATTCCCACACATGTCAAATTTTACCGATCTATTAAAGGTCACCAATATATAACAGCTCTAATATAACTCAGTACAGTATTGGTTGTTCCAAAGCTTCGGTGTCTTGTACAAAGAATAGAATCGAACTTACCTGAGATTTTAACGTGCCACATCGCAGAGATACGTCGTCGTAAAGGCTTTGAATAAAAACAGTCGATTTTGTGGGAGATTCTTCAAAAAATCTATAGTAAAAAAAGTCATGAGAAAATAAATAAATACATGGAGTTGATATGAAATTATTAAATATTAAATTACATTTGCGGTCAATATAAGTTAAATTTAATATTATAATATTAATACTAGTACTAATCAGTTCTAAGAGACGCTCTTCTGGAGGTTGAAGGTTCAATCCTCAGAACGGGCGATAATAAGAATACAATTACGAATTATTTAAGACTTCTACCCGATCATGGCTGGGGAAACGAGAGCAAGTTACTTCCGTGGATTAAATAAAGGGTTCTTCCGTTGGAAATTCCAGAGAGATTCCTGAGTTCGACAAGACGCACCTGACGAAGGTCGGAGGTTACATCGACCGAAATTAGAATAACATTCAAGATGATAACAGTAGTCCGAATAATACAACTAATACTACTTCTAGTACGTTTTTTTTGTCACGTTTGGTATAAAGAAGAGGAGATTGTAGGAGGTAGAACAAGGAAGAAGATTAAAAGATGAAAGAAGATAAGAGAAGATAAGTAGCGGCAGAAAAGGAAGGAAAGCTGGTTTATGAATATTTTCACTGAAAAACACGAGATCATATTATGAAAAATTAATTAAAAAAAATTTAAAACATGCAACATCGTTATGTTTTGGAATTTTTTGCTAATTTAGATTATTCGAACTACTGTTTTCATCTTAGATATTATTAACACAACGTTTCGACTGATGTAACCTTCGAACTTCTTCAGTTGCGTCTTGTCGAACTCAAGAATCATTATATCGAACTGAGGAATCTACCGAATTTCGAACTGAGTCCTTTATTTGATCCACGGTGGTAGATTGCACTCATTCCGTCAGCCATAAGCGGGTAGAAGTCTGAAGTAATTCGTAATTAAAGGTTCAATCCTCTGTACAGTAAGAATTACTTTAGACTTCTACACGGTTAGGGTTGACGGAACGAGAGCAATCTCACCCCATAGACACAAATAAAGGCTTCAGATCGAAATTCCGTACAGATTCCCGAGTTCGACCGACAAAACGCACATTAGTTCGAACAATCTAAATAGTAAAAATGCAATGTAATCCCAATAGACAGTTTTCTAAATTATATTCAAGACGGTTTCATTAAAAGAAAATATAGCCTACATTTATTTTACGGAAGAGAAATTAAGATTAACATTGGATTATGAAATCATCGTAACTGCGATAAATCTCGGATATTTCGATTGTGGATTTGACTCAACTCAAAAGTTTTTTTCTGCAGGTTAGGTATATGTTGACGCATTTGTTGTATATTTTATATGAAAATTGAAGCCTTTTCTCAAAAGTTAACAGTAGGTTCCAATTTTTATTAAGCTGAGTCTTTTAGAGTTTAATGGCGGAGGTTATGTTTTCTGTTGAGTTTGTCGTTATGTTTTGTATACAGCCTAGCATGCACATCGCTTGACAAATCGTTAACAAAGTTGATCAAAATACTGGTCATGTTTTAACTTAGAACTGATTTAATTTTGGGAATCTAGTTCAAAGGTCAAGGTCACAGAAAAGATGAAAGTTACATATTGGCGATAACTTCGCTTCTTTTCATCGTAGAAATTCGCTACTTGTAGCAAATGAAGTCTCACATCTTATATGACTTTGGCATTCACCGTTAACCTTGATCTTAAAAAATTCGGTCAATGTAAAAATTTGGAGTTTTTCTTAATTGGATGTATGGAACTGATGCTCTTTGATAACAGTAGCCATCATGCAAACTTTTCAGCCTCATAAGATAAACAGTTTTTGAGTTACCAACGTTTCCATGACATGACTTCGGGAATACGAAGAATTTATGTCCTGTTAAAACTATTGCCTATCCTTACGCTTACAGACGGAGATATGCAGTCTCACGACTGACTTATGTTCTCGTGTATATTAATCAAAAGAGTTAGAAAAAAAAAATTAAGTGGGGGATGAAAAAGTCTTCTGGGAATATTAATTTAAAGAGATCATTTAACATTAAACTTACATCGCAAATTGTATCTCCCATCTAAAAATTGAACGAATAGTTAAAAAGCAAATGAAAACGATTTTATTTTACTAAAAAGGAAAAAAACAACTGCTGCTAACTAGATTTTAAAAATATTTTAGCGTATACTCTTTTATTTATCTTTTATTTTTTCTATTTTTTTTACTAAATACTTTCTCCTTATTGTTATATCGACATATTTTGCCCCATAAAGCATGAGAAGCATAATAGGAGACTTGTTGGTACATGTTCCCCATCAATAAAAAATAAAGCGCAATTCGACAAAATTGGGAACACACATTAAAAAGAAGGAAATTCATATTTAGTCCGTCCCAAACTATGAACCTTCGTTTTTACTGATTTTTGACTCTGATCCTGACTGATCAACCGTCTCGGACTTAAACAAAACCAGCTTTTTCTATTACAAGCTCCCCTAGAGTGAAGACGAACTTTTCGTTGATCATTTTGAAATAATAAACACTTGTTATATTTGCTTTTGTTGATTCTAACAAGTGTCTTATTTTTTATGTTTGCCTTTGTTCATTCTAACAAGTGTCTTATTTTTTATGTTTGCTTTTGTTGATTCTAACAAGTGTCTTATTTTTTATGTTTGCTTTTGTTGATTCTAACAAGTGTCTTATTTTTTATGTTTGCTTTTATTGATTCTAACAAGTGTCTTATTTTTTATGTTTGCTTTTGTTGATTCTAACAAGTGTCTTATTTTTTATGTTTGCCTTTGTTGATTCTAACAAGTGTCTTATTTTTTATGTTTGTTTTTGTTGATTTTAACAAGTGTCTTATTTTTTATGTTTGCCTTTGTTGATTCTAACAAGTGTCTTATTTTCTATGTTTGCTTTTGTTGATTCTAACAAGTGTCTTATTTTTTATGTTTGCCTTTGTTGATTCTAACAAGTGTCTTATTTTTTATGTTTGCTTTTGTTGATTCTAACAAGTGTCTTATTTTTTATGTTTGCCTTTGTTGAGTCTAACAAGTGTCTTATTTTTTATGTTTGCTTTTGTTGATTCTAACAAGTGTCTTATTTTTTATGTTTGCCTTTGTTGATTCTAACAAGTGTCTTATTTTTTATGTTTGCCTTTGTTGATTTTAACAAGTGTCTTATTTTTTATGTTTGCCTTTGTTGATTCTAACAAGTGTCTTATTTTCTATGTTTGCTTTTGTTGATTCTAACAAGTGTCTTATTTTTTATGTTTGTAAATTCTGATTCTAATGTGTCTCGTTTTTTCTCTCGCACGATTACTTGCTTGTCTCCCTTTCACCGTTTTATTGAAAATAAGTCGTTTTCACTAACAGTGAGTCTAACAAGTGACTCGCAGGCCTCGTATAAAACACAAAAGATAAAAGACGCGTTGTGTGAGAGAGACGGGGGAGATACCACTAGTGTCGCTGTATGGCATGACGTTGTAAGTTTTTAAAAAAAGTTTTCAGTTATATAATTTCTGGATCTATGCATTGGTGCTGGGGGTGTTTACAACCTTACGCATTCATAACATTCGTGGATGAGTGACACATTTATAACATTGGTGTCAGAGTTTCACACTCATAACATTATCAAGGCTAGATGTCACTCGAGTATAAAGGTTAATGTGATGGAATGATTGTCAGGACCAAGTTTAGAATGGTGGCGGGAACAGTTCTAGATAGGAATCTGTTGAAGTTGTAATCTGCGGTGAAGAAGTCCCGAGATAATGTGTTCCAGAGACGGGAAGACTTTGCGAAAAAGCTCTGTTCGTCGGAATTTCGTCTTACACCGAGAAACAAAGGATCGTTTTTCTTTCGTTGTGGTAAGAAGACGCGTTCTTTCTGTAAATGTCTTACAAGGAGAAATCAGATAATTTCAAACTTAAAAAATCAGTTAATTTAGAACACACTTTTTAGAATATTTAAAACGTGATTTCTGACAACATTTCTTTAAGACTTGTTTGAGTGAAATTAAATACTATTTCAAACCGATCGACGGACAAAGCTTTTAACATAAGATGCATCGAAAGATGTCGTTTTTACTTGTTCCATGTTTTTTTATATACATAATTTAAAAAAACCCTGAAAAATCACTGCTTTATTTTTTACAAATTGATAAGTAAAAGGTAGTAATAAAACGTCACTTTAAAAATTCATAACGAAACAAAGAAAAAAATGTGACCCGTTGGGTCACACATTGAGAACAAGTTAGATTATTTGGATCAGGAAAATAATGAGTTTGTGAACCAGTTACAAAAAAGAAAAAACTAAATCCAAAATTAGTTTCTTTCTGATTGCTATAATCAACCTCTCTTTCTTGAGCTACGGGTTAATAGTATAAATGCTGTCATAATATTTCCTTTTGTTTAAAATGGAATATTCCAATCTTAAGTTTTATAGTTAGTTTTATTATGTTTGACTGTTAATAAACACATACACAAAGAGAGAGAGAGAGAGAGAGAGAGAGAGAGAGAGAGAGAGAGAGGGGAGAGGAGAGAGACGGAAGCGAGAATGATAGAAAGCATATAAAATAAGAGCGGGTGGTTAAACAACATAAAGTGAGAGAGGCGAGGGTAATAGAGATAAACGTAGTAAGAGATGAGTCACTTGGTGAGTTAATTGCAAATAACGATTAACTAGGAGAATTAAAACCGAACGTTTAAGAAACATAACCCGATGTCTAAATTGAGGGATATTTCAACATGTATTTTGTGTGATTAAACTATGTAGAAAACAGGCCTTAGGGAAACCAACGTTGATTAACTCAGATATAGTACAATAATAGATTATGAAATTGGTTAGTAAAACAGAGTGAAAAAATCCCATATATATATATATATATATATATATATATATATATATATATATATATATATATATAACAGAAAATTACCACCCGGACAAACCACATATCTTTTTTACGGAACTTTTCTTTCACTACATTTTTTAAATATTTTTCAAATATTTGAACTTTGGCTTTTTCGAAAGCCAACTTATCTATCTGTATTTCTCCTCTGATGATAAGATCTCGATCTTTGAAAAGCCTTGGCTTAAGGAAAGAATAATAAACACTAGTTTATTATTGAATACACCTTACATTGAACAATTGAAATTTGAAATAAATTTAGACAATCGTCGCATGTTTATCACTCTTTTTCTTCTCTCTCTTTCTCTCTCTCTCTCTCTCTCTCTATCTATCTATCTATCTATCTATCTATCTCTCTCTCTCTCTCTCTATATATATATATATATAGAGAGAGAGAGATAGAGATAGAGATAGATAGATAGATAGATAGAGAGAGAGAGAGAGAGAGAGAGAGAGAGAAAGAGAGATAGATAGATGGATAGATAGATAGATAGATAGATAGAGAGACGTAAAACAACGTATAGTGAGAGAGGGTGAGAGTAATAGTAAGAAATAGGTCACTTGCTTTTTTAATTGAAAATTATGGCTAATTAGAACAATAAAAATGGAATTTTGTTTTTTTTACCATAACTCAATCCTCAAACTAAGAATTATTGTAGCATATATTTGGTATGCTTAACAAATATAGAGAGGATGGCTTAGAGGAACAGACGAATAATAACTAAGCTTTAGTATAATATATATATACTTTGTGATTCATTCCAGTATTGTTAAGTATAAATCACACTTTCCAAAACTATGGTCTATAGATTAAAAAAAACCCTGGCCATTATGGGGCTCGAACCCACGACATTCGCGTTATTAGCACGACGCTCTAACCAACTGAGCTAAACGGCCACCTACATAAATGAACTGTTTCAAACATTATTTACAATGGTGATTGTATGGGAGACAACCGGTTTATATAAAAAATAATATTAATTACAGTTAGAAATTACAACAAATTATTAATATATATTACCAAAATTGGTTCAAAATGTATTGAGAATAGTTTGTTTCGAATCTTGGTTGGTAAGCGTCCGTCATGTGTATATAAAAATACAATCATCCCTGGTGGGATTCGAACCCACGGCCTCTGGATTAGAAGTCCAGCGCGCTATCCCCTGCGCTACAGGGACCTACCTACAAATTACATTCGTTAATATTTTTTTTACTTATACAAACTATGTCTCTTCGGAAAACGAAAAAAAATATCGATCGAATGAACTAATTACACAATTAAGTAGAGGACGTGGTACCTGTAAGCAATATGTATCCAAAAGCACCTTATTTTTTTATATTTTCTGGATATTTTTCAATTTTTGTTGAGAGGCTAAAATGATTTTTAACCCTAACCCTTAATTAACCTTATACTAACCTAACCTTTTGCATACTTCGTGTCGTCTGCCTATTTACATTTTTTTTGCTTATTTCAAATCGTAAACCGCTTCGGCCGTTTCCGAAACTTACTCCGGATTTTCCGTCGATACTCGAGACTGATTCTGTAATTACTGACATACTCTAGATACCCATCCCTTAACGTACCGAGGAAGTTAAAAATTAATTTATTTCATTCTATAATTAATTCTGTTTATTCCTGAATAAATAGTAAAAAAAAATGACTGTCACTAACCTTAAGTCTAAATGGCAAGCCCCCCCCCCCCGGATATTTCCAATATGAGATAAAGTAATAAAAACTGTCAGCACCGTGGTGTTCTTAAAAACTACTTATTTTAAATCTTATAAATGTAACTAAAATAAGCATTTATACGTTTAAATACATTCTTCACTTATATATTTTTGTCAAATTTTATTTTTGTTTTATCAAACCAATAAGATCTATTTTGAAAATGAATGTCGTTTCTTTACATTCTAACAAATAATAATAATAATAATAATAATAATAATAATAATAATAATAATAATAATAATAATAATAATAATAATAATAATAATAATAATTTAATATCGATTTTTTTAAGAGAACGTATTTTTATATATATACTTACTAAGTTTTAAATTTAAATCTATCCTCCTTTCCTGCATTTTTATAATATTAAAAAAAAAATCAATATTAAATTAAATCTTGATCGATATTTCATTTTAACTCTGTTACTATATTTTAAATCGCAATGTAATTTCGAAACAACAAATCAAATAATCGTATAAAATGACCATCTTATAAAAATAGAATTTTGGGCGCTGAAAACGTAAAAACAAATACTTGTTGACGCCGCGTTTATGTAAAACGGTAAATGGTGTAAACGAATACAATCAATTTAATTATTTAAATCTAAAAATTACCAATTAAAAAATATTTAAATGTTTAACGCGTTTTTCTAATACATTCTTCACCGAGATATTCATTGTTTAATTTAATTTTTGTTTTATAGAACGAAGAAAATTTATTTAAAAAAAAATGAATTTTATTACTTTATATTTTAACAAGTATAATAATAATCTATTTAAAAAAAATGAATTTCGTTACTTTATATTTTAACAAGTATAATAATAATCTATTAAAAAAATGAATTTCGTTACTTTATATTTTAACAAGTATAATAATAATCTATTAAAAAAAGAATTTTATTACTTTATATTTTAACAAGTATAATAATAATCTATTTTAAAAAATGAATTTCGTTACTTTATATTTTAACAAGTATAATTATAATCTATTGTAAAAATGAATTTTATTACTTTATATTTTAACAAGTATAATAATAATCTATTTTAAAAAATGAATTTCGTTACTTTATATTTTAACAAGTATAATAATAATCTATTTAAAAAAATTAATTTTATTACTTTATATTTTAACAAGTATAATAATAATCTATTTAAAAAAAATGAATTTCGTTACTTTATATTTTAAAAAGTATAATAATAATCTATTTAAAAAAAATGAATTTTATCACTTTATATTTTAACAAGTATAATAATAATCTATTTAAAAAAAATGAATTTCGTTACTTTATATTTTAACAAGTATGATAATAATCTATTTAAAAAAATGAATATTATTACTTTATATTTTAACAAGTATAATAATAATCTATTTTAAAAAAGGAATTTCGTTACTTTATATTTTAACAAGTATGATAATAATCTATTTAAAAAAATGAATATTATTACTTTATATTTTAACAAGTATAATAATAATCTATTAACAAATTAATTTCGTTTCTTTAAGTTCTAATATATTTAAGTTATTTTATGTACCTAACCGATAACTGCCCTCATGACTCCAGATGGAATCGAAGGAAATTCCAATAGTGGCATTATGTTGCTTGAAAAGTGTAACCCTTATTGATTTTTTTGAATGTTCTAATTGTTAACACATCCATTTTTATACCACACAAATAAACATTGACTTTTTATATCGAGATTTATTATTCTATAATTTTATAATAATTTATTACTAAAGCAAGTCATCAGATTTACGATGGACTTGCTTTGAGTATAACTTATTATAAAATGATTTAATACAACTTGAAATAAATACATCTATAAGCTCTATTTAATGCTAAATATTGAGCTTGTCTTTTGTAATTAAAATTCAAAAACTTCGTGAATCAATATGGTCTATATAAATTTAGTTTATATAGTTATAATTTCTTATCTATCTATCTATCTATCTATTTTTTAATATTAAAGTGTTTTCATACCTACAGACGATATCGTTTCGGGGTTTCTATCCTCATCAGTGCATGAGTGGCGGTTACAGACGGCCGCATGTGATCGAACGAAGTTCGTAGATTCAACCTAGAATCACGAGCCTAACGTCTATGCCCACGCGGCTGCGAGAAATCACCACAGACCGTAATTGAAGTTAATGTATACTTACCCGAGAGGCGGGGGCAAGCGTCTTGTTGTCGAAAGTGTTCGACACTCACGCGGAACTTTTCATAATCGCTAGTGACAACAATTTCGTAACTCCAAAAAGGCTCTACTATTAAGATTATTAAATCTTAAAGGGGCATTAACTATAAATATTCTTTTAAATATTAAAGTGTTTTTATATCTACAGACGATATCGAAGTGGCGGTAGCAGGCGGCGGCATGGAATCGAACGCACTTCGTAGATTCAGCCTATATATATATATATATATATATATATATATATATATATAAAAGATAAATGAAGGAAGAGAGATAAAGATGTACGAATGACAAATCTATTTCAACTTCGATTGTTCAATGGACCATTTTTTTTCCATCTTTAAATCTCCATTCACCGAACACCTTATCAACGGGCATTCACCAAGTGGACAGACTCAATATTTTTTTTATACGCATACTCTTACTCTCCATTACATTATATTTTTTTTCAAATTTTGAATTTTGGCTTTTCCACTGCCAACTTATCCATCTATGTAATTCCTCTGATAATAATATTTTAATCTTTGAAAAGCCTTAGCTTAAGGAAAAAAATGAACATGTTTTCATCGAGTACACCTTGCATTGAACAATCGAAGTGGAAATAGATTTGTCATTCGTACATCTTTATCTTACTTTTTAAATTTATCTTTATAATTGCTCTATCTCGTATATTGAGCTTAAACTGTTTCACTATAGGTTCTATCCTCTAAAAGTATACTTTTAGTTTAATATTTATATATATATATAAACATATATATAAACAGGCAGTCATACTAAAGCGCTAAGCAACGTTCATTGGCCCGGCAAGTTGAACACTCTATGACTGTTTACTGTACATGCCCGCTGATTCGACATTTATAGACTTTAAATTACTTTCTTTCCGTGTTCATTAATGGTGGCCTGGAGGTAAGGCTCATCTTACGAAGTCGAAGATGACCTTGTGACTGGGTTCGAATCCTTAGACCAGCAGTAATGAACATTTCCTACACTGATGATTGTATAAAACATTAAACACTAGTGTCAGTAGGTAAAATAATTAATATTCATAAAATTATTGTATATATATATATATATATATATATATATATATATATATATATATATATATATATAAGAAGTGAAAAGACTAGCAAAGCTTTTGGTAGGCTTGAAAAGCGCGTGTGGTCCTCAAAACAAAACTTTGTTTGTACGAGTCATGCTTCTTGTCTGTTCTCCTGTATTCTTCGGAGACGTGGACTACCTTTCGCAGACATATCAAGGTTCCGGAGATGTTCCACTAAACGTGTCTCAGGAGGATCTTAAATATTAAGTGGCAATCATGTA
>OY744524.1:165290668-165310668 GCA_963556195.1 Sepiola atlantica | reverse complement strand
CTTAGTAAAAAAACATCATCATACAAAGTTGTAGTAACGCAGGATTTGATAATGGATAATTTTTATGACCACATAACCACTAACATTTGGATCCTAAATTCAGAGATTTTAATCCAATGGACTACTATGTATGGTACATAATTGAAAAAAAAAGGTTAATAAGCATCCTCATAAAACCAAAGAATCTCTAAAAAAGCATTCATCGTCAGATTAATGGCAAATATGAACACAGACCACTTTATCCTTTCAGAATTCGCATAGAAGCCGTTATTGAAAAAAATGAGACTTCATTCAATAAAGTTATGAAACAATATGTTATTTGGTATTTGTATATGTATTTTTCTATTTTCATTGTAAACTGTTTCTACGATTCATTTTTGTATAAGAATCAAATGTGTCCTCAAATATCCTACGCACCATTTACACATACATTAAATAAGTAAATATACCCCCTTATTATCATTACTAAAAGAAAAACTGCTGCCAGAGAGTCCTGATGGATATAGGCAAGATCATATTAATTATTTTCCCTCGCTGATGAATTGGACAATCACTCGGAGTCTACCTTCATATTAACCTATAATATGACTACTCTGGAACTCTGAGAATTCTAAGGCTTCATTGACCGGTGTCATACTTAACTGGTAATATATAATAGATATATCAATATGTGAAACACAAAAAGAGTCAATTTGTATAAAATATCGATATTTCAAACTTTTACTACTGCTTTGTACGGCTCCGAGTGCTAGCTGTCGGCGAAGTGAACAGAAATATTAAACCCATGGGGATTATTTTGTGGGATGTCTATTCACTTCTTTCATGTCTGTGCATATATAATTATAAATACATGAAAATAAAGTGAGAATGCTTACCGGGGTTAGTGATAATCCTCGTCCAAGGCACTTGTGTCAATTTTATTTTGTTATGAATTAAAGGTTTATTAGGGTACACTTTGGCAGCACTTCGGTCGTTTCTTGGAGGAAGTGGAGGCGGTACCGTAGTCTTGTCTGTATTTTGTGTCGAAGATTTTCCTTCTGAATCAAGGCAATGACCTTTCAAAAAGAACATAAGATTAAGTACGAGAGGATAACACTAATAAATACAATAACAATGACCCAGTGACATTTCTTAGATCTCAGTCAATATTCTATGGTATCCATTGTTTATTTAGTGAATATTCTATTATACGCATTTTATAGTAATATTTTAGTTTGCGTATATTCCGTTATATACATCGTATACTTCAAATTACGTTCATTCATTCTTTCTGTTCTATCAGTTTTCTTTCTTTGTATGCATTCATTCATTCATTCATTCATTCATTCATTCATTCAGTATTTCTTTTTTTCATCCGTTCGTTTATTCTATCGTCTGTACTTTTTGAACTTTCTTGATTGAAGCTATTTCGTTTCCGTTAATTTGAGGTTTTGTATAGCCTATTACTACGGAGTTACCTTATTTTCTTTACCTTAAAAAATACGACCAATATGTTTTCTTTTGGTACATTTGTAGATCAACACTCTCCGCTGAATCACCCACCGCAAATAAATAAATAAAAGATTCTATTTTTTAAAGCGATTATGTTATTTTATTATTTTTAGAATTTAGGGTGGGTGATCAGTTTCGTATGTAAATTTAACGTAAAATATATCCCATTTCTGGGCTATTCTAGCGTTTTAGGGCAGTTTTAAGAATTTTCACCACTAACTCTAAGTTCGAGTGGCTGCCTGTAAAGGTTAGGTTCGGGCTAGATTCAAGATTAGGTTAGAAGGCTGTAATAAATGCTTTGAAAAATAATGTATTAAATGTTTTACAAATATAATTTATTGGAGAGAAAGAATGTTTTGAGAAAAAGTTATTGGGAGGGTAAAATGCATTTATGTCACTGTAAATGAAAGAAATGGAAGAACAAGTTAACATCGGGTACAAATTGACTTCATATCGGCAAGAGGAGACAATACAAAACTGAAAATAAGCGAAACGAAATTGATCCAGTGAAAGAAGGTTCGGTACTTCTGCAGTTTACGGACCGTGCTGAAATAATAACGTTATTATTTAGAAACCCATTCTTAACATAGGGAGGGGGGGGGCTTTGTTCACTATTCTGTACTATACTTTCACCTAACAATTTAATAAACAAAACATACCGTAAAAAGTAAATTTAACTTGAAAATCCTATCTAAAAGAATAGCACGGTCGTAAACTGCAGAAGTACCGAATGTTAAATAGCACCATTCATTCGTTCGTTCTCATTGACTTATTCATTATTTCTTCATCGATGCAGTCATTGTTTAAAAGTCATTCATTCGTGTGTTTTTCATAATTTTGTACTTTCTTTTCATTCATTCATTCATTCATTCATTCGGTCTTTCTTTCTTCATGCATACATTATTATTTATTTTTATTTATTAATTCATCGTTTCCTTTTCTATTCACCAATTATTTTTTTCTGTTTATGCCGTCAATCACTCTTCGTGTTATTTCATTCATTCATAGTTTCTTTCATTTTTCATTCAATACTTTCATTCATTCATTTCCGGTTTTATTCATTCTTTTTCGTTTTCGTTGATTTTTACTTTTTATTCCTTTAATCTTTTAAACATTTCTTTTTCCCTTTCTCTGTTTTCAACTCATTCATTCAATAATTCGAGCTTTCTTCATTCATTCTTTCTTCCTATCTTTCGCATTTTGATGCGTAGTAACGTTCAGAGGTCTGGGGATGCCCTGATGGTGTCCGAAGACAACTTGATGGTTTACCCCAAAGACTTGAGTATAAGTCCTGGTACTGAGAACTATTATGAGAAAGGGAGATAGTTTGTAATATGATTCGATTACCCCCTCCCCACCCCCTGCAATTTGCCCGCTACTGTCTATGCGTAACAACAACAAAAATCGAAACATGTAAAAAAATAATACTTACCTGGCGCGTGGCACGTGATCGTCGATGGATTTCCATTCTGCTGATGTTGATGAAGATGATGATGATGATGGTGACTGTTAGGATTTTGATGATCCGAGTGTTGCTGGTGCTGGTGCTGGTGCTGGTGCTGGTGGCTGCTTGTGGTCTGGTTGTTCTGGCAACTCTTGGCTGGAATGACGCCGTAAGGCAGGGACTTGTTGCTTGAATTCTCCAGCATCTCGGCGATGTTCCGTAGCTCGTGCATCTTGGACGTCATCCGACTGATCCGGTCTTCGTACGTCCGCAGAACAGTCTCGTGATCGCGTTTGATGCGGTTAATCTCTTCGATGAGTTGCTTCTCATTGTCCGAATAAGAACTGCACGGCTCATTACAACCACCACCCCCGCCACTAACACCCCCAACAACGCCCCCATCACTATTTCCACCGCCTCCACCACCTCCGCCATTATTGGTATTACCATTCCCGCCATTGCAATTATTATTATTGTTGTTGTTGTTATTATTATTGTTGTTATTATTGTTGTTGTTGCATAACCCATTCCCTACACCATTACTGTTTCCCGTAGGGGTATTGCCACTGCTACAACCTCCCCCAACACTGCTCCAGACGCCCCGGCCACTGACAGCAACGCTGTTGCCTGGATTAAAACCCGTGTTGCTGCCACCATTTATTCGTAACTGTGGGATTTCACATTCGTCCCGACACATCTGAAATACCTGAAATGATAAGAATAGGTCATGTATATATCGTAAATAAGCTGCTCTATTTAGATGGAAAGAGTGCTCAATATCAAGAAAGAGACATATGTAGAAATGGAAACTAATCTAATTGATAATGACACGACAATAGCGCCTCACACTCTTTAACATTTCTAAGGATCTTAAACTTTATGAAAATTTCTAAAATAATTAGAATTCATATAATGGCATATCTCATATATATATATATATATATATATATATATATATATATATATATATATATATATAGTAAGCAATGAAAATATATATGGCAATCAAGCTACACAGAGGCTCCCGGGAACCTCTGTGTAGCTTGATTGCCATATATATTTTCATTGCTTACTACCTAGCTCTACTTACGTATCGAGCACTGTTGAAGTAAATACTGAAAACTGACACATAAAAAATTATATCTCCTTATAATATTTTATGTGGATACATGAAGTACTAATATATATATATATATATATATATTATATATATATATATATATATATATATATATATATTCTTTCGAGAAAATTATAAAAATCATAAAACAAATAAACGACAACAACAAGTCTCTTAAAAACTACTCCTGATGACGATCACGACAATCAAAAGCGCTAGTAATGGCTGTATTAAGAACTATATATATATATATAGTTTGATTATCAATGAATATTCATGTAGGCGGACGTTGGCTAATATCTCAGGAAGGGAGCTACATAGGAGAAAGGAGATACAGTTACAACACTAATTTTCCGGCAGACTTGTTTTCAGAACATTGTCGGATTAAGTATTTTGCCGGACCATCCGATTTCACCGTAATAATTAATCAGCGCACCTAACCAATTAATTATACACCTACCATGTCTTTAACCACAAGCGATTGTTAGAAATCTAAACACGTATTACATGTAAGTGAATCAATGAAATGAAATTAAGATCACTTCATCATTTCGATGCTTTCGAAACCACTCTACCGCAACTCTATCACGTTCGGTGTCTTTAACGTCTTTCATAGTTTTTCTGATGTTTATTTGCTTCTATAAATCACTCTCCGCATAGAATTGAAATATTTTCCTCTTTATTTCTTAGTACCATGATCATCGCACAACTCACGCACCGAAACACCACTTTTTTTGTACTTCAACTTCTTTAATGGAAATAACAACGCCACGGCTGTCACTTGAATCTACCCGTAATGCCATAACTGTGGTTACATTCAAGCATATTAAAATGTGATCTCATAATAAAGGGAGACTACCACTAGCAGGTTACTGTATAGTTTCTTATTCACTTTATTATATTTTAATATACACATTATTTCTTTTACAAATATCTACAGAATTTAAATTCAAATATTTACGTTATAAACGCAAAGAGTGCATTTTGTGCTAGCGTTACGACAACGGTAAATAGATTTTGCCTTTTTAAAATTGTAACCATATAAACATTTTAATCACAAATTACTATATAATATTGAACAAATAATAAATCATCTGATTATAAAACCAAACATTTAAAAATACATAAGGATTTTTAAATGTTTGGGTTTTCAGACAACAAAAATTTAAACATACGTTTGTCGACTGATTAAGAAGATTCGTTTATTAAAATATAGTTCGACACCCCAAAATGTAACTAATGGGATGGTTAATAAAATTCACAGTTCTTTCTTCAATCCAACCATATTTGGTAGAAATAAACCCAAGTCCATGCCCACCAAGTTTCATTCATGAATGTTTAACAGTCTTTGTTTTATTGCCGTTCAGTGATATGGGCGGACATTTTGGGGATCGTTTAATCAGTAGGAGGCGTGATCCTGAATAGTCTTCACACTGATTGGACCTTACCACTCCAGATTTTTTATATGCGGGGTTATTATAAAGATAATGTTTATCAAAACAATCCCCAGACTATTCCCGAACTGAAGGGAACCATCAGACACAAAATCAGTCGTACCCAGGTGTGTTTGCACATTTGTAGTCAGCCATAGACTGAAGTTTATTTGTACCAAATATGGTTGGATTGCAGAAAGGATTGTGAAGTTTATTAACGATTTCATGGGTGGTATTTTTTTAGGTGATTCTGTTTACGGAAAAAAATATGACATTTACAAATTCTAGTGGTATTACGTCACTTTCGTCTATTTTCTTTTGAAGCTCGTTAATATATTAGCATGATTGGTGTACTTAGTTTGCTGATCTACAATATAATTATGAAAATCCATTATTTATAAGTGTTTGTATCTGATGGCTACTTTAGCTAGCTATTAAGTAATCAAATAAGTGCAACAACTATCCCAAATACCTGATTGTCGACCGCCTTCGAAGACGAATCGTAATCCAAAGCGAATATGTCTTTCTCATTTAGATATTTCGCTGTTGCCACGTCTTCCATTTTCGAACTGACGTGGTTCTTGCGCCCTGTTCTGATTTGATGATCTTCGTACAAGCAGGATGAAGAGAAAGCGGTGGGTTTCTTTTTCAAGATGTCCGGGCTGAAGGAGTGAGGAATGGCGCACGAGGTCGGAGACTGGGATATTTTGTTGTTCTTTTGAATTCGGTTCAGATGGTGATCTGCGCATCGGAAGAACGAGTAAAGAAAAGAAAAAAAGGACGACGTATTATTTTTCATGAATTAAATGCAAGCACTATAAACTTGAATAACATTATTACGAACGTGACAATTTGTTGAAACATACAAAAAGGGCTGACGCACATATAAACGCATACCTATCTTTCGATCGTTGAACACTATAATAATAATAATAATAATAATAATAATAATAATAATAATAATAATAAAAATGATGATAATAATAATAATAATGATGATAATAATATTAATAATGATGATGATAATAATAATTATACTACTACTACTACTACTACTACTACTACTACTACTACTACTACTAATAATAATAATACTAATACTACTACTACTACTACTACTAATACTAATAATAAGAAGAATGAAAATAAATAAATGCTTTAGTTTGTAATCTAACATATTTAAGTTTGGAATGTTCTTAGAAAAAGATTAAATAGACACAAAATGTCTGTAATATTTTATGTTTGAAGGAACAATTGCTGCATAATGTACCCACACAAACACATACATACATACATACATACATACATACATACATACATACATACATACGTATATATATATATATACATGCTGGCTTTGCAAAGTTCGCTACTTGAAATATATTTCATTTATTAGTTTCTTGTAAACGCGAGAATAAAGCTGTCACCTTTTTTCAAATAAACATGTTGGTAATTTTGATACATATTTATTTATTATTTAAATTAAACTCTAATAAAATCAAAAGAAAGAACAAATTAATTCGCTTGATTGATGGCGCCAATTTCGAAACATGGCTGCTAGGCGTAGACGGTCGTAATGTGGGCTAACTTTAGTTTAATTTAGTTTTATGCAAAGAGGTTAAATATGGGTGGGAGACATTCTTGAACATTCAGATTTTTGTGAAATCTTAGCTATTTAACACCATTTTATTAACATTCTTCAAATTTCAGTTTGATTGCAGTATTTTAAAATGGTTTAAATAATATAAGCATAACCTCTCAGTTGAAATTTTTTTTCAGATTTGAATTCAATTTGATATATTAGACACCAATTAAGAAAGATTCCTTTAAATTTTAGACATTTTCAATAATCAAAAGAATGTAATGTATTTTGACAAAAATTAGAATAAGGATTGTAGACATAAGGTTTAATATTATTATATCATGATTTTAAGTTTTTGAATAAAAGTAGTGTAAAACTATTCTGTTCAGGAAATTAATTTTACCAGTTCGGGTACTCTTCCAGTCTTTCTCTCTCGCTCTCTCTCTCTCCACACACCCCCCCCCCCCCCACACACACACAAACACACACACACACACATCCCACACACACACACCCACACACACACACACATATATATATATATTATATAAGTATATATATATTATATATAAGTATATATATATGTATATGTATATTATATATAAGTATATATATTATATATAAGTATATATATATTTTATATGTATATATATATATATATATATATCATATGCATGTATATATATATTATATATCATATATATGTATATATATATTATATATATGTATATATATATTATATATATGTATATATATTATATATGTATATATTATATATATATATTATAGATATATATATATATATCATATATAGATGTATATATTATATATATATATATCATATATAGATGTATATATTATATATATATATATTATAGATATATATATATATATATATATCATATATAGATGTATATATTATATATATATATATCATATATAGATGTATATATTATATATATATATATTATATATATATATATATATATATATATATATATATATATATATATATATATATATATATATATATATATATATATATATATATAACATTAATCAATATTTTTATTTTGTAATACTAAACCTAATTAAGTTTTATTCTGGCGATGCAGATTACTCTCCCTTTCAACACATTTTTAAAAACATAATTAAGCGTAACTGAGTTTGCCCATGATTTATCGTTGCTATTGACACCTATATCAATTTTCCACCTTTTCCCCCATTCGGTGGTGTTTTTAAAAATTTAAAAATTTTTCAATCTTATTTTAATTTTGTAATCTTTAGTTTAAAATTTTTATTTTTTGAAATTTTAAATTCTGAATTTTGCGAGGCCGGATGTATGGTGGAAGAGATCTGAGGCCAACATGACATTAGCATGGCATCGACATACATTCCACAGATTAATGAAACGTAACTTTTTTTGCTCGCCCATGACAAAAATAGTGGCAGAATTTGCAGGTAGAAATACCGAATAGGTAAAAATGATGACAATTAAAATTAAGCAGAGAATCAAAATATCGTTTGTTAGGATTTGAAACCGACGGTACCGATGTTCTTCTGTAATACATATATATTAGGTGAGGTTCAGCAAATACAGAAAAACGACCAGGGACAACAACATTTACTTCCCAGTGGCACGACGTTACAACATACCAAACCAAATAGATAACATAAAATGCACATTATTACATACAGGCTTCTATTGCACACAGCACTTGTAGGGAAAACGAAATTAAATAAAGGTATGCACAACAACAAAACAAAACAAATCAAATCAAACATTACAAAATAAACCAATTTCTCCAGCACACACACAACACGTACATCTAAAACTAAACACAATATAGGAAATTGTTAACTATGAATAAAAAAGTCACTACCAGACACACAGATAAAACACAAACAATTCAGTTTTAGATATAATTCTTAAAAAAATATTGTCGATCACATAATAAGCCCCCATCCACACCAGACAATCATATTTAATTAGAGAACATTCGTTTTCCCTCTCTTCCATTTCTTTTCCTACCTAGTTCATTTATACCGGAAGAGAAACAGACAACAAATATATCTAAATGAATAATTGCGAAAGATATTTTATCCGAACTATATTCATATCAAAACACCTTACCTCTACTTAATTCAATCATACACTAATTTAGTTTAACATACCGTATATGTATACTCACATAAAACCTGACTAAACACTTTCAACGCTATACATTATTTGCATAATTATTTTTTAAACATTATCTAATAAATTCATATTCAATACAATTCACTTATAATTTGATTCTGCTATTTTATGATATATACGAAAAACTTTTCTTGATATTAATTAATTTATTATTATCAGTAGTAATATTATTTTTAGCGAGTTAATGAATTAAGTTTCAAATTCAAAATCATAACTTCCGTTTCATTAGTTGTTGTTTTTTTCGGTTACGTTTTCGCACGCGTATATATACACATAGCCTCGATAACTTTCGAATAATTACTTAAAAAAAAAGATTGCATTAAACGCAATAATTACCAAATGGTTACTGTTAATAATTAAATAATGCGTTTATTATTTAAAAAAATAAATTTGCTGTTGTTGTTGCTGTTTCATATTTATTTCCTCCCACGAGAGCAGAATAAGGCACAATGTCAATATTTAACGTGGAGAATGGCCAGCTCCCCCAAAACGGGAACTCTGGATTGGAACAAAAATGTCAATTACCTCGGTCTAAAAGGATTTCTCCTTAACTGAACGAGGACATAAAAACTAAGTGCAGATTCATGACAGATACTGCATTTTGCACCTAGCCAAAAGGCCAAGGAGTCAATATGCTGGTAGTGATGATGATGATGATGATGATGATGATGATGATAATGATGATGATGACTTCAACATTTGTCATAAAAAAAACTCCTCTAATCTTTATAAATTAAAAAAATGATTATTTTTCTTTAATATTAATTAAGACATTTTTCTGTCTTCTAAATGAATAAATGCGAAAGCTTTTTCATTTATCACTCCTATATTATAATCAAAACGAGTGATTGTTTAGCATAACTATTTTCTTAATCATTCATAATAAATTTATGTTTAGTATTATTAATTTGGAATTGCATTCGCTTATGTTTGCTATCTATATGTAATAGTTTCGTCGATATTAATAAATAAATTGAAAAAATAACTAACTGAGGATGTAATATACAAATTTACAAAAGTTTATTGTTAAAATTATGGAATTCTCTGAGTAAAAACATTTTTTATTTTAAGTAACGCCCCCTCCCAATTAATTGCTGCACAGAGGGCGGGTAGGTTTTGCTAGTATATATATATATATATATATATATATATATATATATATAGAGAGAGAGAGAGAGAGAGAGAGAGAAGAGAGAGAGAGAGGGAGATAGAGAGAGAGAGAGAGAGAGAGAGAGAGAGAAAGAGAGGCAGAGAGATAATATTTATCTATGGTAAAGAAGCTACACAGAGGCGTCCATGTTTAATTTCAGGGGGAAGTTATCAGGCTAAATGCGCAGATTTCATATTGGCGATTAATCTTATATCTAAACAGTGTTTAGTCACGCTAACTAACCACTCAGATTCGTTATTATTAGTCCTTCACGGTTAATGTGTTTATCGTTGATTTTACTTGACATAGATATATGTTCATACTACTACTACTACTACTACTACTACTACTACTACTACTACTACTACTACTACTACTACTACTACTACTCACATATTGAGCACTGTTGAAGTAAATATTGAAAATGTATACACAATATACTATATCATCCTATAATATTATATGTGAATATACATGAAATAATCATAATAATAATAAGAATAATACACACACATATATATATATATATATATATATATATATATATATATATATATATATATTTATTCTTAATAGTCAAACTTTGAAGATTTAAACTCAGTGGATGTTAGTTAGTTTTTTTTACTCCAGAGCATGTATAAATAAACAATAGAAAGTTTAATTAAAGTAACGATGTTTTTATTTATTTTAAAAAGAAACTCTGTATTTTGATTGTCTAAGTGTCTACGAAACGGTCGGTCAAGATCTGGTAAATTTTTAAATGGACAAAAACATTTTTACTGGAATCTGACTTTCTATTGAATATATATATATATATATATATATATATATATATATATATATATATATATATAAATACTTTTATTTTACTATCCGTGTTCTGTTTATTTATCACTAACCATAATTATTCCCATTTTAAAATCTTATCTTAGTGGGGTATTTTACCCCCGAGTAAGCAGACAGCTATCAAATGGTAGAGATTTATAACGATAATAACATTTGATATGATGAATAACTAAATAAATAATAACATTTGATATGATGAATTACTAAATAAATAATAACATTTGATATGATGAATAACTAAATAAATAATAACATTTGATATGATGAATAACTAAATAAATAATAACATTTGATATGATGAATTACTAAATAAATAATAACATTTGATATGATGAATAACTAAATAAATAATAACATTTGATATGATGAATAACTAAATAAATAATAACATTTGATATGATGAATTACTAAATAAATAATAACATTTGATATGATGAATAACTAAATAAATAATAACATTTGATATGATGAATAACTAAATAAATAATAACATTTGATATGATGAATAACTAAATAAATAATAACATTTGATATGATGAATAACTAAATAAATAATAACATTTGATATGATGAATAACTAAATAAATAATAACATTTGATATGATGAATAACTACATAAATAATAACATTTGATATGATGAATAACTAAATAAATAATAACATTTGATATGATAAATAACTAAATAAATAATAACATTTAATATGATGAATAACTAAATAAATAATAACATTTGATATGATGAATAACTAAATAAATAATAACATTTGATACGATGAATAACTAAATAAATAATAACATTTGATATGATGAATAACTAAATAAATAATAACATTTGATATGATGAATAACTAAATAAATAATAACATTTGATACGATGAATAACTAAATAAATAATAACATTTGATACGATGAATAACTAAATAAATAATAACATTTGATATGATGAATAACTAAATAAATAATAACATTTGATATGATGAATAACCAAATAAATAATAACATTTGATATGATGAATAACCAAATAAATAATAACATTTGATATGATGAATAACTACATAAATGCACTCGTGTTTTGATTTTTGGCCTCAGCAAACCAATTTACCTGATTACTTTCATAGTAAAGTTGTTTTTATACCTTTTAACCTCGCTTATGTTTTTTGTTGCATCCCCCCTGCTTTATCACCTATACATACCTACGAAGATTGAAATCAAGATATATATGCTACTAAACAAGATGTCTGTAATCCAATTCCAATTTCGATCAAAATCCATTATTGATTTTAGAAAAATGTTTAAAATTAGGGGCTTTAGTTTAAAGAGTTTTAAGAAGAAATTAAAATTCAGGGAATCTTGCATAATTGGTATTTAATCAAATTTCCTACGAATCAGAAATATTTGAATTTTGAAATCAGAGGTTGTGTCTATATCATTCCCGTGAACAACCTTTTAAAATACTCCAATGAAACTAACAGAATTTATTAGTTGATGTATAATACATATGTGTAAAATTTAATAAAAATCGGGATTTCCAGATTTTTACTAAATGTTTCCATTTCCCCCTTTGTATCAAACTAAAAATAAATATAGCCCATATTATCAACCCTAATGTCTAGTAGCTCTGTTCCAAAATTCTATGATGATTTGTTGATTAGTTTTGGAGTTTACTACATATAAACTTATATACCAACATATGCATATACCTAACCTTATATAAATGTAGATACACTTAAAGTGCCGAACATGTAGAATATAAAGGAACATAATGAAATATACAACAACATTTGATTATTAGTTTTACATTTGGTAAATAATACGTATTGAATCCAAAAGTTCTCAATACTATGAAAAGTGGAGCCTGTCAAGATTTTCGCCTCTGTGTGTATAAGGGATAGAGTATAATCACGTTGACACACTGGTTATCACTATGGGTGACCATTTGGGAACACCAGGCGCTGTACAGTGGCATTAAGAGGGATGGGCGTCGCCAGGCTTCGTTAACCCAAGACACGCTGCACGATGGACATCCGACATGCAGTGTCCCTACGACCCCCCATCTAGAAAGGGATAGGGGGTTATGATATCGTCGTCGTTTTGTGTGAGGTCAAAATTTATCAAACATAATTTTCTATTCTTTGTCTAGCTAAATAAACTTCTGTATTTATAATGGTTGATATGTAAATGACACTTACCTGTCCTGAAGTTGGTTTGCTTATTTTCCAAAGAGTGGTCCGAATGTGGATACGAATTAAGAGCAGGGGGTTCCCCGATACTTAGTAATTTAGCTCTTACAGTTTCTACAAACTGACTGTCGACATAAGGCCGGTTCTTTGACGAGGCCTGTTTTTTGTGGTCTGTATGATGACGATTGGGGTCTAGCGCTTTCGTGTGAGTAATGCTGTTGTGACTGCGATTGCTGTTGCTCGACAGCTGAGAACCGGATTCGGCATTGGTCATCCAAGAAAACCGACTGGAGACGCGAGAGCTGCTTTTGCCGCGCGATTCGTTACTGTCAGTTTCATCGTCGGTCTGATCGTTTTGGTGCCAACAATAGACCTGAACGGAATCTTCGAAGTTGATGGCGCCGAAAATGCTGCGGACGAGACCGAGGCGGAAGAGGCGACGCGCAAAGTGCACTGCGCCTGCGCGATTCTGGAAACGCTTCCGGTCGACTTCAAGTAAAGCTGACACCAATGCTGAACCCTTGAAAGTGCTGGGTTTGCTTTCACTTTCCGATGCGTGATTGCATCTAACGTGGACCTGAATAAGAGAAATAAAAATAAAAATTAAATAAATAAGAAACAGTAATCTCCATATTATAAATTTGGGCCATTTATCGCACATTCAAACTTCAATTTCAGAACCTCACTTTTATAATATACGCAGGGACGTATTTGGTAAAACTAATTTACATATTGATTTTAAAAATGACATTATGTTAATTCACTATTCATGATTATTTCTTTTCTTGCAGATTTTTTTTATCTTTGATAGAAAAATTACCATTTTGGAAGAAAAGGGTCTTTTCGACTATTTACAGGTCAATTTACTCCCGGAAGGCGCGATGCGGCTCGACATTGAAAATCATACCGCCCTCCCCCCTAAAAAAAGGAACCATACACACACGAACCGCGACCAAGCAAATCTATGAATACGCACCCCTCGCCCCTTCCCTACATTAGTTATATTACGAAATTATATTCCGCTATAATGTATTTCGGTTTATTTGTACACCAGTCACCCATTTCATTCTTTATCATATTGTAAATTAAAACCTACCCCCCCCCCCCAAAAAAAAAAGAAACACACACACACACCGCGGAAGGCAAACAACCCAGTGAGTATGCCCTCGCCCACATAACTTTTTTTTTATGGGTAAAGGCTTCGCATTTTGGGTGAAAATAATCTTTCCGGTCCTTTCCGGTCAATTTTCCTCCGGTGGTTGCGATTCTTAGTTTCCGTTAATATTACTTAAAGGTGGTCACGTGATTGAGTGGGAACTTTCTGATCACTGAGGCTTTGTTTAATTCCTACCAGTCTTCTACTTTTTCACTACCAGACAGGGAAGCGCTAGTGACACATATCAGATAAGCTGATCAAGTTTTTTTCTTTTTTTCTGGACAGCGTGCGATATATATATATATATATATATATATATATATATATATATATATATATATATATATTATTGGTATTATAATGTTTTTCTTGATGTTCCATATTCCCTTTAGTTCTCTTTCAAGTTCCATATATTTGCTTCGTTTTTACTGCCTCTTTGGGTTTCACTCTAGGAACGGCTGGGACATCGAAAACGACGATTTAGCAGATTTTTAATAATAATAATAATAATTAATTAATTAATAATAATAATAATAATAATAATAATAATAATAATAATAATAATAATAATAATAATAATAATAATAATTATGATTATTATGTTAAAGCTGATGTTTTGTTTGATTGTGAGTCTAATTTAAAGTCTTTGCGTCAGTGAGTTTTTGGTAAACATCATCTTTAAATCTGTGTGTTATGGATTAACCCGTCACTCAGTTATAAAGGAATTTCCGGTCAGAAGATTCCATTTAGGATAATCCCTTATGCGTCACAGAGTACTGTACGGATTAAAGGGGTGAATGGAGTAGAGTTTGGATAGAGATTAAAGCATTAACAAGAAAAGGGTGCAAAGGTTATATCCGGGAGGCGATGGTGATAGTAGTGATGACGATGATGATGACGGTAGTGATGCCGACGATTATTTGTATAACTAGTGTTCCCCTGCCGTACAAAATGACGACATACTATTTTAATTGCTTATCAACTTATCTAATACTGTTATAACTAAAGTCACTTAGTTAAAAAAAGTTGCCGTCTTGTTTACAAACAATACTAATACATCTAGTTAGTTGCGTATGATGTTTAATAAAATGTTGTATGACGAACAGAGAGATACACATAGAAATTTAAACAAACATGTTTTGCTACTGTAGCATACTGCTTACTGTCGTGTGTATATCACACACCTGCGCATTTTCTCTGCTCTGGGTGTTCGTCAATGCTCGCGCTCTTAAACTCGGCTGTTGAGTGAACACCACGTTAACGCTGAATTGTTTTGGAAAAAGTTTTATTCAAACAGAACAAAGACAGAGAACGGAAATGCCTGTGTGTGTGATATATATATATATATATATATATATATAGATAGATAGAGAGAGAGAGAGAGAGAGAGAGAGAGAGAGAGAGAGGTTGGTATCACCGCGTGTGTGTGTTTTTAGGGTTTATAATAATAATAATAATAATGATAATAATAATAATAATAATAATAATTATTATTATTATTATTATCCACTTTTTCCACCTTTTCTATTTGGACCCTTTATTCCAGCTTCCAATTGCACATATATCCGTGTCATTCCCTTCTTCTTCTTCTTCTTCTTCTTCTTCTTCTTCTTCTTCTTCTTCTTCTTCTTCTTCTTCTTCTTCTACAATCACCAATGGAGTTTATCTAACTCAGATTAAAACGCCCTCTTTTTCGCATGGAAGAAATCAATGAAAGTCATTGAGTTTTATTTTGACTTTGAGCCAAATAAAAGGAAATCTGGTGTCAGTCTTGAAAGCGCAAAAGGAAAATCAAATTTTACGAATTGATTCCCTTTTTAGAGATTTACTTATAATTCATATACAAAAGAATAGGACGCAGAATGACATCAGTCTACTTCTCTGGATTAAATAAAGAGTTCCGTTCGACATTCTCGGAAATAGAATACCGGATGCGAAAAGAACTGAAGAAGAACGAAAGGTACATCGACTGAAACGTTGGAGTGAGGATAATATTTCAAAACATATAAATAATGTAGGTAACACTCCTCATCTAAAAAATATCCTCAAACACAGGTGGATCACCCAAAATGTCACCCATGGAATCGTTAATGAAATTTACGATCCTTTCTACAAACCAAAAACATTTGGTAAGAATAAACTCCAGTCTATGCCTGAATTGGCCACTAAGTTTCAGTCATGAATGTCTAACAGTCTTTGTTTTATCACTGTTCAATGATTTGCACATTTAAATGTGCACATCTTCGGTGATCAATATTAAGCGATTCCTAATACTCGTTAAAACATCGGGACATTCTGAAACAAATTTAAAAAATACTCGAAGTTATCTTTATTAAAACCCAGCAACCTACAATAAATAACATTACGAATGAAACCAGTAACAACATTTTAAAATGATTAACGTAAATACATGTGACGCTAATTGTGGCGTCCCGGAATTTAAATGGTTAACCTTTCTCCTGGAACTGCTCCGGTTTGTTCTTTTGACGTCTAACTCACTTCATATGCGCGTCCTCGGCTTCTGTTTAAATTATCTCCAGCTTAAATGAATTTGAAAAACAAAAAACAAACCAACAGTTGTATTTACATAACACATGATGCTAATACCCAGTCAGGTGTTGTTTGTTCATTTGTTTTTATAGCTGAAGATGATTCGACGAAGAATCAAAAACGTTAGTGATACATATTGAATATACATTCATTTTTTTTTAATTTGTCACAAAAAAGATCATTAAAAAATAAAAAATAAAATAGGTATAATCAAGCAGATTAATTTTGTTACGTTTAACAATGTTTGCTTATATATATATATATATATATATATATATATATATATATATATATATATATATATATAGCGAAATGGCTAGCAAAGCCTTCGGTAAGCTGGAAAAGTTCGTGTGGTCAGACAAGGTTCTAGTAAACGTGCATCGAACACTACTGATCTATAGAAAGCTAGTGTGTCGAGCACAGAAATGCGTGTTTAATATAATCAAATGCGCTCAATCGGTCATTTTGTTAGGGTGGGCGATAATAGGTTTGGTAGTTTGGTTTGGTAGTTTTGTTTTACGGCATATCAACCCTTTTTGGGTTATTTAATGCCGAATCTGGTCATTATAGTGAAAGTTTTTATGCTTCAAGTTCTTTATATCTTCAAATGTTTAATCAGGGTTTTTGGTTTGGTAGTTTTGTTTTACGGCATATCAACCCTTTTTGGGTTATTTAATGCCGAATCTGGTCTTGTTTTCTTCTCTTTTTTGTTTCTTTCCCCTTTTAATATCTGTTTCTATTTAACCCATAGTTGGGACCCTAACAGGTACTACCACTCCGGGTCAGGGTGGACCTGGGAGCAATGGTAATTAAGAGGAGGCTCCACATTCCCCAAAGTCCGTAAGCCGGATCTCACCATCGGATGTAGTTTAAGGTCATATCCAGGACCGGGAGTAGGGTAGGAAAAATAAAAATAAAAAAGGGGAGGGAGAAAGGGAGAGGGGCTGTTGTTTTTGTTTTTGGTTTTGTAGAACATAATTAAGTTTTACAAACAAAAAAAAAAAAACAAAAAAAAAACGTCAATGTAGGTGAATTTCGTCTCAGGGAGCCACAGGGCAGCCTGATCTGGTATCACCAGGGCGATAATAGGATTCCTCCACAGCTAGTATATGAGGAAACTGCAGCATGGCAAGCGCCCGCGACACAAGCCAAAAAGACGTTTTAAGAACGTAGTTAAGGACAATCTTAAAACTTTGGACATGAACATAGACGACTGCGGTAAATTACTCCATCCTGTAACGGGCTTTGCGAAGGCGGTCAATACTGAACGTTCTAGACACACATCAGCGCCACCATTTCTGTAGTTTGTGGCAGAGTCTGTCTGTCATGGGCTGGTCTACTGAGTCAGATGAAATCCTATGGCAGAGATCAAATACGTGAATGTCAAACCGAAGTAGAATATGACTAGACAGAATAAGAAGCTTGTATATAATTATGGACTTGTGTATAATATATGTAGCGAGACTTGTAAAGGTAAGTCGGGCTGCAAAACTATATGCGTGCTCAACACCGGACATTGCAATCTTGTAGGGATAGCCTTCTTCTGTAAAGAAGTGGCAATGGCTATATATATATATATATATATATATATATATATATATATATATATATATATATATATATATATATATATCTTATATTGTTATATATTTGTTGGATTTGAAACTGACGGTACTGATCTTGTTCTCACTTTCTGTAATACACACACCCACCCACATATATATTTTAAAATTAATTTTATATGTACGTAAAATGAACTAATATATATATATATATATATATATATATATGAAATAAAAAATGATCACACGTCTTATCAAAAAAGGGCGACTTCATGCAATGTTCTTTACTGCTTAGGAAGTAGAAAATACTAAGAAGACATCTATGTTTTTATTTCCAGTAAAAACAATAACAGACTATATATATATATATATATATATATATATATATATATATATATATATATATATATATATATATATATATATAAATCTTCCGAATTTCTTTAAAAACATTTTTATTCATACAATTGTTTCTGCCCATTTTGAAACATGCATTTTTTTCATGATAAATTCAAGATGCATTCAAAAGGCTTCTTTTGTTAATTTTACTCCCATCAAATTAAACAAAAACAACAAAAAACAGAACTATCATCATCAAAATGTTTCTCTTCATTTTACTTATTTATCCCTTTTTTCAACGCTAACCGATGAAAATAATGTCCAGTTGCACCCTTATGTAGGTAAATAACCAAAACTAATATTAAAAGACACTCGAAAAATTAAGTTATCTTCTTTCATAATTAGTCTTTTAATTAAGAGAACACACACAAAGAATATATATATATATATATATATATATATATATATATATATATATATATATATATATATATATATATATATATATATATGTATGTATTAGCAAAAACAACCCGCCCTCCGGGCAGCAATTACTGTAAGAATAGTTTTCTTTACAGAAAAAAAAAGAAATAATTTCCATTTGACATTTTTTCGTAATTTGGAGGAAAACAACAAAAATATGATTGTCGTAGTGCTATTTATATATTCTCATGTTGGGAAATATACCGTGCATGAATATAGTCAAATTTTATTTGTTAGAAAAAAAAGGTTAATTGATATGGTCTTTAAAGTATTCAAAGTCGAGGAATTTTATTTTGTTTCAGCATTTAAATGAAAATTAATTCCCCATTAAAAACTGGTTGTATAATAAAAATGAATAAATGAAAGACTGGATCGTCGATTGGTCAAATAGAAATATCATATTACTGAGAAATTCGAAATGTTTACTTTGTGCGTTTCACCGTTATTATTAAAGACAAAAGA
>OY744524.1:165258168-165285668 GCA_963556195.1 Sepiola atlantica | reverse complement strand
AGCAATGATTACGTATAAAACTGCAGGTAATATAGATCCGCCCACACTCATGAATTAAAGAAAATATAAAAGCCCTTAAGAAATAAAAACCGGCGCCAGGTCATATTCATCAAATGTTTACTGTTTTTATTTCTTCTTCTTTTTTTTCCTTGTCGGTGACTAATTTATCGCCATCTGACAGATTTTAATGGAAATGGGCGTCTTTCATAGTCGCAACCCCCTTTAAGTGGTTTCCATGCCCCCCTCGATCGAAACAGCATGCCGCACATTCATAAAGTGGGTGCCTTTCAGAGATATTCGACATTTTTTCTATACTTGAGGTAAGTTTAACTTAGATAACACAGGTTTTAATAGTTTTTATTTTGCTTTAGTGACACTAATTCTGTTTTTAGTTTATTGCTCCATTCGTTGTATGAATGGTAATTCAAAGTTTCTTGTGTTACAACGCATATCTTAACAGGGAGTGTAACATTGAGGGCATGCTTTTGACTCTGAGAAAGACAAAGGAAAAAATAAAACTATTCAAAGATTGGTATATATATATATATATATATATATATATATATATATATATATATTGCATGAAAAATGCCAGTATACTGAAATCATATGCCCTTAATAGGGTTAAGATGAACATTCATATACACTAAATGTACAAAAGCAAGGAAATTCCCAAATTTTTACACTTTTATTGTCATTAAGGGTATGACTACATATCAACCAAACTATTTAATTATCATATCACTACAGTATAAATGAGTGGATGAAGTGTGTGAGGTGCGCTGAAGAAATATTCCTACCAGTAAAATACATATCCCTGTTGTGAACGCATACCCTTAATGACAATAAAAGTGTAAAAATTTGGGAATTTCCTTGCTTTTGTACATTTAGTGTATGTGAATTTTCATCTTAACCCTATTAAGGGCATATGATTTCAGTATACTGGCATTTCTCATGGAATGTCACTACTTTTGTAAAGGCTATGCCTCAATACAATGCCTTCTCATAACTAATATAGTTGGTAGTTTGACTAATCAAGGTATATGGTAAACTGAAATTAAAATGCCATCAACTAGACACTAGAACCTCTATCTTTGCCAAAAATCAGCTGAATCCATCAAATGGTCAATAAAATATAGAATAAAGTGTATGAATACTGGTCATTTAAAAAGTTTTTTGGAATTTTCTGGAAAACTAAGGTATATGGTAAACTGAAATTAAAATGCCATAAACTAGACCCTAGAACCTCTATCCCTGTCAAAAATCAGCTGAATCCATCAAATAGTTGATGAGATACAGGGTGGCACATACATACGTACGTACGTACACACGGATAAGATGATTTCATGATTGAACTTTCTGGATCTCTGGGTTGCCTTGACTAATGATGCTGAAATTCTACACACTTATAGAACCTATCAAATAAAAATGTTGTGCAAAGTTTTAACTAATTTGGTTTATTGGTTTTTGAGTTATGATTGATCAAAGAAATGAGATTTCCAGCATAAGCCATTCGTGAAGTCTATTAACGATAGAGCGCTCTCGCGCCTCTCTTGATATATATATATATATATATATATATATATATATATATATATATATATATATATATATACTTTTTCAGTGAAATAATAATTGAATTGCGTCTTCATTTGGTCATGAGCTGGGATTTTGATCAGCCTTACTTGAGAGACATGAATTTAATAGCTGTTCTGTTTTTTACATCTCCGAAACAGTTACATGGTAAACAGCTGATGATCACTTTTTTCTATTTCACAATTTAAGTTCAGGTCCCCTGATTATGTTTCATTGTTATATAGTTGAGCCCCATTTTATATTTGTGAATTTTTCAGCGGTAAGTCGGCTTATACAAGTGCTAAGTCTGCAATGTGTAGATTTATTTAGCATCCCTAGGAATTTAAACTGCATTTTAAAATTTTATTTTTAACTTCGTTTATATATGACCAAAAGCTTCTTTATATATATATATATATATATATATATATATATATATTTAGGCAAACATTATTAAATAACAAGGAGTGGTTTTGTTTGATGCGACTTTTTTATTTTTTCAATTTTCCGAATTGTCCATCTAATGTGTCGGTCAAATTGATATAAATATTATCCATGGCTTTCTTGTTCCATTCTTTTTTGCATACAATTCAAACGCATAACTATCTAATGGCTAAGAATTTGGTAATGTTAATTATTATGCTAGACACTTTAAAATGTTGCGACTAGTTTCATAATTGACATTATTAATTGTGGGATGTTTAGTTTTTATGTAGAGGGCTTCGAGTATTTTTAATTTTTTGATATTGGTATCATGGTGTATTATTTTGGTATTGTTAACAAGGATGTTTCTATATTGGAAGGGGGTGCAATTATGTTTTTTAGGTGTTGGCATATAGAGCTAGTGTCGGAGAGATGTAGGGTGAGTCTTCGGGATAGTGTTGTGGAAGTGAAACCTATGTAAGAATTAGTTTTTTTGTTATTGTTGTCGGAGATACATTCTCCCATAGGGCATTGGAACTGATATAGTACTTGCAAAAAAGAAAAAAGAATGGAACAAGAAAGCCATGGACCATATTTATATCAATTTGACCGACACATTAGATGGACAATTCGGAAAATTGAAAAAAAAAAAAAAGTCGCATCAAACAAAACCACTCCTTGTTATTTAATAATGTTTGCCTAAATGAAAATATGCTGCCTAAATACACACACAATATATATATATATATATATATATATATATATATATATATATATATATATATATATATATATATATATATATATATATATATTATTTCAAAATTATACAATTCTGGGTGATTGGACCTTCATGGTATTTACCTCACACCATCACGGGTAGATGTGGCACAAGGTCAGAAGATGGAGAAAATAAGCCAGCGGACAATAAGTGGTGCACTCTGGTCTGTTAAAATTGCCTGAACAGTCGCGTCAGCATTTTCCGGCGAGGACGCATCAGACAGTTAGGTATAAACTAACTCCTTCCAAAGCGAGAAGACAATGCCCGGAAGTGTGGATATGGCAGAGATGAGCAGAACTAACACCACGGCCCGACAGAAAAAGGCCACCGCCGTCACAATAACCCAGTCTTCACCGGACTGATTGTCGAGAACGGATCCTTGACTAATATGATTGGCAACTTTCTTCGCCTCATATTGGATTTCACCTGACGATTGAGGGTGCATGTTATTTATCTACCTCTCACAGCTGTAAGATGTGACACAAGGTCGGAAAGTGGGATTCGATAAATCAGCACCCTAGAGGAAGAACACTATGTCCATTAAAAATTGCCTGGGCAGCCCAGTCGGTATTCCCCGGCAGGGGCGCCTCAGGCGATTAGCAATAAACTAACCCCTTCTCAAAGAGTGAAAAGGCAAAGCCTGGGAGGGTGGACCTCCTAAAACAGCACAGGACAGACCCATAGACCGGCGTAAATCAAGCCCCGAAGGTCAAGACAATACCGGTCTATGGGGTGCAGTATCCATCGGAACAGATACTACACTTTGCTCTTAGCCAAAAGGCCGAGAAAGCATTGAGAGTGCATGCTTTAGAAGTAGGCTTAACGCCTATCAATTGTTTACTGAACATGAAACCCCGAGTATAAAAATCCAATCACTTACAGTTGTAAAATTCTCTAATGTATATCCAACCTCAGGTTCACATCCTGGCAGGTGGTAAAGATATGGAGTTTCTTGGTGTCCAGGAATAGGATATGACACGCATCCATCGTAACATAAAACCAACTTCATTTTTGATACCCTTAGCTGATGGAGCTTTTGCTAATATTTTATTAAGAGTAGTTGAACATCTAAATAGAAAATCTTAAATTTTTTATTCGTGTCTTTTCATTTTAAATCAAATTGAATTTATTTGACAAAATTAGCAAAGTGCAACAAACCATGCAAAGGGGACAGCTAGAAGTTATTTACATACACATATAGCCTTAATGTTTGTCCAAAACGACGGCGGTACATCTTCTGCGTGTGTCTGCGGAGACCACAACTTTGCGCTAGGACGAAAGGTCTATTTAAATTCCTGTTGATGATGTTGTGTGTCAGAATCAAGTCTCCTCGTATTCTCCGTTGCTCAAGTAAGAATAGATTTAGTCTTTGAAGCCGCTCTTTGTAGTTAAGCGTAGGGAGTCTCGTTACCATTCTGGTTGCCAACCGTTGGATACGCTCAAGGTGTATGATATCCCCTTGTAGATAATGATTTGTTTATTGGATGGCATACTCAAGAATAGGCCGTACCAGAGATATGTATAAGGAACGAAAAGTGTCTGCCGTTAAGTTGACAAAGGGTCCCCGGTTCAGGTAGGGAACCCGCCTGGCTTTTTTCGTCATCTCGGTACGATAGATTTATTTTACTTATGTTGATCATATTATACATCTTACACATATACTTATTTGCTATCAGTATTTTTTTAATATTAGACTGGTAGGTTATACAGAATATTTTCAATTATTACTATTCTATCCTTCGAACGGGGAAACGCCGATTAATAAGTTTTACGATAATATCGTTGGATACGCGTTCGTATCGGACACCCGTAAGCAGAAACAAAAACATATATATATATATATATATATATATATATATATATATATATATATATATATATATATATATATATAAACTTAATGATATGGGTATAGACTGAAATTTGGCACATTAAAATTTAAATAATCATTATGTATATATATATATATATATATATATATATATATATATATATATATACTAGAAGAATAAAAATTTGATAGAATAAATTAGAACTTTATATTTTGTTTAGGATATCCAAATGGATAGAATGGATATAGTATTTTGTATTTTGTTTCAGCTGACCTAGTTCGATTCATTTCTCGACTTCTTATATCATTACATATAGAAAAGGCAACACTGTATTTGTTAAGTCATGAAGATCAAAGAAAATCTTCTATATTATAGAGAAAGATAATAAATCAAAAATAAATATACAATTAAAACTATTCAAGCTTGTTTTATTCTTTATAGGTAAGGCGCAAAGAGCACCCACAAGTTACACATTTAAGAAATATTTATCCGCAACCTTTCTTAGGTTTTGAATAACTATACTTAATTTTTAGGCGAAGTCATCTAGAATAGTCTAGAGTCTGACTATTAACGATGCCACTCTTCTATGCCTATTTTACTCAAGGTTTAGTTAAAAGAAAAATGTCACGAGAGAGACATGTGGCAGGATGGAAGTAAAAATGTCCTCTACACACACTGTATATATATATATATATATATATATATATATATATATATATATATATATATATATATATAGAGAGAGAGAGAGAGAGAGAGAGAGAGAGAGAAAAAGAGTGATAAATATGCGACGATTGTCCAAATTTATTTCAAATTTCAATTGTTCAATGCAAGGTGTATTCAGTAATAAACTAGTGTTTATTATTCTTTCCTTAAGCCAAGGCTTTTCAAAGATCGAGATCTTATCATCAGAGGAGAAAGACAGATAGATAAGTTGGCTTTCGAAAAAAACAAAGTTCAAATATTTGAAAAATATATAAAATATTATTAAAAAATGCAGTGAAAGAAAAGAAAAGTTCCGTAAAAAAGATGTGTGGTTTGTCCGGGTGGTAAATTTCCGTTGAGAAGAAGTCCGATGAATTGTAGAACGCGAAAAAATCTTTGCGTAGGAGCAGTGTGGAGAAAGTGCTCAAAATTATAAGTAAATCCAAACGCACTTAAAAGGAATTGAAAGGAGAAAAGCTGGCCATTATTGATATACTTCCTGGACCAAAAAAGGCAAATGACATCTCGTCCTAAGAAGGTTAAAACCAAATGAAACAAAAAAGGTTAAATTTGGGGTTAGGGGGAGGGGGGAGTTAAAGCGCGAGGGGTCGTAAGGTTCGGATTGGTTTAAATAGCCGCTGTAGGAGTGTGGAAGCAAGAAAAAGAAAGAAAAAAGAAAAAAGGGTTGGATAGGGGGAGGAGGTTGAAGTGAAAGGGGGATTGAGGGTATGGGCGGGCGATATAGCCAAGGTTAAGAGATAGGTTTTTGAGGGTAGGATTAATCTGAAGCGAGAAGGAATGGTATAGAAAAGTCGTATAAAAATGAATTTAGGGATTGGCGGGGTAAATTCGAAAGTATAGAGTTTGCCGATTCTAAAAATAGAATTCCAATGAGTGAACTTCTAACATTTCAAAGGTAACAAGTAAACATTAGGCGACTAAAAGGCAAAGTAATTGCAGTTGCTAGTTAGGGTTTCTAGCGATTTAAAAATGGTTAAACAGATTAGTTAAAAGCATGGTGAAATAAGTAGAGGCATGTGAGAGAGTGAATGATTAAAAAATTAAAATTTAAAAGGAACTAGAGAATAGTTAATTAAAATTAAAAATTATTTTAAAACCAAATTAAGGGTTAGATGAATAATTAGAAGAGAAATTAAACGGAGAAAAGACATTAAGGGATAAGTTTAGTAATATTAAAGATCAAGCCTGTCCCACTCAGTAATATTAAAAATTTTAAATTTAGGAGAGGGGAACAGTTTAAGCGATAAGGATAGATTGTTTGAAACAATTTGTTTCGGTTATAAGTAATAAGGGGTGGTATTGGGTTAGTTCAATTAAAACTTAAGAGCAGTGTCAGTGTTATAATCTATAGTTTAAAGGGTGAGTGAGCAGTAACTGGGCAACAATTAGCAATTACAATTTTAAAATTGATTTATAAGGGAAGCTTGCAAGAGGCTTCCAAGTAGTTTAAAAATATGATTAGAGAGGTTAATGATCGGTGGGTAGTAGGAGGAATAAAGTTAGTTCAATCAACGATAGGTGTTACGGATAGATATAGTTATTAGGTGCAATGGGGAGGAAAAACATTTTTGGGAAGGTTAATTGGTGAGATTAGGGGCGTTAAGAATAAAAGTTACAAGATTACCCAGGGATATAGTTTAGAGATTTGTCAGATGCTAAAGAAAGGGGGGAGTTATTGGCTGGGAGGAGGAGTGTCAGATGGAGTAATGAAATTAATGTATTTAAATTTTCGCTTGTGCCTGCAATTTGAAATAAGCTCATTTTTAGAGTTAATAAAATTTAAGTTCTTGGGTGCAGTAGCTATCATATAAGTTTCCTAGGTACATAGTTGGCAGAAGGCAGAACCAGGAGTGTATGAGTTAGACTTTTTTTAAATATAGACCAACTTAGGGAGTAGGGAATCTTTTTGATGTTAAAGCTTTTTATTAGGTTGGATAGAGAAGTGCTAGTGGTATTATTATTATTATTGTGTTTAAAAGAGTAGATATGGTTAGAGATTTGAGTCTTAATGGGGAAAGCACTAGCACCAATATAGGTATGTATTTTGTGGGGAGTTGTATTATTTGTGCTGTTTATAGTATTGGGGATGCTTATAGATTGTATGCTCGGATTCTGATCGAAATTTAAGTTAGGGTTATTGGTTGGGGAAGATGCCTTGGCTTAAGGAAAGAATAATAAACACTAGTTTATTACTGAATACACCTTGTATTGAACAATTGGAATTTGAAATAAATTTGGACAATCGTCGCATATTTATCACTCTTTTTTCTTCTATCTCTACAATTGCTCTATCTCGTATATTGAGCTAAACCTCTTCACAATAGGTTCCATCTACTAAAAGTTTTACTTTTGGTTTATATTTGATCCTATATATATATATATATATATATATATATATATATATATATATATATATATATATATAAAGTCGTTCGCATTTTTCAAGTTAGACCTAAATAGTAATGCATTTAAAAAATTCATATTCAATTCTGCTACAGTTTTATTTATTATTGTTGTACTATGTTCTTTACAATATAAACGTACTTCGCTTAAGTTTCTTTCAGAAAATACAAATTCCCCCCAGAAACCTTTGTAAAATAGAGAGATTTTTATAATTATTACCTAAAAAGCAAAAATCAGCTTACGTCATTACAAAACATTTTTTTTCATTGTCGCTCTATCTATTTTAGTAATGATATTGTTTCTACTAAATAATAGCATATGTATTTCTTATAATTATTTGACTGACATGACAGTAAATATGTTTTAAACAACTATTTAAAGAGAAATACGCCTTGTATCTTAAATGTAAACACAAGATTCTAAAGAGAGTTCCGATCTCTTAAAGGGAGAGAACATTGCAACGTGGTTAATTTTTAAAATCTTAAATTTAATATGGTTCGAAAAGGCTGAACTTAGAGAAGCTTAATAATTTTATATATATATATATATATATATATATATATATATATATATAGTCATCCACATACAGACTGTTTCGCTGTTTCACAGCTCATCAGTACGGCTAGACCAGTTAGTGCCTCAAGCCGGGATCGAAACGCAACCGTCGATATATATATATATATATATATATATATATATATATATATATATATATATATATATATATATATATGGGCGGATAGTTTTCTGCTAGTAACTATATATGTAGCAATCAAATGAGATTCACGAGAGAAATCGTAATTTAGCGCAAAACCCAAATCACGTGATCAGCCTGGTTAACCAGTTCGTGACTTTCAGTCAACAAGTAAAGGTGTGATCCTGTGTTTTCTTCCAGGCATGGCAGAGAATATACGAACTCAGGGAAAAGGTTATTTCGCCTTGTCAATATATATTAAACCCCATGTATAAAATATATTCTGTTATGTCCCTGCGAATAAACCCACATCTCTCTCTCTCTCTCTCTCTCTCTCTCTATATATATATATATATATACATTCCTTTTGTTGATCCGTCTCCTTTAATCCATCAACACCCATCATATAAGATATATATATATATATATATATATATATATATATATATATATATATATATATATATATATATATATATATACTAGTAAAAAACAATTGGGCGGATAGTTTTTTGCTGACGAACCTCTTAGGTATAGACGTTTTAAAATGTAAAAAGTCAACCCATCTGAATAAAACCGCGGTACGATTCTGAAATATGTAGCATATAGTTTTCAAATAAATAATTTATATATATATATATATATATATATATATATAGTTTTTTGCTAGTATATATATATTATATTATACACACATATATATGTATATATATATATATGCAAGCAAAAAACTATCCGCCCAATTGTTTTTTACTAGTATATATATATATATATATATATATATATATATATATATATATATATATATATATATATATATATATATATATACAGTAGCAAAAAAAACTATATATATATACATAAATAATTTATTTGAAAACTCTATGCTACATATTTCCGAATCGTACCGCAGTTTTATTCAGATGGGTTGACTTTTTACATTTTAAAAAGTCTCTAGCCAAGAGACTCGTCAGCGTACTGAAATGAGGTCAAAATATAATGAGAAATTCGTTTATCGATAAAAAACCGGTGCATTATTGAAATTTTATCTTTGGAAAAATATATTGGTTGGGAATTAATTGAGTTTTATTTTATTTATTATTTATAGTTTTGTGTTTTAAGAAGGGTTTTCTTTTATTCTACTCAGTATTTTATTTAATTATTCATTTGTAGTTTTGTATTTAAAGGGTTGTATTTGGAAGATCGTATAAGATCGTAGGAGATTTTCAGTGTCTTGAAAAATGGAAAACAAAACAAAGGGGTCGTTTAAATTCATCGTTTAAAAAGGTTGTAATACTGAAGTCTCCTTTTGAAGGGGATACAAGGGTTAATGTTTTGTATCGAATTTATTATTTATTTCATTTGTAGTTTTCTGTTTTAAAGGTGTAATTTTGTTTGGTGTTTTATTTACTTATTTTTTATTTGTAGTTTTGTATTTTAAAGATCGCCCCGAAAAAAAAAACGAAAACAAAGGGGGGGGTGGCGTCTGATTTTATCGTTTAAAAACGGTGCATGGTTGACGTTCTCCTTTTGAAGGAAGTACTGGGACAGGGTTAAATATAACATATGGGTCGTAATCGTAATTAAGTTTTATTACAATTAATTTACTTATTTATGATGGGTGTTTGTTTTACTGCTTCAAATGTGTGTTTATTTTTAGGGATAATTGAGTGGCATAATTTATTGATTAGGCTCTGGATGGGATTCATTAAAAAAATATTTATTTATTTATTATTTTTTGTTTGTTTATTATTTATAGTTTTGTATTTTCTCCAAAATTATTTTTATAAATATTTTTATATTTTTTTATATATATATGAGGAAATCTGTATTTGAGTTGATTAATTGTATGTAATGACTGGATGTTGACGGAGGGTATATTTTGTTATTTAAAGGGTTCACCTAAGGGATATCTATCATTGTCATATGCATTCGTGTTGGGTTTATGTATTTAGTTACTTCTGTTGGCTTTATCTAATAAGGGTTATGAATCTATTATAGGGTCTGTGTAAGCATCTATAAATCCTTTCATTCTGTGAGGTTTGATAGTTATATTTCCAACATTAATAAAATATCATTTAATACTGGTGTAGTCTTCAACGAGGACTTCATATATATATATATATATATATATATATATATATATATATATATATATATATAGTCAAATTTTACGAGTCTTTATAACCAAACTGAATAATGATAAAAACACCACGGTGAATCGGCTGTATATATTTTTCTTTGGTCTTTACAGTACATGGTATATGTTTTTGTACTTCGTCACTGACATGAATAATCTGCCATCAGATATTTGGATACGCAACATTTTAAAACTTTTTAAGGGGGGAAAAAGATCAAAGTGATATTAAATCACTCCTTGTCGTGCATGCGCTACTTCAAACATCATCTATTTTTCATCTTGTGTCACGCCAGTCCCAGATAGACGACAATGGCTTCAATGCAGACATATTAAATATGCATATTATTAATTATGGCAGCCGATCACCTAATTCATACAACTGTGACTAAATACGCAGATTGATGCTTCATTTCCTGGCTATTTACCAGAGCTTTCTTAAACGACTGAATTCCATTCATTATTTATTACTCACTAGTTCTTACAGAAATCTTAACCAGTGGCCTCATCTTGAAAGAAAACAACAAAACAAAATCAAGTAGTTTTCCCTGGAACTTGTGTGACAACAAGTCTCCCCAAATTTACAGTAATCTAATCTTTTTTCCTATTACCCTTTAAAAAAATTCACTTTGTACACTCGTATCAGCCATTCATCGGAGAGGAGAGGGACAGCTTGTCACAGTAACGCGGGATCTCGTCTCTCTAGCACCATTACCAAACCCTCGATATATAACAATAGTTAGGACAACCTGTATACGCACAAGAGGTACCCGTGACCCGTTGGGTCAAAACCACTACCACTATTTATTCTACTTTGATTTCATTCGAAAATTCATAAAATGTAACACATGTGGCAATGAGATTCTTCTTGCATAATACTTATATTATTATTATTATTATTATTATTATTATTATTATTATTATTATTATTATTATCATCATTTTTCTTCTTCTTCTTCTTCTTCTTCTTCTTCTTCTTCTTATTATTATTATTATATAAAATTAAACACACTTAATATTTTGCTATCTAATTTACGTACGTGTTTGTAGTGTGTACACACACACGAATGCAAATTAGATGGAAACGCTAAAATGAGAGATTCACTCTTTTTCTAAATGCTCACAGATACATTACGAAATATTATAAGGTAGTTTAATAAACGTATAGTGGGAGGGCGATATAAATACATAGAAATACATAGATATATAGCTAAGAGAGCGATGGGTGACTTGATCAGTTAATTATAGATTACGGCTAATTAGAGCAGTTAAAACAGAAGAATAAACAGCAAGTAAGTGTCGAGAAAACCCCAACAGCAGAAGGTCAGAGAGAAAAAGTTATGAAAAAAAAAGGAACGAGTGATAAAAACTATGAGATGAAATTGAGAGTATGAATATAATTGTCACTGCTTGTTTAGTAGTATTTGATAACTATTGTTGGATCCCTGACAGATACTAACATTTCGGGTTTCAATTCAGTTCAATTCAATAAATTAAGCAAAAAATAAAACAAGCATGCTTCAGTTGACATGCAGGGAAAGGGCGAGAAATATTTACACAGAAAAGGATACAGTAGCCCGACACCTGTTCAGTTTCTCCTTGAATTGCTGCGTCGTTGGCACATTTACTAAATCTCTTGGAAATCCATTCCAAGGTCCAGGGATCTTGATTGAGAAAGCGACCCTCCTCCGGCTCAATCAAAATCGACGGTGAAACAGTTCCTGGTAATGCTCGCGTAGACCTCTTTCTGGTGCAAAAGTGAATAATAAGTCCTGAAGGGGATCGTAATGGCCATTGAAAAGATTGTAGGGCAAAATAAGATCACCGCGCAATCGTCGGCACTCAAGTGACAAAAGGTTACGCTTCTTGAGTCGGCTTTCGTGGGACTGATCCCATAGTCCCTGGACCATTCGAGTTGCTAGTCGTTAAACTCTCTCCAGATGCTGGTTATCGTGCGCTTGAAAGTCATCCCAACTACGGCCAGATTCCAAACCACACAAAGCTCCCAAATTGGAACCTCATAATCAGGTGTTTCATGTTCATACCCAGGACATTGTTCTCTTATAAATGCGTTATCACTTATAAAGGCCAAAACCACTCAAGGATAAGAGTTAATGAGGCGGATAGATTAACAGTGTAATGATGATGAATATTACGAGAGGATTAAAAATCTACACATACCATACACTTAAAACTACAGCCGAACTAGGAAACAGCAATTGTTACCCCTTTATCTAAAAAAATCCTTCATGGAACGTGAAGACAAAACGACAAAGTAGGGAGAAAGTGACTGTAAAGAGGCGTCGGAAAGTAAAACACAGGTCAACTTTCTACTCCCCTTCCATACTTTAAGTCAGTGGTTCTCAACCAGGAGGTAATTCCCCCCTCCCTCCCGGGGGGATGGGATTTCAGGGTTTTAGTGTGTGTATGTGTGTGTGGGGGGGGGCACCACAGATTAGCAGACATAAACTGGATACAAGGCCACAAAAACACAGTGTGCATCATCCATCGCTACTGAAAGATCATGTTGGATTTTCTCTCTGCTAGCGTTTATATTAAATAAGCAGAGATACCCGGCGTTGTCCGGGGCTCTCTCTTCCGGGGATGCTACTGTAGGGCGCTGGATGTAGTCCTTGCAAGAAAAGTACAAGTTTTTTTTTCATAAATTAGAAGAACACGACCTTGTGTCACATTGGATCACTGTGGAATGGATATTAAAAAAAAAATTAAAAAATAAAAAGTAAAAAAAAGAAGTTTTTTCTCGGACTTTTGTCTCTCTCCCGCATTCCCCTCAGCACCCCTCTCCCCATTGCCCGGAGCAAAAGTAAGTACTAACCTTGTCTCGCCCTCCCCATTTAGATATATATTTGGGTCACAGTTTTAAAAAAAAATTCTCGAGTCGACTGGGATCGAACGCTAAAATTTTAGATAATGGACAAAGCGTCCATAACAACCGGACTACAGTAACACGGTACAAAATATCACGAATAATAAGTCAGTTAAACAAAGTGTGAAAACAATGAAAAATTCTTATAATGTAAACAAAATGATTATTTTGTTATCAACAATTGTTTTTTGTTACAAAGTTTTGTTAGTAAAATAATGTGTTTTACCATCCATCAAACAAATCTCTCCTATTTTAACCAACAAATATTTTTTAAGTTTATTCTTTTTATTAATGTAAGCAAAATGTTTATTTTGTTATCAGCGATTCGGTTCAAATTCTGTGGAAGTACACCTAGAGCAAAAGTGGTATTGTGGTGATTTAGATGATTCTAGCATAGAGTAGGGTATACAATGTTATTAGTTTAGACCAAGGATGCCCAACGAATCTCATGTTCCCACATTTTTGATGGCCTTGTGCTAAATTTGTCCTGAATGTAAATTCTTACATATTTTCTGTAAATAAAGAAATGAAAGTGTAGTATCTGTTCGGATGAATGCTACACCCCTTCGACCGGTACCGTATTGGTCAGGATTTGTCCTGTGCAGTTCTAGGGGGTTCATCCTTCCAGGCATTGCTTTCTCACCCGTTAAGAAGGGGTTAGTTTATTGCTAATCGCTTGAGGCGCCCCTACCGGGGAATGTTTCCGATGCTGCAACTGTAGGGCGCTGCGTGTTGTCTTTCTAAGAAAAGAGCATTTTTTTTATAAATTGGAAATGAGAAGAAGAAGAAGAAGAAGAAGAAGACGAAGAAGAAGAAGGAAAACAGAAGAAAGATTGTATTTTATATTAATTAAAACCAAATGATAATTTTGTGTATTATAATTTTGTTTTTACGAAGAAAGAATTCCATCTATTTTTTATCTAGTTTGCAATGATTATTTTGTTTGCAAAGTAAGTGTATTTTACAAATTCTGTAAAAGCTTGCGTAAAATCAATTTAGTATTACGTGTTATGTAAAAAAAAATATACACACTTTTAAAATGACTAAAGAAAGTCGCAAACAAAAGAATTAAGTACTTTTTAAATAACTAAATACATTGATAATGCAAAAGAATTTCAGCAAGTGTTTTTCTTTGTTTTCTAAGCAATTTTAACGAATCTAATGTTTTTGAAGGAGGCAAAAATTATGTTTTGTAAATAAGTGTAAACATTAAAGTTAAGAAGACATCCGTCTGGACTGAGGCAATATATCTTTTTGGGTACCGTATACGCACGCAAATATTTGTGTTATTAAAAAACAAAAAAAATTCTGTACGGTTTCAGCGTATCTCTTCGCTAAGTAAGACGCTTTCAGCGTCCCAAATTCTCTTCGCTAAGTAAGAAAATCGAAAATGATTTCTACCTCACTGATCGTGATCGGATGTGACGTCACGGGCGGGACTACAAATAGACCCGAGGAATTAGGTTCGAGGACTCATTTCGTAGACAGTAAACCTGGCGACGAGGTAAAAAAAACCCCCCGAAACTGAACAACAACTGAAATTTAATTTCTCGAAGCAAACAGCGACGAGTAACCGAAACTAAACAACAACTGAAATTTAACTTCTCTAAGCAAAACAGCGACGAGTAACTGAAACTGAACAACAACTGAAATTTAATTTCTCGAAGCAAACAGCGACGAGTAATCGAAACAACAACTGAAATTTAATTTCGCGAAGCAAACAGCGACGAGTAACCGAAACTAAACAACAACTGAAATTTAACTTCTCCAAGCAAAACAGCGACGAGTAACTGAAACTGAACAACAACTGAAATTTAATTTCTCGAAGCAAACAGCGACGAGTAATCGAAACAACAACTGAAATTTAATTTCGCGAAGCAAACAGCGACGAGTAACCGAAACTAAACAACTGGGGGGAAAAAAAAAAACCCCGAAACTGAACAACAACTGAAATTTAATTTCTCGAAGCAAACAGCGACGAGTAATCGAAACAACAACTGAAATTTAATTTCTCGAAGCAAACAGCGACGAGTAACCGAAACTAAACAACTGGAAAAAAAAACAAAAAAACAAAAAAAAAACCCGAAACTGAACAACAACAACTGAAATATAATTTCTCGAAGAAAACTGAACAAAACCCCCTCCGAAGAGAAAATAAATAAATATGTCTCTTTCAATGCCAACAATAGAACCCCTAGACTGGGAGGACTCTAACCAGGAGCAAGCATGGAGGGAATGGAGTGAACACCTTGAGGACGCATTTACGGCGTTCGAAATAAGGGATGACAATCGACAGCGTTCACTTTTACGATTTTATGGGGGACGGAAACTAAAAGAAATCATCAGGACTTTAACCCCGGAGGTACCACAAGACCGATTAGAGCCAACGTACAAAACAATGAAGATAGCTTTGGACGAATACTTCATCCAGAAAACCAATAAGGTTTTCGAACGTCATAAATTCCGAATGCTTATGCAAGATAACGGGGAGTCTACACACGACTACGTCACCCGTTTGCGGATACAAGAGGCAAAATGTAATTTTAACGAATACAGTCTAGACAAGGCTATAGTAGACCAACTAATAGAGAAATGCACCTCCAACAAATTACGTCGAGCGTATTTAAAAGAAACGGATTTGACCGTAGAGGAAGCACTTCGGAGAGCATTCATATTCGAATCCACTGAAACACAGGCCGAGCATATTGAAGGGAACGGGAAAGGGCATTCGGATATCCACCAAGTTAAAACCAGCTACAAACGGCAACAACTTAACAGTGATCATAGACATCTCCCCTCCACAGACAAAAACAGCCCTTTAAGACCTGTCACAAGATGCTACGGCTGTAACAGTTCAGACCATATACATGGTCAAACAAAATGCCCAGCATTTGGAAAAAAATGTAACTACTGTGGATTAAAGAACCACTTCGAGAAAACGTGCTTGAGGAAAAAGAGCGATAGAAAAAAAGAATCAAACCTATCAGGCGAAAACAAACGTGTCCAACCAGTATCAACGAAACTGGAATCAGACAACCAGACATGGGTCTTCCAAATAGATCACATTAGTGCGGCAGGAAGCGAAGTCGTCCACATTGACGACGTACCCGTCACAATATTAATAGACTCTGGAGCAGATATCAATCTCATTGACGGCAAAACTTTTTCGGGAATCCTTAATTTACGACCGAATTTGACATTAAAACAAACCAATTGTAGACCAAAAGCCTATGGGAACACACCGATACCTCTAAAAGGGGAATTTTTTGCTACGCTAACAAAGGGGCCCAGGAGAATAGCCCACAAGATATTTGTTACTAAGGCATATCAAGGGGGTAACATATTGAGCAAACGGGCCAGCATTGAACTAGGGTTCATTACCACCCCACAAGTGAAATCACTCCATACAAACAGTATCCCACAATCAACAAAGGACATTCTCAAACAACATCTACCCTCATTAGAAGGGTTAGGAAGAATGAGAAATTTTCGACTCAAAATCAAAATTGACAATAACATTACGCCAGTAGCCCAACCACCACGACGAACACCATTTCACATCCAAGAAGCGGTGGAGGAAAAAATCGAGGAAATGTTAGAAAATGATATCATTGAACGAGTGGAACGACCAACTCCGTGGGTCTCACCATTAGTAGCGGTACCAAAGCCAAACGGGGAGATAAGAATATGTGCCGACGTACGCGTAGCGAATAAAGCAGTAAAACGCACTCGCTATCAAATACCAACAGTTGAACAACTATTGAGTGAAATTGGCAACGCAAACACTTTCTCGAAAATCGACCTAAACTCCTATTATCACCAAATAGAACTAGATCCAGAGTCAAGGGACATCACCACTTTCTCTTGCAAGTCTGGGATCTACAGATACAAAGTACTAGTGATGGGAATTACATCTGCAGCCGAGGAAGGGCAGCGATTACTACAACAAATCCTCCAGAAAATCCCAAACTGCTGCAACGGGGCTGACGACATTCTAATCTGGGGAAAGGACACAAAAGAACACAACAAGACCCTAGATGCGGTATTGCGGACGTTGAGAGGAAACAACCTCACAATCGCACAGAAAAAGAGCATATTCCACAGTGAAGAACTCGAGTTCCATGGGTTTATTGTGTCCAGCACAGGGATCAGACCCACCGACTCCAAAATAAAAGCAATAAAAGAATTCAAAAACCCCGAAAATATCCAGGACGTACGTAGTTTCTTGGGGCTGATAAATTACCTCGGGAAATTTATCCCTCGTCTGGCAACACTCAGTGAGCCCTTAAAAAGGTTGACTCGTGCAAACACGGAATGGCGATGGACCAAGGAAGAGGAATCTTGCTTCCTTAAACTGAAAAATATGATAATTCAAAGCAAGCCGCTTATGCACTTCGATCCAAAGCTGGAGACATCAGTCTTGGTAGACGCCAGTCCCGTGGGACTGGGAGCAATACTGTGCCAGAACAAACTAGGAGTACTTACCCCCATCAGCTATGCATCGAGAACTCTGACCGACGGTGAACGTCGCTACTGCCAACTGGAAAAAGAAGCCCTAGCTATTGTGTGGGCTTGCGAAAAATTCCATTTTTATCTGTATGGAAAAAATTTCCTGCTAATGACTGATCATCAAGCCTTGACAACTATTTTTAATCCCAAAGGCAACCCCTCCGCACGAATATTGCGCTGGATCCTACGCTTACAACAATATGACTATACTATCAAACATATCAACGGTAGGAATAATCCAGCAGACATACTCTCTCGACAACCGATGAAATATCAAAAAACAGTATCACCAGAAGAAGAGATTGCCGAAGGGTTTATCAACGCCATCGTAGCAAACAGCACGCCTAAATCAATCACGTTATCAGAGATAATGGAAGAATCTCAACGGGACTTAACTCTCAAAGCAGTGGAAAAGGCGATACAACAAGGCGACTGGAGTAAAGAGTCAACCCAACCCTACAAACATGTGAAGAATGAGCTGACAGCCAAACGGGGTATAATTACGCGAGGATCCAGAATCATTATACCAAAAAACTTGCAGAAGCGAATCCTGAAGTTGGCACATGACACACACTTGGGTATAGTGAAAACAAAAGCGCTGCTTAGGACTAAGGTATGGTGGCCTAATATAGACAAGGACATAGAGACCACTATAAGCCGATGTATCCCGTGTACGACCCAAGACCCGAAGAGTAACCATCGTCCAGTACATATGGCCGAGATGAAAGGTCCATGGGAAGTCCTCCACGTCGACATATGTGGACCTTTCCCTAGCGGGGATTATGTTATTGGGATGGTTGATGCAGGCTCAAGATGGCCGGAAGCATTCATTACGAAAACCACGAGAGCCAGTACAGTTGTATCAACGATCCAAAACTGCTTTTATACACACGGCATCCCCACCATCATTGTTTCAGATAACGGACCCCAATTCATATCATCCGATTTTAAGCAATTCTGTGAACAATGGGGTATCCAACATCGGAAGATAACACCTTATCATCCCCAAACTAATGGGGAAATTGAGCGGTTCTTTGGAACTATGTTGAAAGCGATTAGAGCAATGAACACTGAAGGAAGGGACTGGAGGAAACATCTAGGAGAATTCCTGATGTATTATCGAAACAGCCCTCATGCCATGACGGGGGAAACACCTGCCTCTCTTCTCTTGGGTCGGGAGGTGAACATCAACCTACCAGGACTACAAAAAAGACCTGAAAGCCAGGCCTGGAGAGCAGCTCGGCAAAAAGACAAGAAAGAGAAATACAAATTAAAGGATCGCACAGATCAGAAAAATAAAGCCAAACCATCTTACATAGAAACAGGAGAAAGTGTACTCCTAAAACAAAGTAGATATAATAAGCTAACCCCAGCTTATCATCCAACACCATGGACAGTAGGAGAGCGCAAGGGGGAATCCGCGATTATAAGGCAAGGAGATAAACGGGTGCTAAGACACACATCACAACTAAAAAGAATCCCCCAAAACACGACCCGTCAACAAGGGGAGGATGATGAGTTCCCTTTCAGTGATGAGTTAAGGAAACTGGAAGAAGAGGAACAGACCCAAAGAAGCGACGAAGAAATGGACCTCCCGATCGCACTCAGACGAGCAAGACGACACATAAGAAAACCCCGGAGATATGCAAGCAGCAGTTCAGGGGACGAGGGAAGCGATCCGAATACAGAGGAGGAGGTAGATGTGACGCCGGATGTGACGTCACGGGCGGGACTACAAATAGACCCGAGGAATTAGGTTCGAGGACTCATTTCGTAGACAGTAAACTAAGACAGAAGTTTGTTTTTTGTTTCTTGTATTTAAGTGTGAGAGAAGGTTTTTATTATTGTTTAGCATATGCAAACAAAAGGTATGAAGTAAAATGTTTCAATGAAATCTAGCTCTAGCGTAGAAAAACGGAAGTTGCCAAATTATTTGCGCATGCGTAGATCGAACAGATAGTTAAAAAAACGATCAAATCTAAGTACCCCATTACATGTTTCTTAGCCGTTCTACACGAATGAATTGATGGTCTCTTCTAATTCTGACATATTATGCATCCGAGATTTGTCCGGTTAGTTATTATATAATAATTATCAACTTTGTGACTATTTTGTTAAGTAGTTTTTGACGGGTATACATACATACATACATACATACATACATACATACATACATACAGACTTACAGACAGACAGACTTACAGACAGACAGACAGACAGACAGACAGACAGACAGATAAGTGACATTTATATAATAGATGTTATGTTATTATTAATTATTATTGTTCGTATGAATTCACAGACATTTTTTGAAAGGGGGAAAATATCATTCTGATACATGATGAAATGGTTCACGGGCTAAAAATGGTTAAAAATCACTGTTTTAAGTAATCCATAGATTGTACCCTAGCATGTACGACTGTTCCTGGTCAGATTGGCCATGCGAGTAATGGCGACTAAAGAATGACTCCCCACTCCACAAAGGTCCCAATTTGGGGCCTCATGTCCAGATGCAATTTCATGTCATTCTATTGATATTTTACCCACAGTTGGAACTCTTTCAGGTTTTACCACTCCAGACCAGAGAATACTCGATCCACACAGGTGCTTCAGCCAGAATATGATAATTGAACATTAAAAGCCGCGTAGGAGAGGGTGTATGAAAACCGAACGAGCAATGAGCCTGGATAATCATTTCTATAACCGACATAAATTATTTTAAAGGAAATACCGTTGGAAAATTAGTTAAAAGCAATTTTTTTATTTTTATTTTTTATTAACCTACTTATTTGTGACCTATTTGCGTTATAAATAAATATTTAATATTTCATAGAAGCCTTTTAAGTTAGCGTAAATACCGATTTTGGGCAAAGTAGCAATCTGGTTTAACATAAACAAGTGGCAGAAGAAAATATGGCAACTTAACTCAGAATCGGTATTTACGTTAACTTAAAAGGCTTATAACTTATAACTTATATTAAATATTTTTTGAAAACGCAAATAGGTCACAAATAAGTAGTTAACTTAAATAAATTGTTTTTGACTAATTTCCCAACTGTATTTCCTTTAAAATAATTTATGTCGGTAATAGTAATCATTAGACGAGTATGTCGTATACTGGATGCCCTATATTTGTGGCTTGCTGTCGCAATTAAAAAAAAGCCTAGTGAATATTCATTGAAAACAATGAAAAGTGCGTTCTTACTTATACTGATGGTCTTATACAACGCAAAACTCGATACGTCGTAAATAGTCAAGTCACACGGTCTTTTGGCCGTCCCTCTAACGAGGACAGAAATAGGCGAAGGCTTTGACACTCACCGAGTACAGGGTCTTGGGGCTTTTTCTGTTGACAGGCTGTCACTTTGACACCAGTGAGAAAAAAAAACAAACAAACATGTCCACCATTGCCATAAACGATGACTGACTAACACAAGACCGTTCTAATATAGAATAAAAAGAGGCAGTGAATGGTCGTGATAACAACTTTAAATATAAAAGAAAATAGGACCGGACATTTTTTAATTTTTATTAATAGGTCACCGCTTATCAAGGCCCGGGGGCCACTCGAGTATAAAGGTTAAATAGATCGTTGGTTGGATGATGTTCGCCTCCACAAAAGGACCGGAAAAATGGGTAGGACAAATTAGGCATAGACTGAAGTTTATTTGTACCGAATATGTTTGAATTGCAGAAAGTGTTGTGAATTTTATTAACGATTCCATAGATGGGTGGCATATTTTTTTTTTTTTTGGGGGGGGGAAGGGGGGTCACTCTGTATTTCTAGCTCAAGTGCGACAGACGAATTGATGGACAAAGCCCCTTATAAAAATACGTGGATGCATCTAATAAAATACTTACGACCATCTACTCATTGATTTTATTATATATTCATGTTTAGCATTGAAAATACTATTCCATACTTAAACGTGATGGGTTCCTACTTATCAAAGCCCGGGAAGAACACGAGGATAAGGGTTAAAGAGATTATCCGTTGGACGATGATCAACATAACGAGAGGATTGGAAACAATGGGTGAAATTGGCAGAAGATTATTTAAGAGGAATTGATTATCCAAGATGACAACTTATCAAATATTTGTTTACATTAAACATGAAGATTATCATGCTGTAGTCGGTTGGAGAGAAGACTTGTGGCATATTGTCCATAGATGGGATGTTCTAGGAAAAAAACTTTGTTCATGGAAGCTTCGTTTGGTTTTTGGTAAAGCAAGAGAGAAAGGAAAGTCATTTGCTGTGGTTGTATCTTGGCGAGTTCTTGCTGTGAATGTTTTACGAGGTTACTAGGGATTGGAGCTCAGTCGAGCACTTACCATGAACATAAAGATACAGTAGAAAGAGGCTAGCTACATTTCTTCTGTGTGTGAAAGGGATTGTAGGGACGAGAAGAGATCACTCCCACTATATTGCATAATCGATTTTGTACGCTGTCAAGACAGAAAAGAGTGCTCCGAGCGGCACCCCTAGATCAGCAGTACTTCATATTTAAACTTAAACAGACAGACGGACATATCCTGTAATATCGAAACATAGACAGATGTAAAAAATGCTATTTAAAACTTAAGCGTGATCGACCAGCTGGCGGACAGAAGGTCTAATAGAGATACATGGATACATTTCAAAATGCTATTTCAAATCATCTTGTAAACACGCCCGCGTGCAGAAATTAGTTTACATTTCTGAGAATTCGACAAAAGTGTAGTATAGTTAACACCGAAATAAAGGGTGACAAACTAAAATACAACAAATAAGCTTTACTAACCGATAGAACATTTAATTTTCTATCGACTTGCATAGTCTGAAACTCTTGAAACTATTTGTAAGTTTTGTTATTTCAAAATTTGTTTCGTTACTTTAGCGGATTCTTGTGGTTAATGTCTAATACTCAAGCGATATATATATATATATATATATATATATATATATATATATATATATATATATATATATATATATATATATATATCACGCGTGAGTGTTGTCCGCTGTCTGTCTTTTCCATGAACTTTATGCACGATTTCTTATCTTTATATACGCCTTTTATTGTGGTTTCTGAAGATTAGCGCGTACCTGCGTTTAACTATAGCATATTGCACGCTGTGAAACAATTGTAAAGCCATCGTTAATTCTGCTATTGCAACAAAAGAATAATACGAAAAAAGACTGAATTTTTGTCATTGCAATTTAGATTATCATTATATATATATATATATATATATATATATATATATATATATATATATATATATATATATATATATATATATGTATATATATATATATATTTGTATTAATATATATATATTAAGACTTGAAAGTTAAAGGTAACTCCGGTCAAATGTTCGAATCGTGCGATCGGAAGAACAGTCATACTCCACACTGATGATTCCCGGAAAATGAGGAAACACATGTGTATGTTGATGAGAATAAAAACATATTTATCATAATATTGTATATATATATATAAATATATATATATATATATATATATATATATATATAAAATATATATATATATAATTATATATATATATATATATATATATATATGTATATATATATATATATATATATATATATATATATATATATATATATATAATAAGGAGAGGTAGTTTGCTTGAAGCATTGTGTGTAATACGTATATAGAGGAGTATTAGAAGATTATCACGATGCAAGAAATGGAAATATGTCGGCGTTGAGAAGTAAGACAAAAACAAGTGATTTAAAAAAAAAAAATATTTTTACAAAAAAATGTTATTATTTTTTATATATAGCAAATTAAACTTGATTAGGCAAGACTTCAACACTGTGATGCAATGTGTGTGACCGTGTTCCAGAATATATTTAGAGGTAGACCTCTTTGTCAAATGGTGGGTGTTTCAAATCTCTAAAACACGTGTGGAATAGCAATACATCCACCGTCTGACAAAGAGGTCTTCCTCGAAATATATAATGGAACACGGTCACACACATTTAATCTCGCCTAATCAAGTAAAATTTGCTATATATCAAAAAATTATAAATTTTTTTTGAAAAAATATATTAAAAAGATCTCTTGTTTTTGTCTTACTTCTCAACGCCGACATATTTCCATTCTTGCATATATATATATATATATATATATATATTAAATATATGTTAAAAACCGGTGTCAGATGATCTGACACCGGTTTTTCCCGTTTTTCTTCGACCCATTCGGTCTTTTATTGTTGTCTTCTGATAATGAAAGTTTTTCTTTCGAAAATTTAAGATTACCCTTTGCCGAACTGTTACTTACCGGACAGTATTTACTATTTGGTATTTAATCAGTTTTCGTGAAATTATTAATAAATCGTTTTGAGTTTCACTTTCTCCCTGCGTTTATTTCTTTTCACTTTTCCATCTTACGGCAACCACATCTCATTGCTATAGCCTCGGACGACTAATCTGCACTTACATTTACCAGCAATGCTTCAAGCAAACTACAATCTCCTTATATATATATATATATATATATATATATATATATATATATATATATATATATATGTGTAATTTCTTTTAATGGTATTTAATCTATTTATAACTACTGGTTCCCATATTGTTTTAAATACTATACATATGAGCAACGGTTTTTAATATAACTTCTATGAGAAAGTTATTTGAAAAGAAGATTTTATATAAGTGTAACATTGTATGTGAATTAATGACACTATTGAATATTTGTTTTTCGGAGGGTGCATATATTTGCTCATCTTTCCCTTTCTTCGTTGTGTTGAGCTCAGCCATTTTGTTGTTGCTTACTCTTTTTTGTCTGTTTGTTTTCATACAACATATTAAACACTCTCTCTCTTTCTTGCTGTCTTCTCAATCTGTATGTATCTCTCCCTCTCTCATTTATTTTGCTTTATCTCTTTTTTTTCTGCTTCGACTTTTATGTTGCTCGCTTTTTTTTCTATTTGTTCTCATTGTAAGTTGTCTTTTCTCTCTCTCCCTGAATTTTCTTCTTTTCCTTTCTTTTTTTCGTATATTGTCTTCGTATTTTTGTTCTCTCAATTCTTTATCTCTTTCTCTCTTTCTTTCTTTCTTTCTTTCTTTCTTTGCTTCCTTGTTCTTTTGTTTATTTGTTTCTTCTTCTTCTTCTTCTTCTTCTCCTTCTTCTTCTTCTTCTCTATTTTTTTATATTTCTTAATCAATTTTTCATCCTCTGATCTCTTTCATTTTCTTCCTTTCTTTTCGCATATTTTTCTTTCTTTTCTGTTCCCTTTGAACCGTCTTTTCTTTCCGATTCCCCAATCCTCACCGCGTCCTTACTTCCCGTTGTCAACAAGTAATATTCAAATGTTTAACATGCCTGAAATAAATAGTAAAGAAAAAAACCGGGGATGGAAAAATACCAAATAAACGCCCATTTTCATACACACTGATAGCTTAACGCGCATGCTCCGAAGCCAGTATGTGGGTAGCCACTTCCGGCGTCTCTACACAAATGGCGAGATGTGCCTTTTGTGTGGAACCACTGAACTTGATCATTCTTACGTTTTGCTTCCCCTTACCTAAAACGCAGCTTTTCCACATAGATCATCAGATATTATTAACTGTAGTTCGAGTGTATCGTTTCCGTTTGTCGTGTCAAGCGCGCACTGTTCTTTTCCCATCAATGTTAGCTTATGATACACCCCCTCAACAACGCAAACACCGGCATACCGACTAAACACATATCTATACCATAATGACGCGAATGTGATGTGCGTGATCACACGCAGAGTCAGACACGCCCGTACGCACACGTGCACAGACGTACACCAACTAAGGAGCGTTTGAATTACCTACTAGACACCATCCTCGAATGTTTTCGGTCTGTCTGTACAAGGGTTTGTAAGGACAACCTGGCATGAGGATGCTTCATCCTAAAGTAAACCCTGACCAAATATTCAAAATAACATACTATTCGAAGCCTAAATAAGATCCCATCAACACGGCTATACACTGGCTCATACGAGAAATGGTGTACCTTTTTCTAGTAATGTTACCTCGAATAACAGCACTTATCTGGATACTCCACCAAACTAGATGAATTGTTGTTCTAGAATCCGGTAAGACCAAGAGCCCACAAGAAATATATACTATAACAAAGTAAATTGGAAAATTGATTTCTGAGAACTTCGACTGAAGTAAAATGAAAAAGAAAGGGAGACAAACGCAGACATACCGCGTAATATAAGATTGCACTCACGGTCACGTACATAGACAGCTATAAAATCCCACATAATAATACTAATACGCAAGTGAACAGAAGTGAACAGACGCATACGCAGAAAAGACATAAAACGAGTCACAGAGACGCACATACACTCATAAACCACTGCGCGCGCAGGGGCATCGTTCTGTCAAAATCACGATGGATGCCCCAGTATTCAACAGATGTACATTTAAAATTCGATTAAAGAAGTTTATAAATGTTCTGACAATGTGAAATAACAAAACAAAAGAGACGATGGATGGTGATTTGAACTAATTCCTTTTAAGGTAAAGCTATTTCCTAGTTGATTTTGACTCCCCTATAATATATATATATATATATATATATATATATATATATATATATATATATATAATTATTTCCAAAATTAGAAAACTCTACAGTCTACGTAAAGCACGAAAGCCAGAAACCGGAAGCCCTAGACTCGAGTTTCGCCACACTTTGGCTCATCAATAGGACACACTCGAGCTCAGGATTCGAAAATCGCGTCTAAAATCATACTTGTGAGACATCGGCATGGGTTCTTTGTAGTTGGATGACTACACCGCTTGTTGAGTATTGATTTACTCCTCTCCAGGAGTTAGGCACAAGGCCAGTTTTTATCTTACTCCCACAAGTAAGATGTGACTCAAGGTCGGGTCGGGAAAGTGGGGTTTGAAAAGCCAGCGTCCGAGAAGGTGAGCACTCTGGCAATTAAAAATTGCCTGGGCAGCCCCGTCGGCATTCCCCGGTAGGGGCGCCTCAGGCAGTAAGCAATAAACTTACTCCTCCCCAAAGAGGGAAGGCAAAGCCTGTGAGGGTGGACTTCCTAGAACTGCATAGGACAGACCCATAGACCGGCGTAAATCAAGCCCCGAAGGCCAAGACAATACCAGTCTATGGGGTGCAGTATCCATCGGAACAGATACTACACTTTGATCTTTTATTTATCTACCTCCCACAAGGTAAGATGTGACACAAGGTCAGGAAAGTGGGATTAGAAAAACCAGTACTCGAGAAGTTGAGCACTCTGGTCATTAAAAATTGCCTGGGCAGCCCCGTCGGCATTCCCCGGTAGGGGCGCCTCAGGCAGTAAGCAATTAACTTACTCCTCCCCAAAGAGGGGAGGCGAAGCCTGGGAGGGTGGACCTCCTAGAACTGCACAGGACAGACCCATAGGCCGGCGTAAATCAAGCCCCGAAGGCCAAGACAATACCAGTCTATGGGGTGCAGTATCCATCGGAACAGATACCACACTTTGATCTTAGCCAAAAGGCTTGTTGAGTAGA
>OY744524.1:165245668-165253168 GCA_963556195.1 Sepiola atlantica | reverse complement strand
CTCGGTAGAAATAATATCTTTTTATCTTCCTTCTTTTATCTGAGAGATGACAAGTGGGTGCAAAAACTGAGAGACTATGTAGAGCGCAGGTTTTACATCAGATGTTCTGTCACCTTGAGAGATGATCTAACAAGAACTACGGATTCACCACGCCGAGTGGAGTAACCTCACGCTTAGGTACGATATTGATCGAAATCTTTTGTTTTGGGAGATGATTTAACTCGTCTCTTATATAAATGGAAGTTGTCTGTGGCATGTATGTGTGTATGTATAATTGTATGTTCAGCTAAAAGTCCAAAAGTACAAAAATTACACACAAAGTTTGTATATTCTTGATCAGCGTTGCGTTGGGTTAATAATTAAAAAAAAATTCATTTTGTAGGGTCAACTGGGCCACGTTTCGTCAGGGGAGGCTCGGTTTTTCAGGCATTTTCAATCTTATTATGTACGAATTTGCAATTTGCAATTTGCAATTTGCAAGGAAAATGCCGACTCATTCCCTTCAAGAAATGACTCAACATAACTTCTCTTCAACAAAGGAGGGGGTGACAAGAAACTCGGAAAGGGTGGGTTTTAGTAGTACTCTGGAGGCCTCCTTAATCTTATTTGGGTTGTTTTAGTAGCGCTCTAGATACATCCTAAGTTGTACTTTTTTCACTCTATATGGGCGGAGGAGAAATGGGGGGGGGTAAAAACGGAGAGGGGGGGGGGAAACGGAAGAGGGGGAAAGAGAGAAAGATAGAAGGACAGATAGACAAAGGTAGAGAGATAGAATTTTAATAGAATTATGTTACATTTTTTAACCTCTTCTATTTTGTTTTTAGTGACCCCGGGCAACACCGGGTACCCCTGCTAGTTATTATATAAATGAATAGCGTGTTTCAGCCCCAGCTTTAAATAATCGACAAAATGTGTTGATATATCGTAAATCAGACAAACCCTATTAGACTTCGCGGAGTTGTTTTATCATATGCGGTTAAATCTTTCTCTTTTTTCCTCTCACCAAGTCTGCAAGAGTTATTTCAGTTCCCCCTTTCTTTTTCTGGTTAATTCGTGACTAAGGCCGTATCAACCACACCCATTAAATAAAGAAAAACATTCAGCTTAGTTCGATTCCTGATGGTTTCAAATGTGATTAATAGTCAATTGCCGGTTATTTAAATCATTAATATCCCAGCCACACATCATCACAAACTGTGAACGAGAAACACGTTTCTTTTTGTATTTGCAGGCCCAATTTCAGACCGGTTTTCGACATTAGGCGAATCACGGTGTCGTAATCTATCAACATCATATCTTTGAAACTGAAACTGTCTTCACAGAATTATGACATTGTAAATTAGTTAAAATACTGGGTTGATGTGTATTTAAAATATTTTTAACAAAGGGTTAGAAATATAATATGGTTGTTTTAATTATCTATAAGGAGCTAATAAGACCTCATGTAGAGCATTTGACTCGGGCATCGGCTTAAGTGTCTAGACAGGGATATTGGAATGTAATATTTACATTGGAAGGCATATAATGGCGAGTGACAAAACTAATAAAAGAGTAAAAGATTACAGTTACAATGACATATTGACACAATTAGAATTAACTACTTTACTAGAGAGAACAATGAAAGATCATTTGATTGCAACTTCCAAAATTAATTAATTGCATTTCAAACGATGGTTGACATTTAAAAAATGATTTCCTCTACATCTGGACGGATTTAAAAGACTAGATTTATTAAGCATATTTTTTTACACAATTTACGAGTTCAGATTACGAACAGCAACAATGTAGAATATTTTAAGATGTAATTCGATAAATTAAAAAATAATGGTTAAAAAGGAATGCAGTACGCATTATTAAGGTAGTAGTTTTTACGATGTCAATACCAGAGTTCGAATCTCACGAAAGTCTAAAGGATTTTTTAAACTGGATACGTGTTTTATAGACTTTCAGAAATTGAAATAACATAATAACATGAAAAAACATTACACAAATATTTTTTTCAACTAAGTGATCTTTATTTCTTAATAATCCGCAAAAAGTAGACAGAAAGGTTATTCAGGATTAGGACAGAGGCAATTATTTTTGCTTTAAACATAAATTCTAATTAATTATTTTGCTAAAAAAAGCAATACGTAAATACATTCATTGTAGTTACTTACTCTTTCATGCAAATACTAAGCAGCGTATTTCTTCCACGAAATTTCACAAATACTTTTTCTTCGTACTTACTAAAAATCGGTGAAAGCTAGGTAAAGATGGAAAGTGACATACCCAACATCGTTCAAGAGGCGGGTATGAACTAGTATTGTTTTAAAAAAAAAATATTTTCTGAAATGTCTTTTTATTTTAAGGGTGGAATTGAGAAAATAGTTAAAAAGGAAGATTTCCAAAGAGTATAGCAAATTATTATTAATAATAATAATAATAATAATAATAATAATAATAATAATAATAATAATACATGGAAGTTAAGATGATTCTAACGAAAGTGTTTTAATTGTCATATTTGGACTGGTGAATCTCTGCTCCATTTGAGGCTTCTTGGTGAGGTGCAGAAACGTATCTGTAATTTGATTAACCACATCATTTCTTCTTCTCTGCACCCTCTCTCTCTCACAGACGTGATGTTGTCTGTATAAGTCTTTTCTATAAATACTATTATGGCATGTGTTCTTCAGAAGTATGTGATTTGTTCCAGCTCGTTTGACTCGTTGGTCTAGTGGTCTTTATCAATTCGCTGTTTTGATACCTCATTGTAATACGGCTCCCTATTCCAGTTGTGGAACTCTCTCTCTGCTGACTGTTTTCCTCCTACCTACAGCCTTGGTCTTTTCAAGACTAAGGCCAATAGGCATCTCCTGTCTTTGCGATAATCATCTTTTATTCTTGTTAGCTCCTTACATCAAGGGGCTTCATGACTTGTCTGGAGCGATTTTCATGAAAAAAAAAATTAAATCGTTTGAATTTCCTTTTGTTGAAAACTTCTTTTCAGCGACTACAGTTTATGAAAAATCATTTAAACACGATCTCTAAACGTGCCCATTGGATACACGTTAACTAAACTGGAACATATGTCTTTGTCATTAAACATTAAATATTTTAATCACTAAACGTTTTATTAGAATCAAATATGAATTACTTTTGTTCACTAAATAAATAACATTAATCGATAATTAACGGCTCTATCTGTAAGTTTGACGTAAAATTATCTCCCCGCTAGAAACACACATCGCTAGACACCTACCAAAAAAAGAAAAATGTAGGAGGGTCGTTTTACGTTAAATGCACACAAAATGAACACCCTTCTAAAAATTGCATGCATCATTATATTTATATTTTTTATATGACACGTTGCTTTTTCCTATTTGCCTGCATCCCCACGAGGGCAGACTTAGACAAAAGATCGGTTTTTAATGTGGGGCACTCTGGATTGGAACAAAAATAAAAATTGCCTCAGTCGAAAAGGACTTCTTATTCACTGACTGAGAACAGAAGAGACTAAGTGTACCATCAGAACAGATACTATACCTTTTTTTACTAATAATCACCAAATGTAGAAACAACTTAAAAAAACGTGACTGCCTTCCAATGTAGAGAGCAATCTTCTCAAGGGCTCGTACTGTGTAACTAACCTCTTACGTTTCCGGTTTTAGCCCAACTCAAATACATGCAAGTATTCGACAAATTTTCACAGACGTGACTTTCGTACGAATAAAATACTGAGAGATCGTTGTTTTGAAAAGTATCCGGTTGTGATGCTATATAGCTGAGATCTTGGTTTGTCTGAGGGCGTGATTGGGCAAATTGATACCACCGCGGACTATGAAATCCAGGGGTTCAAATTCTATCTGATCTATTGCGGTCATTTACGCACTGACAACACTGGAAAAGTCATAGAACAATCCCTTCAGCTATGGCTGTAATAACAACTGGTGTTCAATAAAAAGTATACAATGAATCAAGGAAGTGGCATCGGTGTAGTAGTTATTGGTTCGGCGAGCCGTGTTTAGAATTACGTCGGAGCTACTGCATCACTTTGGGGAAGGGAGGTATAACTCCACATACCCACCATCTACGGGTTAAATAGCCTAGACTATCCAGCTATGGTAAAGCAACTAGGCTAGTAGGAAAAATCCGAAATGGCACCAAATCATTCTCTTCCTATCCTGGCATTGTTTCTGGTCGTCTTGAACTTTTCCATATCACTAGACTTAAGTACTATTGGAGAAGTGCTGTTGGTTATTGTGCAACCCATCGTCGCGCAGAGGATATCCATGGTCATGGCAGACAGAAGGATTCCAACTGATACAATGAAAGGTTGGAAACTATTTATTAAATACTCCAAAAGGGTTGATATGCCGTCAGACATACCCAACAAACCTTTAATTGAAATGAATAGGAAAACGAGAGTTTGCTTTATCTAAGGCTTTACTGAACGTAATTAGCCCATATACATCTATTTATTTATTTATGAAAATCAGACACTTTTATTTATGTCACCTATAATAGTATACGACAGCTCTCCTGGACAATGGGACAATATAATACAGAGTGACCTCCCATAAAATACCATCAATGTCATCATTCATAAAATCCACAATCCTTTCTGTAATGCAATCATATTTAATACATATGAACTTCAGTCTATCCCTGAAGTATCCATCAAGTTTCAGTCATACATGTCTAACGGTGTTTGGTTTATTGCTATTCAATGCAGCGACACTCATCAGTAAAGGTTTCAGACTCACAGAATTTTAACCTCCCAGATTTTTATCCGTGGGGTTATCTAAAAAATAATGTCTATTAAATCACAGCCCAAACCAGGCCAATGCCAAAAGAGGAATGTGTCAGAGTTATTGACAATTTTGTACTTCGTATCACGGTGTGCTTATAATCGAACGGCGATAAAACAAAGACTGTTGGACATTCATGACTGAAACTTGATGAACAAGTCAGGTAATGTAGCATTTCATTCATTACATAAACTCTGGAACCGACGAACCAAGATCCTGTTGAAGACTAGACTCCGTCTCTATAACACGTACTGCGTGCCCATCATGCTCTACAATAGCAACAGCTGGGCAGTAACAAAATCCATGCTTGACAAGCTGAATGCGTGCCACCTCAGACACCTCCGTTCCATCACAGGCCACTGCTGGCGGAAAAAAACTTATCAGCAACAAGGCACTATACGAGCTGTGCAACGAAAACTCCCTCTCCACAAAGGTCGCTGAACAAAGATGGTCTATGTTAGGCCATGTCCTACGAATGGACACTGACACTCCCGCACAGAGGCCACTAGACTTTGCCGTTACTGGCTCGCAAGCCTACCAACCGCGACTAGGACGGCACTGCACAAATCTGCTGGGCACACTACGTGCTGACCTCAAGCAGGCGGGACTAGGACCACTACGTACAGCGAAACAACTTCATTGCCTACGACAACTTGCGCATGACAATCCCAGATGGCCTGGGACTAGCATGGAGGACTGATTGCAGCTACGGGATGTCATTTGACTATCGTAGCCGCAGAACACAGTTTTTAATAAAATGGTTGGGTTGCAGAAGAGGTTGTAGATTTATTTACCGATTCCATGGGTAGAATGCTTTTTGGTGGGTAACTCTGTATTACTAAACAACCAGTGACAACAACATATAAGTATATTCATCATATCCAGATCTTTTTGATTCGTTTTTTTCTTTATTACTTTTTACGGGGGGGGGGGGGGGGGTAGTTATTTTAACGTCGGACTGCTGGAAAAAAGAAAACGATTTACACGGTAAAGGCGATGAAGGACGAAGGTACAGAAGACAATGTTGGCAACAAATGTTATTCTTAGTAATGTAATTAAAATGTCTTTTGTTTTATCAATTTGCATTTTGTAATTGTATCATATTGTCTTTGTCGACTTGTAGATGCATTGTGTATTACTATAAACAATAACACTAGAAAGAGGAATAGGTAAAGGAAGAGAGAGAGATAGATAGATAGATAGATAGATAGAGAGAGAGAGAGAGAGAGAGAGAGAGAGAGAGAGAGAGAGAGAGAGAGAGAGAGAAGAATGCTTTTGGCTAGTTATAAGATTCAATACCGCGACTACTTTATAGAATAATTAGCGAGCATTGCCCGGGATGTAATTAAGTCATTTCGGTGTTTAATTTTTATTTGTTTGCACGTTTTTACATTTAAAGTGGACAACTCCTATTATATTCTTCAATATAAAACGAGTTATGGCCCGTGTGGATTTGTACTTTCAGGCGATTATTTAAAAATGTTTCATATTAGCAGTCGTTTAGGTCGAACCAAGTATTTAAAAATAAATAAATTGTAGCTAAGTATGTCATTTTATTGCCACTTACACGGTAAAGTAATAAACAATTTGTCAACTGAAATGCTATTTGGGTCTGACTTTAAACATTTGACAAGATAACTTCATATGTTAGTAGAGGGTTTAGTTGTTGTCATGACGTGGATAACGTTTTCGTAAACATAAATGGCGAGTCTGTATGGTTCGATGCCCTTTGGATAGCTAATAGATTTTATTAAAGGACGATGTTTTACGGGGGAATAAGAAGGAAGAAACACTTTAGGATTATAACATGATATTGTTGGGACTTTGAAGACGCGGAACTATCTATAACATAGTGTATCATTATGGAAGAATACCGAAGCTAATTAAATAACAAAAAATTGGTTTCTGTTTTTCTTCCCATCATGAAAAAGAAGAATAGATAAAGAAAAAGTTTCACATACTTCTGGCTTTGAATCGTTCACCATTCCACTACATAACACCATATTCAAATTCAATTTTTTCAACAATTCCATTGATACAATGACTTTCTGCTTATTATTGTAACTTTCTTTGAACTATTTTTGCTTTAAGCATATCTTAAAATTTTGTTGTAAATTTTCAAATTAATAATAACCAATAATTAGCAATTTATTCTTTTTTTTCTCCTTCTAACGATAAGAGTAATACTTTGAATATCCATGGATTAAATAAACTTGTAAAGTATGTAATTCTACTTTTTTCATCATTTCAATATTTCCAATAATAATGCTCTATCCTCAATATCGAGCATCTCTCTATCACGATAGAATCTAGTATAAAATAATTATCTTTATATATATATATATATATATATATATATATATATATATATATATATATATATATAAATTGATCTACCTCCCACAGCAGTAGGATGTGACACAAGGTCGGAAAGTGGGATTTGATAAGTCAGCACCCTAGAGGAAGAGCACTCTGACCTTTAAAAATTGCCTGGGCAGCCCCGTCGACATTCCCTGGTAGTGGCGCCTCAGGCGATTAGCAATAAACTAACCCATTCTCAAAGGGTGAGAAGGCAAAGCCTGGGAGGGTGGACCTCCTAGAACTGCACAGGACAAACCCATAGACCGGCGGAAATCAAGCTCCGAAGGCCAAGACGATATCGGTCTATAGGGTGTAGTATCCATCGGAACAGATACTACACTTTGAT
>OY744524.1:165165668-165240668 GCA_963556195.1 Sepiola atlantica | reverse complement strand
AAAATATGAAAATTCTAAATCGTCTTAGAAACGATCGCACGCCAAATAGTTGTTGATTTTGAATAATTCTTGGAAATGGTATAAATAATGTTGTAAATTTATTTGACTCAACTTAGTCTCACTTCACCCCCCTCTCTCTCTTTCTCTCTTTCTCTCTCTCTCTCTCTCTCTCTCTCTCTCTCTCTCTATATATATATATATATATATATATATATATATATAATGTACCAACATTAACCCAACATGTTATATGTCGTCTTGTGAATCAACCCAAAATAATATTTTCCTTCTTTTTGTGATTGTTCAATTTTTTCTTACTTCATTTATATTTTATTCGTGATGATTATCGTCACTGCCTTTTTTTGGTTATCGAGACAATGGATATCCTTTAAAATAGTTCCTGCACAATGAGAAATGTATAGTGAGGCACTGTTGCGCAATTTGTAATCGCATTTCTGATGAACCAACATTGCCTTAATTCAATGGCAATGAGAAATACAAGATTGATGTTAGTTCTGCATTTTCTTTCTCCTAGGCTAGTTGCCCTACCAAGGATTGAGAGTCAAGTCTTCCCTACTATTTCTGGCTGCTTCAGAGAATTTTCTCCGTAAACATCTGCGCCCTCTTTGCTCATCATATAAACAAAAGAAAAAGAAAAGAAGTGATGAAAAAAAAGAAGTGATCATTTTCTTCAATCCAAAGGTTGTTTATGTTTCATGATTTATTAACTGTGCAACTCTAACCCTAACCCTAACCCTAACCCTAACCCTAACCCTAACTCTAACCCTGCGTTGTGTGGGAATCGTTTTACTTTCATTTTGATTTCACTTTTTAATGTCGTTTATAACAAAACTATTTAAGAAAAAAGGGATTTTGAAAGTTTAATTTAATTATTACCTTATCCTTTGGTTATTAAATTATGAATTGAAGCAAATTGCTATAACTAATTTTGTTAAAATAATGATGTTTTAATCGTCATTTATAAAATCATTTTATGTAAATAGCTTCCAAAACTTAAAATTAGGATTAGCTAAGCATTCTTAAGCCAGAAATTAAGTTACATTCGACAATTAAAATGCTTTCAAATATCTTTCAAATTTCGAAGTTCCACGAAGTAATTCATTCTCCTTTTTTATATATTGACAAAGGAATAAAATGGTCAATTATTTACCAATAAATCGAAATGGATTCTGACGGAGTTAATTTCGTAATTAAATTACCTTTTTAAAGAAGATTTTTAAAAAGTTTGTTTTAGTACTTGACACTATTGTAGTTTTGATTTCAATAATTCAATAAATACTCGAATAAAGTGTAAGTCACGTAAAAGCGAGAAAGGCACACACACGAAGAACACAAGAATTGGTCACACAACTTTTATATATAGAGATTTTTTTTTTTTTTATAAATGTTCTTATTTTTAAAAAATAAATTAGAATGTTAAGGATCTAAAAGTAAAAAAATTAAAATAAAATGATTTCCGAATAAAAAAAACTGAAAGCGACGTCAATTGCAAGTGACGTCTGATGTTAAAGCTGCTTTTTTAAACCGATAAAATAATGATTCATGTTTGAGCCAAGGTCATAGCAGAATTCTTAAAATTACAACAGAAGGAGAGAGAGAGAGAAAGAAAGAAAGAGAGAGAGGGGGGAGGTAAATCAACAAATATCAAATAATCGATATTTCTTAGAGTGCACATCCTTAAGTGCATGAGTAATAGCCCCAAGAATGTATTGATCTGAGTTTGAAATTAGACCAAACCAAAGCTGTAGGCATGTTGAGTCACTGCAACACAAGACATCTGCACCGTTGTATGTATGCAACAAGCAGAAGTGTTCCATGGATAAGACGGACTGCATAATAAACAAAAAGATATAAACACAAAAATCCGTCAGATGGAGAAATAAAGTCAAAAGTTTACTCGCCCATCACTGCAAAATGAAGATTTAATAATGGTCAGTAAAAAATCCCAAAAGTAAAAACACAAGCAGAACCTCTGTTAGGTGAAGCAAAAATAAGAGAGAGGGAATGTTTGAGATAAAGTAAAGTAGCAGTTAGAGTTAGGCAATGATGTAGTAATAAACTCTTACAGATTTCTGTCCTCATAATGGTCGAACCGAGGCCCACTCAGATGTAAACGACGCCCTATCTGATATATCGGAGCCACATGTTGAATGCTGGTGACGGTTGCAAACGCGCTATCGCTCCTCGCTGTTGTGTTGCATGTGGGAAGGTTCAGGAAGCTGCTGTTGCTGCTGATTCGAGGTAAAGTCTTTTGAACCTGTGTTCACTCTGCCATGTTGCACGCTGTGAAACATGGGCTAAAAAAACGTCTGATACGCAACGGCTTCAGATTGGAAGAAAAGATGTCATCAATTGTGCTTTATTGGAAACTTGGTATTCGTGAGATTACTGATGCCTCACACTTGTCGGCGTGTCAGGTGGTTCCGCCATATACAGTGTGAAACTGCTTGTATCAAATATATAACGCATTTCAATATCCCGGACATTACAGTGTGTGACAGACCTAGAAATACGCGATTCGAGTTCGTAAAAAGCGATATAACTTCATGCAATATGGCTGATGTCAACTATTTGGACGGGAACTGCATAGGCAGCAGGCGTGAGACGTTGATGTTGCCTATATCAGAGTCCGAGACACTCGCAGCACCCATTGAAGATGAAGTTGATCAACGCAGACGAGAAATGCTAATGGAAGTTCCTGAGAGATCTATTTGTAACTAATCATTTGGCTGGTGAAAGGAAAATGCCATTACTTGTTGATTGTCAGAACATGGTTCCATTAAGCAACATTGAATAAAAAAAAAGAAAATTAAAACAAAAAAAACGTTACAGATATTAGGTTGTTACTCGTGATTCCACCACAAAAACTATTTGTGGATTATGGTAATGTATTTGATCTCGAATCCCTAATGGTTTGGGAAGTGTGAAGCCACTTTTTATTTGCTATTACTTCGAGATCTATTCTTTCAGGGTCTCATCTATGGATTAAATAGAATCTATTATTTACAAATTATTAATTGAAATACACACACATATAAAACGAGTTAATTATAAATATTTGAATGTATTAAGAACTAAAAGAATATGCTTACAAAATTACATAATTCGGCATGAAATGACACAAAAAGGGGTTTACGTGCAGTGGAAAATCATGAATGAATACTTAAAGATATTAAGCCTTTGAAAGAAAAGCTTTGTAAGCTTAAGTTGACAAATCAAAATTTGCTTCTGACTAGGTAATCTTTATTCGTTTTTGTTGTATCATGTTCTTTATACTAAAATTAAGTACTTTTCACAACTTCTTTCAAAAATACTTATTCTGGTCAAGATTAATGATAATGTGAAGATATTTTTCCACAATCACCTAAAAATAAAAATAAGTTAACGACATTAATGAAAAACAAAAATCGGCATAGCTCTATCTACTTTTGCTATCAGATAAACAATTATATTTGTTTTAAATATATATTTACCTAGGACACTATATTACCCGTTTTATTCTTATTTTTAATTTTAGGTTAAGGCCGTAGGATGTATTCGGCATTGATTGGACTGATGTAGGTGTAAGTAAAGTGACATTCATTGAAATATAATCTCAATAGATTAATAGTCTGTATCCCCTTCGAGGCACACCCGGTGTTTTCAGAAATCAATGAGCACTCCTGATTCAAGCTATGTACTCATTATTAAACATTTTATTTTAATTTTTGAAATTTCTATGATTTTTTTTAGCTATAAATAAAATAAATTAAATCGTGGTATTTCCGTTTTATTGATGTCAAAGTGAACGCAGAGCCCAAGATAAGGACATGCACGATTTGATCAAAATGAAATATATTTATCTAAGTATAATTTGTAATGTAGTTTCTGAATATATTTGATTATGAAAGTCTATTTCCAAAAGCCTAAGAAAATTTCGTGAAAAAATAAACTGACACGAACTACAAATGTATATATTTATTAGCATGGAGACCTAGCATTGCCCGGGATTGAATGATGAACCCAATTTCCTTTTGCGCCCAGTCCATAGCGCTATATTAACTTTTTCATTTTTGGTTTTTACATTTTATAATATTCAATGTTGTGAGTAGGGCCCAAAAATGTACTCAGCATTGATTGGCTACTACGGGTGTAAATAAAGCGAAATTAATGCAAGTAAATTTATAGTTTTTAATTACGTTGAGGCACATCCGGTGTTTCCCGGGAATGAATAAGAACATTCACGTGGCCCCTCCTGTAAGTACCCACTGTCTTTCAAGAAAGAATTCTAACTCGAAAGATATAGTATTCTGAGTTATATAGTTTTGCCATGTCAGGCGAATGGACGATGGGAGGATCCCCACGGACATTCTATTCGGCGAGCTTTCAATCGCCTTCAAACCATAGGAAGACATGTCCTACGCTACAAGAACGTCTGAAAGCGAGACATTATGGCAAGTGACACCAACCCAGCAGATTGGGTGTCCGTGGCTAAAGACCGCAGCCCCTCAAGAAGTGTTGTGAAGGCATGCTCCAAGAGGAGTGAGGAGAGGAGAGACCAGCAGCGGAAGTAGAGGAGAGAGCACAGACGACAGAAGGGCCCTCAGAACCAGACGCCACCTACATCTGTGGCAACCGCAACAGACTCTGCCGATCCAGGATCGGCCTGCACAGTGATAGTAGACACCACAATTCGGCAACGGACTAATTTGAAGCTCAGAACTCCGTTGTCTTCTGAGACAGACAGATGCTGACAACAACAATAGCTTAAGAATATATATGGCTAGAGGGTGTCTATCCTCCAAACTCTTCGAGAAGTTCTTGAGAACATGAACAAACATATAGAAATTACAGCTTGTGTTTCAATCCCAGAGGCAATTAGTCTGATGCTAAGAGTTATACCACGAAAACATCCAGACAAAATTGTCGTTATTGTGCCTGCATAGAATTCTATTTATTATTTATTATTTCGCATCGGAAAAAACATTTCGAAATTGAAAATGATTTAAAATACTTACATTACGGGTATATTCCGAGATTGAAAATGATTTAAAATACTTACATTACGGGTATATGCAATGTTATCCTCTCTTTACGCATTTTATGTACTGAGTTATGAAGCTTGTAGCGGAGGATACGAAAATACGCACAGGTTTTAATATCCCGGTGTGATCCCAGTCACGTGATTTCATCTTTCTCTTTTCTCTCACACACTAGGGGTAAACGGACGTTTGCCAGAACTTCTTCCTTCAACCTGGCAAGATGTGAGATTATCATACCCTTGGAGCTGGGCATTTTTACACACCTTACCGACACTTCATACCTATCCATAGACATATAAACCTTTGTTAGAAATGAGCCCAAAACGAAAATAAATGTAACACACTGTTTCTTTCAACTCTGTATACATATATGTATAACATCTCTCGTACACTAAACATCAAATAAAAGTTATTATTTTTACCCATGTCTCATGGCTTCATCAGTCCGGCCTTCGACTTCTCTCAATCCACATGCGTCTAATATGTCGTTCGTATTCAGCAAAGTGGAAAATGTCCCTCTGTCTCTATACAAGTCTCAAGGTGATGAGCGACGAACACGCACGATGACGCACGATCACGCACTCAACAAACTTAACAGAAAGTAGCGCTTGATTTAAATTATGACAATTAAGTTTTGTAATTTAATACTAAAAATGCTTAAGGAGTATCTTCATTATAATTCAGGTAGAGCATGGTTTCTTTTATAATGCGCTCCCTAAATTTGGGTCAGTTCGTGAATAGATACCATTAAACGAGTATTCGTTTATTGCTAAAAAGAAAAACCGCACTATTTTATTTTATCTACAAATTCACGAACATTTTCGGGAAACGGGTAAGCATTTCGCTGTGCTGGGGCTTTCTTTTCATTAAAAACAACTTCGTGACATAAATAGTGTATTGGCATTATTTTCCATGTTTTATTTATTTATTGTTTGTTTTTTTGTGAGCTGGATAAGATGTAGAAGGTGTGTGTGTGGGGGGGAACAAACAAAAAGCAGCCGTTACATGTTCCAAACCAATAGCAATACCCTTTTTACAACGCTGAAAACAAGGGATCGTTGACATAGTTCGTCATAGCAACGGTTTTTAACGTACGTAAGCGGATGACTCTCCCTTATCGCGTGGATATACGAGGAGTAATTTCCTTTTACTTTATAGTCTCTCTTAACTTCTGTATTTTTAACCCTAACCCGACGGACTGCTGGAAACCTTCTGTGGCCGAATGTAAGACAAGACTTATATAATGTTGACAAAGCAATCAGATGTCGACATTCAGCTTGAAATACTCGCCCATTGTAATCACATCGAAGAGTCGTGGTACAGCGAAATAGACTGTTTATGGATGAACAAATATATTTGCCTGGCACCCCACGTGGGTTGAGCTCTCCGGCTACCCCTTAGCTCTTCGTAAGAAAAGAATTTTTTACTCTAGGTAGCCGGTAATGTGAAGATATAAGCATGAAATATTTCCGTTCCTTTGTGGCATGGGGTAAGAGTTCTTGACTGCTAACAAAGCAGTCGGGATTTGTATCTAAGCTAAAAACACTCACCCGTTCTATCCATGCTGAAGAGTCGTGATTTAGCGAAACGAGCTTTATGTGGATAAATACACACATACACATATTTCTTTGTTCTGTTAAGTAATGAGAAATATAATAGAGTGCTTGATTGACCTATAAGAACGTAATTTATTAAAGCCATTTTCTTGATCTGAGAATTCATGAACAACCGGAAGTGGAGACGTAGTTAATTTTCCTGTTCGTTGCCTTTCGATCCTTTTCTAAAAATCATATTTTTTAATTATTTTAGTAAAGAAATACAGATGTGTGACAAGTCTGTTAATAATTTACAAAAAATTTAAAAAGTAGAGATAATATAATTATGAAAAATAAAAATATAAAGCAACAGAAATAAATTGACATGAATATGTATAAAAAAGTTAGGTATTTTTCTAATTGTTTTTATTTGTAATAGTGGCGTTATGCCTGTTGCCTTTCTATTTTTCACTTCCTAAACGGTAAAGAGTAATGCAGAAGATTGCATTTTTAGTCGCCCGTAACTTTATAAGACGTATTTATCTTTGGTATATATATTTTTATTAATTTTATACGTACATAAATGTATATATATATATATATATATATATATATATATATATATATATATATATATATATATATATATATATATATATATATATATATATATAATAATGTATATATATATATATATATACATTATTTAAATAGACGTATAGGAAGAGAAAATAGATAAAGGGGAATAATAAACGACGTATTTGTGGACTATAGATAAAATTGGCTTTTAAAGCAATTGGATTTTAATCAAAATGGTGTTTATTTCTTAAATACGTAAAATATGGAGTTGAATTTGTAAGTGATGATATAACATTTTTAAACAAATACGGACGAATATAGTAGACAAGACATTTTTTATAAAGATTTAAACAATATATTGAAACAATATTTAAGGTCGTCACAGTAATGAATACGCAAATGGGTTTTGGCAAGACGGCAGTCACATCTGTTTAATATATATATATATATATATATATATATATATATATATATATATATATATATATATATATAGTCATCCACATACAGACTGTTTCGCTGTATCACAGCTCTTCAGTGCGGCTAGACCAGTTAGTGCCTCAAGCCGGGATTGAAACTCAACCGTCGAGCTGACAGTCGGCGCTCCTACCCCTACGCTATCATACTACACTAGTGTGTGTGTATCTGTGTGTGTGTGTGTGTGTGTTTGTGTGCCACGGTTGGCAATACTCCATTAGATAAGCTCAGTCGCTATTTCACACCGTTGGAGCTTCAATAAAATATCAAGCTTAGCTTAGAACAACATAAGGCAATAAACATTGGAGCACACAGTGAGTATCAAAATCACTCTCTGCTATAATGATATGCAAAACTAATTTGTTAACGATCGTTGTCGCATAGTTATAGGGCCATATCGGGTTTCAACCTATTTGTTATATGGATACTTAATTGAAACGAAAAAGAACTTGGACATATTTTTAGAAGCATAAAGTTGGCAAAGACAAATTAATGGCTATTTTATAGGATTTCAGTCAGCAGCTTGCTTGGAATGGCGGTGGGAAACGTCTTTTCCTGAAGTTATACGAGATTGTATAATTCAGTGGATGATTCCCGCGTATCTTCACGAGTTAAGAGGCCTTCTTTGTCCGTCGGATGGTCGGTCTGTCACGTTCTGGGTTGAAATACTATTGACATCGCGAATCTCGCAGATTGAACGGACGCATCTTCTTTTAGATGCGTCCACTCATTTCTATAAAAGTCTGTGCATCCATAGGTCGATCTGTCACACTATAGTTTAAAATGGCATTCACATCGCGAATCTCGTAGATTGAACGGACGCATATTTTTTAGATGCGTCCACTCATTTCTATAAGAGAGTCTGTGCGTCCGTAAGTCGATTCGTCGATCTGTCACACTCTAGCTTAAAATTTCGTTTTCTTTTTACTTTCACGTTTTAATTTGAAATTGCATTTGCATCCTCACATTTCTATAAAATGCTCTGTTTGACATGCCAGTCAGTTGAGCCTTCCGTTGTCCGGTCACGCTCAAGTTTTAAATAGTATTTTATTAAGTTTGTCACATTTTAGTTTTGAAAATCATTTTTAGATGTGTCCTTACATTTCTATAAACGGACCTATTGGTCTGTCGGATGCCCGTTCGCCAGACTGCTTCTATGAGTGCTACAACATGGTTCACTTTAAATCTAATTTCAAGAAACACGTGTCATAAAATGGCCTCATAAGTTATAAACCTTTATACGCGAGTGGCTCTTGGCCATAATAAGTGTTGACGTATACGTAAAGAAATGTATATTTACACGAGTTAAATGAATGATTTTAAAAAAAAATAATAAAAACACACATCCCTTCTGTCTGTTTTTCTGTCTGTCTGTCTGTCTGTCTGTCTGTCTGTCTGTCTGTCTGTCTCTCCTGCATGTGTATGTGGGACGACGTCTAAACCTCCCTGCAAGAACTGCATGTCGTCATCTCCCCTTACCGGGGTATACATGTGACTGAGGACCGCTTGTGAATTTAATATTCCCTCAAATCCCAGATCCGGCTCAACCCGCCTAAGGTTAATACCGTTATGTTTGGTTTGACCTTCTTTTTCCCCCACACGCACGTGTATGTGCTGATCTTCTTCTACACTAACTTTCACCCTCAACCATATCTGAGGTTTTGTATTGTTTTAAAAATTTAGACGAACTTCCTATACTATCTCTCTGGTACCGGAAGTGGCGCACATCCGCTTTACGGAGAGAAACGTGGAGTAATGTATACCGACGCAGACTATTGAATCTGATAGACTGAATTCAACTCCAATCGAATCCATTTGATTCACCTGATCAATAATGAGGAAAGGCAAAAGGAAAGGGTATAAACCCTCCCACCCCATATTTGTATAAACTAGATATTTACAAACAATGAGTCGCTTGCAGTGAATCGCCGTGCGAGTCGACATCAAATGCTCCCCCCCCCCATCCGCAAAAGTGTTGGTATCTGGTAAAACAAACAATACAGTCATTCTTTCATTCTCGCACCTCCCAGCACATATGAGGGATTTCTCTTGTTCTTGAACAGATTGCTAACCTTCGTGCTAAAGTAGTCTTTTTGAGTTGTTATAATCAAATGTTGGATACAAACATACATACATCTTCCCGCTTTCACTTCATCTAACACTTATATAAATAAACGGCATTTGTTCGTTTGTCTATGTGTGTCAGACCAAACTCTAAATTTACAATATTTATACCAAGAACACATACACATACACATACACATACACACACCTAGTATTTTGGTTAGGAACAAATTGTAGTATCTGTTTTGATGTTACACTTAGTCTATTCTGTCGTCGGTCAGTGAAGGAGAAGTCCTTATAGACTGAGGCAATTTGATTTTTTGTTTCAATCCAGAGTGCCCCTATTTGGGGAGCTGGGTTTTGTCTACATTAAAAACCGACCTTGTGTCTAACTTTGATCTTGTGGGGATGCAAGTAAATAGGAACATACACATATACATATATATAGTATTATTTGATATGCAAATTATCATATCACATTGTAGTCTTAAAGGTAATGTTATATTATTATTATTATTATTATTATTATTATTATTATTATTATTATTATTATTATTATTATTATTATTATTATTATTATTAACTTATATATTTATAGAATAGGTAACTTTACAAATATACATATTTATTTATTGATATTTTTTTTATTATTAAAACGCATTTGCAGATGTATCAGAAAGGCGAGGAATTTAATCGTGTGTTCTACTAACTTGGCGTTCCTCGAATAACAGTGATAGGGAGGTGCTCGAAGAGCCAAGTAGCTCACGATGGTTCCCGATGCGGCGCGATATTGATAAACCTAGGCGGTTGAGGAAGTCCTGAGTGTCGTGACCAATCGCCTCACTGATCTCCATGGCGATCGGTTGGAATACGAATCTGTTGAGAAGACCGGCGTATTTTGATCATGCATGGCCAGGGTCAGTTGTCTGTTCTGTTCCCATTTACCTGCCTCTCCACGAGAGCAGAGTTAGATACAAAGTAGGGTTTTAATGTGAGTAAAATTCAACTTCCCCAAAAGAGGCACTCTGGATTTGAACAAAGATAAAAATTGCATTAGTCTAGAACATCTCCTTCACTGACCGAGGACAAGAAAATACTAAGTGTAGCATCAGAACAGATACGACACTTTGCTCCTAGCCAAAAGGTCAAGAAATTGTCATCCTATATCAACGACTTGCAGTTTGAGAAGGGAAACTTTGTCAGGTCGTCGAGACGTTTGAACTCCCTTCGGTCGAGGCTTACCGGTTCAAAAATTGACGGGATATTGGCAATGTTTACAGTTCGTTGAACGATATCGTTTAGAGCGCTGTGCCGAGGGAACTTGCCGGCTATTCTTCTACACAATAGGGTGTACTCTAGACCTCGACTAGGTGACTTCACCGTTACTGAGTTCGATTGGTCACCTTGGACTGCCCGGGAAAAGTTGCTGTACTGATGAAGACCGAAGATGTCGAAGGGTCCTTTTTCGGCAATCATCGCTCTCCCATGTTGCGATTAAAAGATCAGAGGGCAACTGTCCGGCGCTGGTCAGAAATTGGGTACCACTGAGGAACAAGGGGTCATATAAAAGCAGAACAATTAAAGAAAAGTAATTAACAAATCCATCGGTTGGTTTTTATATAAGAATAATTTTTTGGGTAGAAAAAGTCGTTCAGTTACAAGCAGTGTACTTTAACACTTCTATATTCTACTTCTGTGTTTCGAGCCGGCAAATCTGGGCGATTTTGGTTGGGCGATTTTGGTTGGGCGATTTTGGTTGGGCGATTTTGGTTGTTCGATTTCACTCTTAAGTCCGGGGCTCGTCTCTCAACGACATGGATTCGGTAGGCGAGCAAAAGTGAGTCTCAGAATCTCAATTTGCGCTGGCTTATATTGAGATTCAGATGTTTTAAGACTGTGCGTGACTCCCCATGTCTCCCAATAGAATTAATTCAGTAATAAAAATATATATTCTCAATATTATTTATTATTTGTTGCCATATTGGTAATTTCCATTCGCGGGAATCCGTCCTCTCGGTTGTGAGTCGCCAACCAATTCTACCACGCCGTATTATTTCCTTCTTCTTCATCTGTTTCTATCTCCTACTGTTACCTCAGTGATGGTTGTAGGGGTAGAGTCGTTTTCATTCGAAAATTATTCATAAAAAATGTATTTCCATTAATTACATTAACGATAAAGACAGGGAAGTGTCATTCAGCAGACACTCCACCCCTATCGCCCCACATGGCACGCCAGGCCCGACGATGTATGTGATCCTAGTAAAAAACATTTAATTGTAATTTCTTGCAAAGGTTTGATGTCATGGACGCATTTTATCCCGATATTTCAACGTTCATTCAACGCCAGGAATGTAAACAGCTCTGTTCTGTTCGTGACACAGTGAACATTTGGCGGGTCACTCATTTTTGACCATGGCCCTTCCATACCTCAAATTTTGAGGCAAAGAAAACAACCTTCCTTTCTCTTATCGAATTTCGCTGGTTTCTTGTGGTGCCAAAACACATTTTGAAATTTCATTTTTCGTTTAAGAAAACAAGGCCATTCCCATTTTAATCTTTTTCAATTCGACAATGTTGTGACAATCACCATTGTCTCATCAGAAAAATCTATTGCATCTGCAACATACGAAAGCCAGGTGGCCCATGATGAATGTCATCGTTTCATTTAGAGTTTCCCTATCTCCCAAAATATCGAGAAAAGAAAACAACTCTTTCTTTCTCTTATCAACTTTAAATAAGCTGAAAGCCTTCTTAGGAAAAACCAGGATCCGGTTTCGAATCAACCCTTTTCCGTTAGATAATATTGTCACAGGGTGTGGAATTCATACACATCAACCATCTGTCTACAAGAGTTCCCGCGGACGCTGTGCATTCTCTATCAAGTGTACAAGGAAACGGCGAATCTGACACAATCATCGTCAACGAGGTTTCCGACGATGAAAGGGCTGTTAGCCACGCACCGTTGTCTGGCGAGCTTGCCCCTTGATCGCAGACCAGAGGTTATGGTTGCAGGATGTTCTTAGAAATTCAAATATAGTCGCCATCCTGATTGTGTCCCAGTTCTTCTGTCTCCGCTCCTACTACAGAATAATGAGGCCAACCATCACACAATCGGTGCTTAATTCAATTATCAAGTGATTGAGAGAAGATTCGAATGCCTTGCGTTGAATACGCGCAACCAGACCGTCGCGGTTTTTATAGAATTGTTCATAAGCTTTTTAAAGTAAACATTGTTTTATTCATGAATGGTAGTATTTTTATATAATAGACGGGCAAGGCAGGGTATTCCTGCCAGTCTCACACAACTAAAGACGTACCCTCCTCTACAACTTGTACCCCCTCCATTGGTAGCACTTATAATTATTTTCTATTGACTAACAAGTCATTAATACGGTAAATATCTGATTATGTTATTACGATCGAATGAAAACATGAAATCGCCACCTACTTAAAGATATCACCTTTTTTCTAGATAAACTAATCTCCTTGCTAAATAAACAGACATTATTAAAATGCGTCAACTCAATCTGTGACTTTAACGATAAAACTGTTGTTTCAGACGTTAGCGTAACAGACCAATAAAATACACTTTCAGACGTAAGCGTGACAGACCAATAAAATACACTTTCAGACGTAAGCGTGACAGACCAATAAAATACACTTTCAGACGTAAGCGTGACAGACCAATGAAATACACTTTCAAACGTAAGCGTGACGGACCGATAAAATACACTTTCAGACGTAAGCGTGACAGACCAATAAAATACACTTTCAGACGTAAGCGTGACAGACCAATAAAATACACTTTCAGACGTAAGCGTGACGGACCAATAAAATACACTTTCAGACGTAAGTGTGACAGACCGATAAAATACACTTTCAGACGTAAGCGTGACGGACCGATAAAATACACTTTCAGACGTAAGCGTGACAGACCAATAAAATACACTTTCAGACGTAAGCGTGACAGACCGATAAAATACACTTTCAGACGTAAGTGTGACAGACCGATAAAATACACTTTCAGACGTAAGCGTGACGGACCGATAAAATACACTTTCAGACGTAAGCGTGACAGACCAATAAAATACACTTTCAGACGTAAGCGTGACAGACCGATAAAATACACTTTCAGACGTAAGCGTGACAGACCAATAAAATACACTTTTAGACGTAAGCGTGACAGACCGACAAAATACAATTTCAGACGTAAGCGTGACAAACTAATGAAAATACTATTTACTAACGTAAGAGGGACCTACCGATGAAAATACAATTTCAGACATAAGCTTAACATACCAACCAAAATGTTGATTTTAATTTACGCGTGACAGAACATAGAATCTGCTAAAAACTTTGACAGACCAACAAAAATTCTATTTAAAACTGAAGCGTGATCACGATCAAAATTGCAATTACAAATTTAAACTCGATATACCAATACACTACCATTTAAAACTTGACTGTGGCATACCAACATAGTATTTTATATACGACATAATCACATTGACACACCGGTTCCCGTTAGATCACCGAAATTAAGCGACGTTGAGTCTGGTTAGTGGCTGTTCGAGACTTCAAGGCGCTGTATGTGGGAGGGCGACGACACCCCCTGCAAAAACTAGCGTCGTCAAAATCATCTCTCGTGACCTGGATATACATTTGATTGGGGGTTGGGGCACTTGTGAATTAAAAAGATTTTAACATTGCTCTGCGCTAATCTTGTGCCAGTATATTGAATTGAATTATAGAAATATTTGGACGCATCTAAATTAAGATGCACCCATCGTTTAGCAATATAAATGCTACTTCAAATTGAACCGCTCCTAGCGCAGTCCTCTACTTGGATAAGAGTCAGATACGTCTTAAGATGCAGTACTGTTGCCACATATGCCACTGACTTCGAAATTTAGTGGGCGATGATCTCTTCTCCTCCCTACAGCTCCTTTCTCACAGAAGAAACGTTTCTAGTCTGTCTTTACTTTATCGTTATTTCCATTGTAAGTGCTCGACTGACCTCCAATCTGTGGTTCCATTCTGTACAACATGACAGCAAAACCTCGTCTAGCCTCAACCACTGTAAAGAACTCCCCTTTCTCCTTCTGTATACCTTAAGCTAAACAGAACTTCCATAAACAAAGTTTCTTTCCGAGAACTCCTCATCTTTAGAACACAATACCATGGGGCTGCTTCCCGAATTACTACAACATGATCGGTTACAAGTCCAATGTTAACAAATTCTTGTCGAACCGTCATTTTAAATAATCAAATCGTACCAATTCAACCCATCACTTTCCAGTCCTTTCGGGGCGTTGTTCCTCGTTTAACTGACAAATTCATTAGCTCTTATTCTCGAGTGGCCTATGGGCCCCGATAAGAGGTGAACCATTAGCAAAAAAGCGTGACAAATCAAAGGATACACAGGCCGACTCACAGAGCCTCTAAAAGAGTCGCGTGGACGCACGTAGAAACTAAATATCTCTCTGATATTTAATACAAAATTCGAAATTGACCAAAAAATATAAATCAGTTGGTTTTTAGACGAAGCATTTTAAGACTGCAGTCTAAGTCGCTTATTTACATCTCAATCAATGTTATAAGTCAGCTATATACACACTTCATGCGTTCCTTATAGCATGCATCTTAAAAAAGCCTAAATAAAGTTATATACGACATATCGATTCCTGTATGTCTCTGTGTTGATTTATTCTGTTCCATTTTGATTGTCTTTGCTTTATCCTTTATTTTCATTTATTTAACTTATACATTCTATCAGATTTTTATCCACGAAATATCCCCCTCCCATATATATATATATATATAGAGAGAGAGAGATAGATATATATATATATAGGTATGTGTATATATATATCTTTTCCCCCCATTTTACTCCAGTTTAAAGTCTCATGAATCAAGGAGCCCCTTCCTGGGGCGAACACTTGACATACATAGATATCCGAGTGTTTCATTAAAGTTCTCCTTTAACGTTGAGTTACTAAATAAGTCAATAACATTACATTTTCTCTCTCCACCTGATAAGTTAACTATGTTATAGTATATTTTTCTTGTGGTCTCTTAGTCTTCCTGGATTCCAGGATAAGAATTCATCTAGTCTGGTGGAGTATTCAGTTTAGTGCTGTTACCAGAGGCAACATAACTTGGAGAAAGTGCACCATTTCTCATATAAGCCAGTGCGTAGATATACCGAGGAGATATCGTTTGGGCTTCAAATACTATGTTATTTTGAATAGTTGGTCAGGGTTTACTTGTAAGGGGATATTCTTATTCCATGTTGTCTTGACGAATCCATGTACAGACACACTCGAGGACAGTGTCTAGTAGGCATTTAAATTATCCCCCCCATTAAAATTGAACAGATCGTTATGAATTTTAAAATATATATTTTAGGTAACATGGTGAGTAACATCGGCACATTATTTTTAAGGGGTGTGCCCAGATAAGTTTTCTTTAAAATCGACTTCGCAGTTTGTTCTCTATGGGCTAATTTCTCACAGAGAAGACGTTGCTAATCTTTCTCTACTCTATATTTATTTTCTTGTAAGATGTTCGATTGAGTTTCAATTTCCGGCTTTTCTCTGTAAAACTTTGCCGGCAAGAACTCGTCTCTCTAACACCACTGCAAATAAATTTACTTTCTTTCCCCGTGAGCCCAACATCAAACAGAATTTGGATGTACACACTTTATTTCCAAAAAATTCCCATCTGAGGTCTATGATATGGACATTTTCAAGTCTAATGTCAATAGACACTTATGATATAACGTCCTCAAATTTTATCCATTCCATTCATTATTTTCAATCGTCTCATAATATTCATCATCATTCAACTGCCAATCTACGCATCTTATAAACCCTTATCGTTGAGTGGATTTTGGCATTGATAAGTGGTCACTCATTAGTAAAGAAATATTTACTTTTTAAAAATAATAACGAGTGAACAAGAACACACAACGAACAAACTATCTTCATAAAGATGATTTAAGATTTTTTAGTATGTGTGTATTTTCTTTAAATAGTCATAAATAGGCTTCTGGTTATCAGGTTACCACGTTTTAGGAAGTACTTTGATTCATACAAGTTAATCAAAAAGGACCATTGAAATAACGGCATATTGGTATCATTTTATTAGCAGTGTCGACGTTAAGTTAATAGCGATTACAATAGTCTTGAACGTATTTAACGTTGTTGAACCTGCTATTGCAACGAGCTACCAGCTCTATTCATACCAACTTTGATTTGCTTGCCATCTTTCTGTCAACCTATGGTTTGCCTTCATAGCATCAGAGGCTCCTGTGTCAGGATCAGGTATAGTTCAGTTCGGTCATATTGTGATGATATGGGCTGGAATTGTTGACCAAACCATCATATTGGACCATTCAACGTCGATGAAGGAGTTAGACTGAACAATGTTAGATTTTACTATTTTGTAGACAAGGTTTTTTTTAATGTTGCAAGAAAATATGTTCATTGACTCAACTTTAGGATAATAACAAGAAAAAAATGTGCTCCCTTTTTTCGCCCTTTGAGTTCAGGTAAGATTGTTTTAATCAGGAATAAGTGATTTTGCAAAGCCAGTTAAATGAAAGAAATAAAAGGAATGACAGAAAAGAGAAATTAATATTTCAATTTTAAAATAAAATATTGGCAGTCAATAAAATTAGTTACATATAATTGAAATAAACTATAAAACAATTATGTTTTCTGAGAAGAAAAAAAACAGTGGATTTTTGTTCAAAAACTATTTACAAAATCAAGGTTTTGATTGTCTGGACAAAAGAAGGAGAGGCGTAGTATACTTAATAGATAGATAATGTTTAACTTTTGTTTTTTAGTTCAAAATCCATCATCATCGCCAGCAGTAGTAATAACAACGTTTAAAATAGGTTTCTGTCCATTATTCTTGCTAAAAAGGTGAGAGTTGCCATGGAGACAGACGAGAGAACAAAGAGATAGAGGAGGGTGGCAGTGATTTGACTTGTAACATTCCAAGAAAGCCTTGTCTTCCAAAGAACTCGTTTACAATCAATCGTTTGCAATAGGTATTTTACTTTGGCATCACATAAATCGAAAAGGGTAAATAGACGTTAAAGAGCCTCTACCCAACCCTCACCATGAAATCCACATTTGCAAACAGTTTCTACCTTTTTACTGCCTAACCTAATTCTCAAACCTATCATTTACTCGAGCTTCTCTCCCCGTTCTGGGTATAACACAAACTACATCTAGTGGTAAGACCAACATTCAGGGCTTTGGGTGATCCCAGGTCCACTCCCACCCGAAGTGGTAGTACCTGTCAGGGCCGCATCTATGAGTTAAATAGAAACTTTCGTTTACAGACTATTTGTTTACAAAACTGCGCCCCCCAAATATAACCCAATCGTATACAGAACATAGGCATAATAACAAACTAACCTATCGCGATATGTGAAAATCCGCAATATAGATATCAAATGCTTAGTTAATTATTTAAATATATTTAAACACATTTAAAAAGTAGTTTAACCATTATACAGTATCCACACACTTTCATTAACCATCCAACGCACGTTTATCTAATTAATTAATTAATTAATTAAGAAAATTAATCATAATTATTGCTATTTCATGGGACTGCAAAACCAAAGATCGAAAATACACACACACACACACACACACACATATATATATATATATATATATATATATATATATATATATATATATATATATATATATATATATTAATTAATTAATTAAAAAAAATAATCATATTTATTGCTATTTCATGGGACTGCAAAGCCAAAGATCGAAAATACACCCCCCACACATATATATATATATATATGAGAGAGAGAGAGAGAGAGAGAGAGAGAGAGGTTCAAGCTATAAGGTCTCGAAACGTCAGCTGTATAGAGCCACTCTGATGAGTCTTTATCAGACCAAACACGTGTCTGTGGATATACAAATATTTATTTCAAAATAAATTATATATATATATATATATATATATATATATATATATATATATACAAAAAATAACATAAAATATTAAAAACAAGTTAAAGTATATAAAAAAAAAAATATATATATTCTAAACAAATAACATTCTTTGAAAATACCGCGATTTACCGAAAAATCTACGATATAAAATTCGATATGCACGATTTTAAATTCACGATGCTGTGAAGACGCGAAAAGTGAAGCACGATATAGCGATGAACCACTGTATGTATAAATGTGATATATTTATACGATTACACCATGCTTTCATACGACATGGGCCCGCGAAAAAAAAAATCAATGTTTTTTTTTGCTTTCAGGAACAGAAATGAACCACAATACTTCTATTATATGATGCGTATATTTTGTAAACAAATAGCGCGTAAACGATAGATTCTATTTAACAGACAGATGCGCACCTGACAGGTACTACCACTCCGGATCAGTGTGGACCTTGGAGTAATGGTAATGAAGGGGTGACTCCATACTCCCCAAAGCTCCCCAATTTGGGCTTCACCACCTAATGCATTTTAAGATCATACCAAGGAACAATCGCGATGATTGAGGGAAAAACTGTTTTAACAAAACGATAATAATATTTATTATATGACTAGCTGTATTTAACGGGCGTTGTTCGGGTGGTGACATATGCCGAGCGGAGGGCTTCGAGAAAAGTAATTCAAAATATAGTCATGTTTACAATTAAAAATAAAATGAGATTTAAAAAAAAATTCCTTTAAGTTTCTATTTTTAATTTCAATATATAGTCGATTAAAAGTAAAAAAAACAAACATATTCGTCAATGTGCATTCATGAAAGTTATCTATAGGCGAGAAACACATAGAATGACAGAGGAGATCTTGTCTGGTAATTTTAGTAATAAAGAAGTTCCTATTTACTTGCCTCCCCACTAGGGCAAAGTTAGATACAAGGTCGGTTTTTAATGTGAGGAAAATCCAGCTCCCCAAAAAGGGGCACTCTGGATTGAAACAAAAATAAAAAATGGTCTCAATCAGAATAGACTAAGTGTAGCATCAGAACAGTTGAAACAACAAGAAAATAAATACGAATAATTCGATTTATTTTCTGGGTGGGGGTGGATCGAGGTGTTGGTTGCCGATGCGGACTGTGGGGCGGTGTTTGTGTTCTGGGTCGGGACTATTACATCACTTTCATTAATACTCTTGGGGAAAGTATAAATCCATATGTCCTCACTTCCTCCAGCTATTGGTTAAATAGTAGGGTAGCCTAGACTCCCAAGCATTTGGTAGGGCAACTAATTTCATAGAAGGAAAATCTCTAAGTATCACCCGTTGTACTAGTTCTGGTAGCCAATCACTCTCATCAGCTTCCTTGAGAAACCATCCCATTGAAAGTAACATAATTACATAGATAGAATTAAATCTATGACATCTGTTCAGTCTTGAGAGACAATGGATACTCCCTGTGAAGGTGCTTGCGCATCTAATTGTGAAGCAAGGGTTGCGCAATCACCACCACACTTCTCCTAAGTCGGCATTGCCTGATTCCAGTGGCAAGGAGAAATCATGGACGACTGGAAACAATGCCGAGATAAGCGGAGAGCACATATAGCACCTGGTATTCTCAAATAGTCACCCATTATAGAACTGACCAGGCTCAACGTCGCTTTACTTTGGTTATCAAACGGTAACCGTGATTATGCTTACATTGAAAAGACAAAAAAAGTGAGAAACAATTCTTATATGAATCCCTTACCTTTTTAGGTCGGAGATCAATTTGTGTTGTATGTCCAGGGTAAGTTGGTGGAATCGGCGGTGGGGCAAATCTAGTCATCATTGCTGGATACAAGTACTGTCTCCTTGTGTCACATGTGTTTGTGTGTATTTATCATGCAAGATTTAACAGAAAACGAAAGCGGGACGTAAACGAGAAAGTTCACTCGTAATGGTAAAACCCGAATGTTGGTTTAAAAAGTCAAGGTGACAGATCGACATGCATACCGATGATTTAATAAGAAGAAGAAGGAGGGAAAAAAGAAAAGGTTAGCTAGACATATGACATATAACATTTGCAATATGACATAAACTGCCTGGTGAGTTGAGAAAAGGTGTAGGTGGAATCACAACATAGTTGAAGAAAAAAGCCCACTATTGTTTTGAAGGGTAACCAACAAGAAATAACAGTTTCATTTTGTTAAATAAGCAACGGTGATCGGTTGGCTGACTAAAAAGAGGAAATATATACGTATAATGAAAGCAAGCAATCAATATAGAGAGATATACAGATAGATATGAAAAAAAACTGGGGCAGAGAGACAAATAGATGTAAAATAGAAGTTAATGCACTGAAAGCGACAAGTCAGATTGACATTATATATATATATATATATATATATATATATATAATGGGCAAATAGATGGACCTCGGAGAAGAAATGGAGTTGATATAATCAACCTTTAATAAAATTGGAAAACAGTATAAATATTATTTAAAGTTATTTCGCTAATTATTAAACATAAAAAATGCAAACATATAATATATAGATATATCATATGTATATATATCATATCAATAATATATAGATATATCATATATATATATATATATATATATATATATATATATATATATTTATATATATATATATATGTATATATATATATAGGTAGATAGATAGGTATATATATATAGGTATATATATATATATATATATATATATATATATATAGATAGATAGATAGGTATATGTATATATATATATATATATATATATATATATAGATAGATAGATAGGTATATGTATATATATATATATATATATATATATATATATATATATATATATATTAAGAAACTGGGACAGTTAAACAAACAAATATATAGGTAAGTTAACAGATATACTTAAGCATGCGTTAATACACTGCGATAGGCATTCAATTAGACTCACAGATAGAAAGATAGATAGATAGATAGATAGATAGATACATACATAGATAGAAAGAAAGAAAGAAAGAATTAAGATTGGTATGTAGTGATAGAGACAGGGAGATAAATCCGGAAAAGATAAAAAAATTTAAAAAAATTGATAACTTGACAAAAATACTAGTCTCATTAAGACATAATGTTGACAATTAAAAATTATTTCGTAAATTTCTTCAGCTTAACTACATATATATATATATATATATATATATATATATATATATATATATATATATATATATATGGATTAGATAGATAGATAGATAGATATGAAAAGTATACAATAAGTATATAGTTATATAGCTTGGTTATAAAACAAATAGTGCAAAGAACGATGTTCAACAACGTTGTTCATATCACGGGGTGCACCTTTCGCACCTTTTTTCCCTCTGTTGCTGTGTGATTTATTCTTTTTCCTTATGACATCAAATGTCCGCCTGTTTTGTGCGTTTCCTTGTGAAGCTGCAATCTATTCGCCGTTTGTAATAGCAGCCGCGACGGAACTGTTTCAAGTTCAGCTGCCAGCGCCGGCCTGCAGGTAAACTGCACATGCGTGTCCCGAGCAGCCGCAGCTACACATGCGTATGTCGCTAGTGATTTCCGATGCTTCGCCGATGGCCAGTCCGTTCTATTGTAATCCACTGCTGACCATCTCATTGTAAAGAAGAAAGGACCTGCGGGCGTGGGGCTGGTTCTCCGTGTCGCGGTTGGGGCCTTCTTGCGGATTAGAAGCGCCTATCGGAATACTACTTTAGTAGCGATCACAGCAGTAAACAGTACAGTGGTTATGGGTGTCCTTCTCCCCCCCTCTCTCTCTCTGTCTCTCTCTGTGTTTCTCTCCATTTCCTGTTCGCATATGTTGAAGTGTTTGTTTTTACTTATTTTTTAACTCCTGAGTTGATAAGTTAACGCGCCAACAACACTATGGCACATTCATAAATCAAATCTCGATAAATTAATACCATGCCGTATCTTTGTGCGGTTAGATTAAAAAGTCGACCGTGTTTCAGTATATCCCACAGGCTTACAAAATAAATTGATGTAAGCATAAAATTAGGCGACCCAAGAAAATGTTGGGGTGCTGATTTCAGATAAGATATCCATGTTCACTTGTTCGCTCGAATTTTTAATATATACACATATACGTGCATGTGTACAGACAGTCGTACTGCCTTTCGCTTATCAAAGAGTCCATGAAGGCCGGAGAGTACAACTACCGAAATGCTGTGAATATAACAACCACAATGAGAATGAATGTACACTTCTAAAATAAATAATATAAATATTATAATGATCTATATAATAATACGATAAGACATTTCAGATTCGTGCGTACGTTATCACCTTTCACACATATTAAAAAGTAAGAGTGTCCGATCGGTAAAGAGGGTGATTGGTGATTAATCTAATGTCACTAAGGTAAACAAATATGACTTTACTCATTTTAAAATGAATTGTTCCAAATAAAATCATGTCATCCCGTCGACTAAAACAGTAGAATTTTAAATAAATACATTTAAAAAAGTGACATTCGTTCTATAGAGTTAAAGAATATTTAGCTATTTTTTTAAAAAATGGAAGTTGCCCTAGACAAGGCATGGATAATTTCGCACCCTTTTATAGTGCCCTTTTTTGGGTGAGGTGGGGGCTCGGTACCCGCCATAAACTGACCTTGTGTCTAACTTTGCTGCTTTGAGAGGAAAATAATCAAAGTACGTATATATATATAACCAATTTATATTTGGCATAAATGGTTATATTATTATTTTTTACAATTCAAGTAACTATATATATATATATATATATATATATATATATATATATTAAATTATATCAACCTACAGACACCGGCGATTCAAGCTTTCACTATCATCAGTGTAGGGGGTGACAATTTCAGACGGTCATAAGGCATGAACCCAGAACAGAATCAGCTTATATTAAACGTGCATGCGACCTTTTAGGTAACAACCACTACTACAATTTATTCTACTTTAATTTGATATCAAAATTCATAAACTACGACATATTTGTTAATGATATTTTTCTTGCATAACTAAAAATAAAAAAAGTCTCTCTATATTATTTTTACACACATGTTTGTGATGTGTACAGCCACACGTATGCAAATTAGATGGCAAAGCGGTAAAAAGAGAATCACTCTTTCTCTAGATGTTCACAGAGACATTAAAAAAATATTAATAGTTGGTTGAATCAACATAGAGTTGGCCGATAGAAATATATGGATAGCTAGGTGAGAGATGCGTGAATTGTTCAGTTAATTATTAATTACCACTAATTTAGAACAAGTAAAACTTGTTTTCAAACATAACTCAATCCCAGAACTAAAGTATATATTTGTATGTATTTTGCGTGATTAAAGTAATTACGAGAAAAAAAAAACCCACAGAGAAAGAAATGTTGATTGACTCACATTTCAGATAATACTAGATGTTTCATGCTTATTTTGTATTTAGGATTGTTGCGAACCGTTACATCTTTCTACCATTGGCATCTGACAATTTGAAACACCGATGTTGGTTCATCATGTTACTCATATGAGGATTTAGATATGTATGCGGGCTATATTAAAACAACATTATTGCATTACGTACATGTCTATTATAGTGAACATGGGATACAGAAAAGAAAAAAAAATACGCGCGATTGAAAAAAAAAAGTGTTTTCGAAATTTGAATTCAGTATATCAAAATTAGTTTAAAACAAAAAAAAACAAAACATTAGTGAGATGTTTGGCCCAGAGACATTAAGAAATAAAAGAGAGTGGTTGAAATCGAGTGAAAGAGGGGGGGGGGCGATGGAAAAAAACATGGATAGTTAGGTGAGAGATGTGTGACTTGTTCAGTTAATTACAAATTACGGTTAATTAGACATATTAAAACATATATTTTTCAAACATAACTCAATCCCAGAACTAAGTGATATATTATAGTATGTATTTTGTGTCCGACAATTCGAAACACCGGGGTTGGTTCATTATGTTACTTATATGAGGATTTATATATGTATGAGGGTTATATAAAATAAACGTTACTGCATTACGTATATATATATATATATATATATATATATATATATATATATATATATATATATATATATATATATATATATATGTGTGTGTGTGTGTGTGTGTGTGTGTGTGTATTTTATAGTAAAAAACGTGATACACGAAAGAAAGAAAAAATACGCGCGTTTTTTTTTTCGAAATTTGAATTCACCATATCAAAATGAATGTAAAACAAACTGAACGCTATTTACATGTTTCTTCCAAATCAGCGTTATCATATTTTCTTGTGTCGCAAGTCGGACGATATCCTGTTTACATCCACCGTATATGAACACTACATATGTTCTGGTATACTTTTAAATACGCAAACTGCTAACAAAGATGCAATAAAAATAACGAATAAAAAAAAAACTCGGAAGCACCAGCTGTGAGCATATTCACCACGATATTACCGGTCGGTCTAGATAGAATAGAAAGAAATAAAAAAAAGTATATTTCGAACGAAGGGGCAGATATGAGTGGTAAGTAAGTGTTGGAGTGTAACATTTCTATAGCCTTACTTTGGCTGTTGTCAACGGCGTTGAATAACTGCTGTTATTGCATGAAAGATACAGCCTTCTTTTTTTCCCACTTAAATTTTGAATACAAATTTTCACGAACTCTGTCAAACCGGCAAAAAAAAAAAAAAGAAGAAAAACGCGGACGGTGTGGCGTTTTCTTTTTTATTACCTCAACAAATAAAAACAAAAATGTGTGTGGTCCCGTAATTATTTCTCGCCTTCTAACTAAAGCTGTTATTATTGTAACTCAGATAGGGTTCTCACACCAATCGTCAACGGTGATTTATCGCCGATTAAAACCGGTTACTTTTTTCTGGAGTCTATGTGACAACAAGTCTCTCCAGATATCCGGTTTTCAGATCTTTTGTAGGGGAGTTCCGCCCTCCAAAATACCCTTCCACTAAAAAACCAAAAAACCCAAAAAACAAAAACAAAATAAAAAACCAAAAAAACCCCAGACAAAATGCGGTTTGAAGTAAAAAGTAAACGAACGTTTTATATTTACTTAAGAGCATAGCACCAGGCTACTGAGTATTTGCAAAAAGAGATCGTTTACTTTATATTTCTGCCTCCACATACTTCACATAGATAGCTGTCCACCATTCCGCGATGCATTCCACAGTGGCGTTTATTCTGCATTTTGTACGGTGAAAAATGAGGGTTTCATCGATCTAAACATGAAGACCTGAACACGAATTCTAACCCTTACCCGACACGCGTGGAGACCGTACCCAAGTCTCATCCAGATATTTAATATTCGGATGTTTCGTAAGGGAGCCCCGCCTCCCTTCCAAAATAAACAGAAAAAATGCGGGTTGTAGCAAACGAAACGTTTTATTACTTACTAAACGGGATGTAATCCATTCATGCCATTGAGTATTAGCATAAAAAACATCATTTCCCTCATATTTCTGCCTCCACATAAACTCACACAGATAGCTGTCCACCATTCCGCGGTGCGAGCCGCAGTAGCGTTTATTCTGAATTTTGGACGGCGAGAAATGCGAGTCCTAACGTGGAGACCCGAACCCTAACCCGACGCATGTCTAGATAAGTCTCACAGAAGTGGGTCAAGGTCACGTGGGTGTGCTAGGCGTAATTGGCAAAGCAATTTATTTATTTTTTTGCAAAACTCATTTTTTCATTATCGGGGGGGCTCTTCTACAAAAGATCTTAGTATTCTTCGATCCATTCCATTTACTATTGTAACTCACTTGGAGTTCTCGCATCAACCATTACCAATGTTTTCTTGCCGATAACGGCTGATGGGTTTCCCTCAAATCTGAGTAACAATGCGCCTCCCGAATATTCTTGTACTCCTATTTACCCGTCTCCCTACTTTATATACGGCATAATCACGTTGACACACCGGTTCGCTGAGCTTGGTCAGTCCTGGATGGGTGACCATTTGGGAATACCAGTCGCTGTATGTAGGAAGACATCGACACCACCCTGCAAGAACTGTAAAATCCTAACGTTGTCATCTCCCCTGATCGGGATATATAGGCGACTGGGGACCGCTTGTAAATTTAATATTCCCTAGAAACTTTCTCTTTCGGAAGAAGCCGGCTAACCCGCCTAGGCTGAATGCCGTTTCTTTTTGTTTTTCGTTTAGTTTCTCAACGAGGGCTGGGTGTGACACAATGTGTGTGTGACTATTATTGAACGCCACAAGGGTGCCATGTGACGTTTAGTAATGACTACTGCTCTCAATTAAGAGTCATCGATCTGAGGAGATTATTAATGAATATTCCAGTACTCACCATCCCTTTCCAATAAAGGTTTTGGTGGTGCTATCCCTCCTTGGTCTTTCCATCTTCTTAGAGTCTCTGTAGACATTTTCCATCATTATCATTATTACTATTATAATCATTATTCTTCTTCTTCTTCTTCTTCTTATTATTATTATTTACTCACTAGGAGTTATCACACTGGTCATCGTCAGTGGTCGCCCACTGCCGACAACCTGTGGTATTCCCTGGAGTCCGAGTGACAACAAGTCTCCTCAGGCCTCCAGTATGCTCCACCTCTTTTCGTTCATCACCGCTGATGACCTTGCGGTAATCGCAACAGCCACCTACCAACGATTTCCCGCTGATAAGGGTCATTGGTCCCCTCTGGGGCCCGAGTGGCAACAAGCCTTCCCAAGGTCCCAGAGCTGTCCGCGCTCTTCCAGTGGAGGTCTGGTTTGCGCTTTCCCTCCTCGACCCTCTGTCCATAATTTTTGTGGCGTCAGCCTATGCTTGCGCCTCATTCGTGCGGTTGTATTTTCCCCGGTTCTGTTGTTTTGTGCTTCCATGTGTTTCTTCTCCATTCGTTGCTTATGTGGGTTGGTTTCCGCATTCGAGGACATTTCTCAGGATTGTAGCTGTTTTGATCATTACTGTCCTTTGTATGGTCTCAGTTATCCCTTTGATTCCTATTTCTCCTAGTCTTTTCTCCATGTTTTTGGGGACTGTTCCTAGTGCTCCTATGATTATTGGTGTTATACTGATTTTTTCATGTTCCATATTCCTTTCAATTCTCTGGCAAGTTCAGTATATTTGCTTCTTTTTTCCGTCTCTTTGATCTTCACTCTGTGGTCTGCTGGAACTGCAAAGTCCACGATTTTGCAGGATTTTTCTTTCTTGTTGATTATTATCATATCCGGTCTCCTTGCTGTTATGGGTTTGTCTGTTTGTACATTCATATCCCATATGATTTTGTGTTTTTCGTTTTCTAGTACAGTTTCTGGTTTGTGTTTGTACCGTTTTTTTGCATATTCGAAATTCAGTTGTTTGCAAATTTCCCGGTGTACTTCTTTCCCCATGCTGTCATGTCTGTTCTTGTATTCCCTTTGTGCTAGCTTGCTGCATTCACTTATTATATGATTTATCGTTTCGTCTCTTTGTCCACACAGTCGGCATTTGCTGTTTTCCTGGGTTTTATCTATCTTTGCTTTAATAAAGTTTGTCCTAATCGCATTGTTCTGTGCGGCCGTCAGCAGAGTTTCCGTTTCTCTATTCAGGTGTCCTTTTCTTAGCCATGCCCAGCTGTTTTCATTGGCTTCATCGCTTGTGAGTCTTATAAAGCGTCCATGTAGTTGTTTTTCTTCCCACTTTTCCTTTCTTGTCTTTTTGTTTCTGGGTTCAGTACTTCCGGGGTTGTTTGTTGGGCTGGTGTCTCTTGCTGTGGTGATCAGTCTTTCCGTGTTCTGGGTTACATATTTCTCCAGCTCTTTTTTGGTGTCTTCCACACAGTCTTCTATACTTACCAGTCCTCTACCTCCTTCATTTCTTTTCACGTAGAGTCTGTCCGTGTCGTCTTTTGGGTGCAATGCATTGTGCATAGTCATTAGTTTTCTAGTTCTTTGGTCAAGGTGCCTGAGTTCTTCTTTGGTCCAGCCTATGAATGGTCCAGAGTATCTTATTAGTGATACAGCCCATGTGTTTATCCCTTTTACTAGGTTTCTGCTATATAGTTTAGTTTCTAAGAGTTTCCTTGTTCTTCGTAGATATTCTTTTCCAATCTTCTCTTTCATTTCTGTATATTTGATTGTGTCTGCTTCCAGAACTCCCAGGTATTTGTAGCTGTCTTGTTCTCCTAGCGCCCTCATCTCCTCTTGGTTGGGGAGTTCTATACCTTCTGTCGTCTCCAGTTTTCCTTTTTTGATCTCTAGCAGTGCACATATTTCTATTCCAAACTCCATTTGGATATCCTGGCTGAATATCCTGGTTGTGTTTATCAGCTTTTCCAGTTCTTTTTTGTTTTTTGCAAACAGTTATTATTATTATTATTATTATTATTATTATTATTATTATTATTATTATTATTGTTATTGTTATTGTTATTGTTATTGTTATTGTTATTGTTATTATTATTATTATTATTATTATTATTATTATTGTTGTTGTTGTTGTTGTTGTTGTTGTTGTTGTTGTTGTTGTTGTTAGTATTAGTATTATTAGTATTATTATTATTATTATTATTATTATTATTATCATTATTATCATTATTATTATTATTATTATTATTATCATTATTATTGTTATTATCATTAGTATCATAATCATTATTATTATCATTATTATTATTGTCATTATTATTATAATCATTATTATCATTATTATTATTTTCATTATTATTATTATTATCGTTCTTATTATTATCATTATTATTATCATTATTATTATTACTATTATCATAATTATCATTATTATTATTATCATTATTATTATTATTATTATTATTATTATTATTATCATCATCATCATCATCATCATCATCATCATCATCATCATCATCATCATCATTTTTCTTATTTACTCACGAGGAGTTTTCAAACAAGTCATTATCAGTGATTTATTATATAATTAAGGATCTCATTTGAGTAGAGGAAGTGATCGATAGAGCGGTTGGAATGATTGACGGATCAGGGATCAAGCGATAACCCCCAGCGAATAAGCAGAAAGGGATTTACGTCATATCCGAAAAGTGTAATTCTGTCTCGGTTCCTGCCAGCCATCGGGAGAAGCGGGCACGAAAAAACTGCTCGACTCAAAATTTCCATGGACGAACAGTGATATCCTAACATAAATGGCGGCCAATATGAACCTTAAACACTTATACAAATCACGTGCTGCATTCACGTTCTTCATATTTGATGATGGGAAACAACAACTTGCCCATTTGGCCCGGCTGTATAACAACAAGCCGGTAAAGAGATAAAAAATACAAATCCGATGACATCAGGATATATTACACACCGAGGATGCCAGGTTTTGGCGAAATATCTGTATCACTTTAAACTAACAAAAAAAAAAAATGCTAGTTTTAATAAATAAAAAGAAAAAAAAATCGGTTTCGATTCATTATTTTTCTTTTTTATAAAAATAAATTGATATCGCATCTTAATGCTTCAAAAGGTATTTATTTTACCTATTCCTTCTCAAATTTAACAATAGATGCTTTTTAAAACAAAATATGAACCTTAAACACTTATACAAATCACGTGCTGCATTCACGTTCTTCATATTTGATGATGGGAAACAACATCTTGCCCATTTGGCCCGGCTGTATAACAACAAGCCGGTAAAGAGATAAAAAATACAAATCCAATGACATCAGGATATATTACACACCGAGGATGCCAGGTTTTGGCGAAATATCTGTATCACTTTAAACTAACAAAAAAAAAATGCTAGTTTTAATAAAAAAAAAGAAAAGAGAGAAAAAAAAATCGATTTCGAGTTATTATTTTTTTTTTTTATAAAAAAAAATTGATATCGCATCTTAATGCTTCAAAAGGTATTTATTTTACCTATTCCTTCTTATATATATATATATATATATATATATATATATATATATATATATATATATATATATATATATATATATCGCTTAGTACAGTAAGACACCGTCTAATGTATCTCTCTTACACAGTGAGCACCTTTCTAATGTATATATTTCTGATCTCCATAATCGTATTGTCATTCTGTCTTCAAACAAATAAATTGTCAATTTAAAAGAAACTTCATGTGTCCATGTGAATTAACCGAGACGACGATGACGATTCAGTGTACCAGCCACGGTGTGTATAATTAATTATACACACCCCAGACGACACGAATATCCAACAATTACTCACTGGCAATAACAAATGATTTATTATTATTATTATTGTTATTATTATTATTGTTATTATTATTATTATTATTATTATTATTATTATTATTATTATTATTATTATTATTATTATTGTTATTATTATTATTATTATTATTATTATTATTATTTAAATTTCCGTTTGTGTAAACGGTTGGATCACATTTCTGATTTTTATTCAGAATAACAGCGCTATTCATCAAGGTAGATAATACTTATATATAACTTAATAAAAGTAGATAATGCTTATATATAACTTAATAAAAGTTGCTTTTCTTATAATAGGCTATTCTTTCATATATGGGATCTGGCTCCGCTTAAAGGCCCAAATATACTTCGATAGAGAGGTAGCGCTCGCTAGCTTTTCATTGTAAAGTGCATTTACATGTACTGAAATGCTTTGCTTGATTTGCACCGATGTAAGTAACAACATTTATATTAGTGTTCTTCCCCTCCTTATTATTATTTCTGTTATTACTTGATCTACTGTCATTATTGTTGTTATGATACTAATGTTACTACTATTATTGCTGGTACTATTGGCACGTACGTTAGTATTGTTACTTCGATTATTGTTATTGCTTTATATTGGTACTTCAAATCAAATTCATTTGGCAAAAAATAGCATGGTGAAACAAGCCATCCAAGGAGGCAGATGGAAATGATTTACACTCACATGAATGTTTGTCCTAGGACGCTTTGAACATTGATATGGTAGTCATCGTCACAACCTCCTCTGGCAGGTTGTTCTATGGAGCAGAAATATGGACAGGGAATGCTGCCTTTCTTCTATTGAGCCGACAGCGACGGTGATACATCGTTTGTTTACAATATGGACCGTGTTTTTATCTACTAACGAGTCACTGCTTATCAAGGCCCAACGTCCACTCGAGGATAAAGGTTAATGAGTTTGTCGAGTTTGACGGTGAGACAACACCGTGATGGTTTAGTGACGATGGTTGAGACTGGGCAGAATTTGATTATTTAAGAGGACGGCTCAACAAGAATTTGTTAACATTGGACTTGAAAATGATCATGTTTTAGTCAGCTGGGAAACAGCCCCGTAGTTTTGCGTTCGACAAACTGGTAGTTCTCGGAAATAAACTTTGCTCATAGTAGTGCCGTTTAGTTTGAGGTACTGAGAGAAAGAAAAGAACATTATTTACAGTGGTTGTAGCTAGAGGAGTTGTTGTTGTAATGTTTAACAGGGGGTGGGGACCATAGATTAGAGCTCAGTCGAGCACCTACCATGAAAATGACGATAAAGTAGAGAAAGACTAGCCAGGTCGTTTCTGTAAGAAAGAGGTAATAGTAATGAGAAGAGGACATTCCCCACTAGATTGTGAAGTCGGTTGATATACCTTAAAAGAGGCAGACGTTTACATAGGGATTGTGTTTCGGTATTAGATAACACATAATGGCTTGATTTGTCGTAAAAAAACACAAACCAAACTTAACCAAAGTATCCCCCTCTCCGCATCCGAAGAAGCGTCAGGTGACATACATTTTACTCAGGTGTACGTCTGGGTCTGGAAGTAGGTTTTGTAGACGCGGTTGGGTTGGTGGACAGGGTCGAAGGTTTTCTTTTTTATTAGCGGAAAAGGCTAGACAGAAGTAACAGATAAGGATTGGACAGTTTACGTGATAGCCGTACGTGAAACGAGGAGAGGATGAATGAATGGAGCAACGGGGAAATAATAAATGATACCGAGGAGGGACGAAGTCATTGGGGTTGGGCGTATGGGTAGGGACACATAGGATTTTGTATAAAGAGCGATAAAGCAAATAATTATATACGTGCATACGCAATCACACTAACTAGATAATCAAACGGATAAACATATAGAGAACACGAACTATTCTCCCCGAGTGTTAATGCCCGAACTTCCTGTCCTCATTCAAAAAAGGCAATACAAACGTTGTTCTCACTTCATACTTTCTAGACGCATAAACACATACACGTGCTCGAGCATGTATTGCGGTAAGTTCATTTCTAGCATGGCAGGTGCTCGACTGAGCTCCAACCTCTGCCCCCATACACACACTGTAAAAACATTCACAGCGAAAACTCGTCTACCTATAACCACTGAGAAGAACTTTCTATCTTCCTCTGTATACCTAAAACCAAACTGAACATCCATGAACGGAGTTTCTTTCCGAAGACTTCCAATTTGTGGAACACAATACCGCGAGGTTGCTCACCATCTGACTACAACATGGTCATTTTCAAGTCCAATTTTTGACAAATACTTGTCGAACTATCCTTTTAAGTAATCAATTTCTGACCGTTCCACCCATCACTTTCACTCCTCTCACAGTATTGGTCATCATCCAACTGACAATCTCATTAACTGTTATCCTCGAGTTGCCATTTGGCCTTATTAAGTGGTCACTTATTAGTATAAATAAGTTACCTCGTGAGTGGAAGTAGATGTTTGATATCAAGGATAATCATGTAATAATGTGTCCGTTTCACATGTCTACATTATTTCCGGTTGGATGAAAGAGATTATGTTTATAATTTGCTCTTGAGTCATAAAACCTTCTATGTATGGAATATATGTGATAATATTAGTGATAATGCTTAGTTTTTTAACTGCTGATATTATTTATATGAACAATAAGATGTCCTCTTCGTTACTTGAGACGATGGCACACGTGATAAAAGCTCGGACTACAGAAAAAAAAATGACCGATTTTCAATCTCAGCCTGAAGCACTCGCATGTCTAACTACACCGAGGAGCTTTGATACAGCGAAACTGTCTGTGGAGGACTATATAAGGGTGAGAGTATATATGTATGAGGTAAGCACCCTTTCGTGGGTTAAGCACCGTGGAAAGTGAAATCGCTAGCTGTCATTAGCAATAATGCAAAACTCTTCGTAAAACGAATTGAGCACTCGTTGACTGCTGATATTGTTTAGATAAACAGTAAAATGTCTCCTACCTCGTTTGTGCTGAAGCACTCGAATGTCTAGCGAAGTTTATCTATAAAACTGAAACATTCAAAGTCTAGCGAAACAATCTGTTCTTGGATGATACTCTCTCTTTCTCTTTCTTTTTCTTTAACTTAGACAAGGATCGAACCAAATATTACATTGTCTGTAGTCTGGAGTTTAACCTCCGGACTACAATGCCTTTCTTGGAAATATGTACAAAAATTTTCGCCCAAATAATAAGTTATGTATTTGTTATTGTTTTTACTGGCGATAGTAAAAGTGTTTGTATTTTTTCCACTTCCTTAGCGGTAAAGAGCCATGCAGAATATTGCATTAAGTCGCCCTTAGCAGGACGTATTTTATTTTTATATATATATTTTTGATTTGTTATGTACATAAAAGTAATCCGTAGACACATGTTCTGGCTATCAGCCGTCATTAGACTGACTAACTTAAACAATGATCGAACCCACAATTACATTGTCTGTAGTCTAGAGTTTAATCTCCGGACTACAACACGTTGCCTGAAAATGTGTATGATTTTTTTCGCCAAAATAATAATTTATGTATTTGTTATTTATTTCCTGGCGATAATATCAGTGTTTGTTGTTATATTTTTTATATATTTAACTGGGTTTGCAAACTCATTTTTATTGATTCAAACAATTTAACCCGAGCTCAATGCGTAAACCCAACATGTCACATTGAGGCTAGTATATATATATATATATATATATATATATATATATATATATATATATATATATATATATATATATATATATATATATATATATATATATCGGAAAAAGAGTCATGTTTTAACCTTAATTTTGACGCCTTAACCCACAGTAAATAACTACAGTTTTAAACTTATTATATGGAGCTGGCACGATAGACAGCCGACGTCAACAGTGTTCAACTTATTAAGGAACATGCATTAAAGCTATGATTTTGATGGCTGTATTAATACTACTCACTAGAGTGTCCAACCTGAATTGGGTGCGACAAATATATATATATATATATATATATATATATATATATATATATATATATATATATATATATATATATATATATATATATAAAGGAAAGGTAAAAAAATAAAGAAGAAAAGAAGGAGAAAATCGGAAAGCGAACGACACCTGACAGGTAAAGACCGTAATTCCAAATAAACACAAGGCTAAAGGAAATGTCACATGATTAAGAGACGATAAAACGTAAGTAAAATAACAACAGCAAATACGGCGGATAAGGCATGTCTACCTTATGTTATTCATGTCAGCCTCAGTATGTTCACTCTCAATCCCACTTTCCCTCTTCTATCCCACTTTCCCTCTCTCTGTCTATCTCTTTCGAACCAAATTAACAAACACGTGTGAACAATAGCTTCACAAACTACATTGTAAATGAACAAATAAAACTTTATTCAAAGGAACATTATTATATTATAACCAGAATGTGGCAATATTTGTATGTGTGCTGTGATATATATATATATATATATATATATATATATATATATATATATATATATATATATATATATATATATATATAGTAATCCAGGCAAAATCAACATCAACAGAAAGGAATCCAAATAATTTTAACCGGGCTTATAAAAAGTGCTCAATATTAAATAGAGCTTTAATGTATATTTCTTCCCAAATACGATCTCAGGGAAGAATCAGATCTTAATTCTGCCTGATGCGATCTCAGTTTTTAACAGCTGTAGATCGATAACATCGAAATGCCAGTGTCTCAGTTTATATGTCTGTATGAATAAAAAAAATAATAATTATATATATATATATATATATATATATATATATATATATATATATATATATATATATATATACAGGGTGTTTCAAAAGTCTTGGGAACATTACAAATGCGTATATCTCATGAACTATTCCAGGTAGAAAAATGAAACTGGTACCATTTTAAAGCTTGCTTAATCAAGTTTTTGGTCATACTAATGATTTTCGTGTTATCTTTCCAGGTGCAGTAATGGCGTTCTCTAAACAAGACAAGGCATTTTGCGTCCTCCAATTTGCAAAGACTGAATCGTGGACATGTGTTCAGCGTGCATTTCGCAGGAAATTTAAAAAAGAAGCCCCTGAAAGGAAATCCATTTTCAGATGGCATGCTAAATTTGTGAAAGATGGGTGTTTGTGCCCAAGTAAGCGAACAGGTCGCCCTTCAATTTCAGAAGATGCAGTTGAGCAAGTTCGGACAGCCTTTCAGCGGAGCCCCCGTAAATCAGTGAGAAGAGCCAGCAGGGAACTTCAGCTTGCTCCAGCAACTGTCTGGCGTGTCTTAAGGAAACGACTGCAAATGGTACCTTACAAGCTCAAGTTGGTCCAAAAGTTGAAGGACACTGATAAGCCACTTCGCCGTGACTTTTGCATTGCAATGCAAGAGAAGTTGGAAGATAACGGCTTTGATGACCGGCTTGTTTTTAGCGATGAGGCGGCCTTCCATCTGAATGGCAAAGTTAACAAGCATAACACTCGCATATGGGGTACTGAGAATCCTCATGAACTTCTTGAGAACGAGCGAGATTCACCAAAAGTGAACGTGTTTTGTGCAATTTCCAAGAAAGGTGTCTATGGACCGTTCTTCTTTGAAGAGGCAACTATCACTGGTGAATCCTATCTCAACATGCTGGAAGACTGGTTAATGGCTCAGTTGGAACAAGCAGAATCTGATGACTTCATTTTTCAACAAGATGGTGCACCACCACACTGGAGTCTTAGAGTAAGGCAGTTTCTTAACACAAGGCTGCCTGGTAGATGGATTGGGAGATCTGGGCGAGGTGATGACGTTCTCATGCCCTGGCCTCCTAGGTCTCCAGATCTTACCCCGTGTGACTTTTTTCTTTTGGGGCTTTGTCAAGCAACAAGTCTATGTGCCGCCCCTTCCAAGAGATATTGACGAACTAAAGGCTCGAGTAACGGCAGTTGTGGGAACCATTGACGTCAAGATGCTGGAACGCGTTTGGCAGGAAATGGACTATCGACTAGATGTCTGCCGTGTGACGAATGGTGCTCATATTGAGCAACTTTGAAGATTTCCCACAAAACTTGAAACTTTAACCTTTCCAACGGTACCAATTTCATTTTTCAACTCCTAATAGTTTTTGAGTTATTAAAAATCGTTATGTTCCCAAGACTTTTGAAACACCCTGTATATATATATGTATATGTATATATATATATATATATATATATATATATATATAATTTATTTAAAAAACATATTTCAGAGTCGTACCGCGGTTTCATCCAGATGAATTGACTTTTTAAATTAAAAAAAAACGTCTATCGCCCAGCGTCTCTAAATATAAACAACAGGAGAAAATGCCGTTTCTCCCTGTTGTTTTTATTTAGAGACGCTGAGAATCCCTTTTATGGGCAATAGATGTTTTTAATTATATATATATATATATATATATATATATATATATATATATATATATATATGAGATTAATGGAAAAAGCGGAAGATCTGTGATCTCAACGTTTCGCCCAACTGTTATGTGGGGTTTATCAAGAGCATACGGAAAATTCTAAAAGTGACAAAAGACGAGAAAATCTGTAAAATATGGGAAATATATATTATGTAGAGAAGGAAGATATGCAAATATGTACAGAGTTACAGATAAATACACAACATAGTATACATATATAATTATATTTATGTATATATATATATATATATATATATATATATATATATATATATATATATATATGTCTATATATATAATATAAATGCATATATATGAACGATATATATATATATATATATATATATATATATATATATATATATATATATATGTGTGTGTGTATCAAATGTATATAGAAGTAGTATTGGAAAAAGCAAAGGAGAAATTAAAGATCAGAAAGGGGGTCTAAATGAAAACTAATTTAAAAATCAGGGAATCATCCAGTGTTTAAGTATATCTTATTTTCATTAATAATTGCTTTTGATAGGTTGTGGGAGATATAGTAAAATCCCATTCTTTGTTTTATTTAATTTATGGAAAGAGCTATGAGGGCTGATTCAATTAGTCGACGTGTTTATTCATGATGTATTTTCTCGATTTATCAAAGTCAAAGTAATGCCAATACTCCATAGTGTGAACACATTGGGCGTTGAACATGTTGTTGGTTTTAATCGCTCTTTTATGCTCATGAAGCCGCTTGTCCAGGTTGTGCTGCGTCTCCTCAATGTAGACCTTATTACAATCAAGACAAGGGATGGAGTATATGCCTGCTTTTACATTAGGTGTAGTGTTCAGTCTAGATGCTATAATTAAATCTATAATACTTGCTGAAGTTGTTTGGGTTATGCTTATACCTAGTTTATTAAGTTCTGTGTAAATGGAGTTGTTGTTAGAGTTAGTCGGTAAAGCTATATGTCTATTTATTATAGGGCTGGTTGATGCGTTGTTTTGTTTTGCGATTTAGGTGAAATGTAGAGCTTTTCCTTTTGAGTTTGGTATAGAATACATTGAGTACTGTAATGTTTTTCGGGTGTGTTCAATGCATTTAAATTCCTCATTTAGATACCCCTTGCTACATATCTTAAGCGCTCTGAGGTAAAAACAAAGTATGATACCCAATTTTACTTTATTATTGTGGTGCGAATAAAAATGAACATAATCATTCTTATTGGTTGGTTTATGCTCGACTTTATGCGATAAAGTATTATTTTTGTTTATTAATAGAATATCAAGAAAGGATATGGAGTTATCGTTTTCTTTTTCAAAAGTAAAGTTCTATTTTATTTAGTTTATCAGTAATATTTTCTATTTTAGTGGTTTCGAGGAGGAAAATTAAGATATCGTCTATGTATCTGTAGTATGACACATTTTTAGATAGTCTATATTTAAAGGGTCGTTCTCAAGAAATTCTAAAAATAAACAAGATAGGACACCGCTGAGGAGATTCCTCATAGGTAGGCCAAATTTATGCTTATACAAGAAATTATTGAAAGTAAAATAAGTCATGTTAGTGCATAAATTTATAATATGAATTATGTTGTTAACTAGAAAAGCTGATATTTATTTTGTCGAGATGTTTTTAAAGTAAATTAAGGCACTTTTTAGTGGGGGTACTGGCATATAACGATTATATGTCTAGGCTGTTCATGGTTTTATTATTTAGGTTAAATTGTTTTATTTTATTTAGTAGATCCTATTTAGGTGATAAGGACTAATCGTACCTAGTAATGGTGTAAGTATTTTAGTAATGGCTCGTGTAATTATGGGTAGCACAGCCGATACTTGAGATTATGGGGCGCATTGAGGTATTATTCTTGTAGGTTTTGGATAAGCCATATAAAGTGGAATAATGGGGTTGTAATCAATATATGCAGACCCGGTTTTATTATTGTTTATTAGTTTCTTATATAATTTGTTAAATTTGTCTATTTCTTTGTATATAAAGGTGGAATTAGTCTCTTCATAAATGTTTCAATCATATAGGAGTTGGAACACCTTTTCGTTGTATTTGGATTTATCCATGATAACAACGCCATCACCTTTGTCTGCGGATGAGATGATGATGTTGTCGTTGTTAGCTTGGTTGTGCAATGCTTTTAAATATCTGTTAGAGAGAATTGAGTTCATGGATGGAGTGGTTGTAGTGGAGATGATTCCCTGGATACAACTCTTCGTAAAATCCGAGTTCTCATGTTTGTAGTCTTGGGCGACCATGTTAGTTGTAATTTTGGGGTAAATTCCAGTGGCGAATTTGAGTCCGAAACTAAAGACTTCCTTTACAGTGTTGGAGAGTATAGTGTCGGAGAGGTTTTGAATAAGTTCAGGTCGTCCAATGCATTTCCATCTGCTGTTAAAAATTAAACTGTCTAGTTTTTTGTTAAGTTTATCGTTGTGGTTAATGTTGAAAGATTTCACCCGGTGTGTAATATTAAGAGTTGTCTTCTTTGACAGAGAATGGGTTTCATGTATGTGCAATAGTTTTAGCCAAATTACGTAAATTTGTAGACAACATATATATATATATATATATATATATATATATATATATATATATACATACATATATATGTACATATATATAGACATATATACATATATATACATACATATATATATATGTGCATATATATATATATATATATATATATATATATATATATATATATATATATATGTGTGTGTGTGTGTTTATCGTTCAAGTTTCAAAGTATTGCATGGAAAGTTAATAAAATTGAAATATAAGCCAAGTTAGCAATACAAGATTAATTAATAATAATTTTTTTTTTCTTACAATAATCCTATCGATTACGGAATAAAATTCCTTCTTCAGGGGTGACCAGTATTGAGTCATTTTTTTTTCATCAAAAAACAAGAATAAAGAAACTTATTTCTTTGTTAATTTGATAAACGTCAATGATGGTACGACGTCATCGCCTTGCTGTTATGAATGGCGGGTAGAATTCAAAAAACCGGTGTCGAACGAGAAATGCGTTGGCACGCTGTCAAGTAATGTGTGTGTTTATCGTTCAAGTTTCGAAGTATTGCATGGAAAGTTAATAACATTGAAATATAAGCCAAATTAGCAATACAAGTTTAATTTATTATTATTTTTTTTTTCTTACAATAATCCTATCGATTACGGAATAAAATTCTACTTCAGGGGTGACCAGTATTGAGTCATTTTTTTTTTTTTCATAAAAAAACAAGAATAAAGAAACTTATTTCTTTGTTAATTTGATAAACGTCAATGATGGTACGACGTCATCGCCTTGCTGTTATGAATGGCGGGTAGAATTAAAAAAACCGGTGTCGAACGAGAAATGCGTTGGCACGCTGTCAAGTAATGTGTGTGTTTATCGTTCAAGTTTCAAAGTATTGCATGGAAAGTTAATAAAATTGAAATATAAGCCAAATTAGCAATACAAGATTAATTTATTATTATTTTTTTTTCTTACATTAATCCTATCGATTACGGAATAAAATTCCTTCTTCAGGGGTGACCAGTATTGAGTCATTTTTTTTTTTCATCAAAAAACAAGAATAAAGAAACTTATTTCTTTGTTAATTTGATAAACGTCAATGATGGTACGACGTCATCGCCTTGCTGTTATGAATGGCGGGTAGAATTCAAAAAACCGGTGTCGAACGAGAAATGCGTTGGCACGCTGTCAAGTAATGTGTGTGTTTATCGTTCAAGTTTCAAAGTATTGCATGGAAAGTTAATAAAATTGAAATACTGTCTCACAAATATAGCCCCCCCCCTTTCGGATAGGTACCTTTAAGAGAAAATTTATAAGCTAAATGCGAGGTTTCTGTCCACGTGATGTGTTGAACACTGTTAAGACGGCTGACTATATTGTCCGATTTATATGCCATAAACAGGGTCTCGGATTTGGGTGAAAAGTGCTTCATATCCGAGGTTTCGAATCCTGCGACCGACTAAGCAGTTATCTTCCACACTGATTATTCTATCAGGATGAAACATATACGTATGTGTATAATAATTAAAAATATTTATTATTAAAATAATTATATATATATATATATATAAATATAATTATTGTTTTGCTAATATATATATATATATATATATATATATATATATATATATATATATATTAGAAAAACAACATTTTTGTAATTTAAAGGAAACCAACAAAAATATAATTGCCGTAGTGTTATTTGATATATTCTAATGTTGGAAAATTTAGTGTGCATGAAAATAGTCAAATTTTTATTTATTAGAAAAAAGGTGAATTAATATAGTCTTTAAGATATTCAAAGTCGAGGAATTTTATTTTGTTTCAGCATAAAAATGAAAATGAATTCCCCATTAAAAACTGGTTATATAATGAAATGAATAAATGAACGACTTGAACGTCGATTGGTCAAATAAAACAATTTCATATTAATGAGTATTTCGAAATGGTTACTTTGTGCTTTTCGCCTTTATTATTAAAGAATAAATGAATAGTAAAAAAAAGATTGTTTTTTTTAATTTTAAAGGTTTGGGGAGGTCTTTCTTTCTTTTTCATGACAATTGTTAAAATCATCATCATCATCATCATCATCATCATCATCATCATCATCATCATCATCATCATCATCATCATCATCATCATCATCATCAAGTTTTTCAGGATAGACATACGTAATCGCCTAAAAAGTAGAATTTCATTGGTGTGGGGCTGAGGGTGTCAATCTACAATAATGCCAAAACTTTTAACATTTTTATTTACACTTAAAAAATAAAATATTTAATTTGCCAATTTGAAAGTAGTTAATTATTTAATTGTCACGAGAAAGGTAAACACAACTAAACAAATAAATTATATAATTAAAATTTAAAAAAGGGATGTATAGTTAAAAAATATATAAGATTAAAGAACCGCCGCTAAATCCCTGTTCCCTAAAATGAAATTCAGTTTTTTTAGGCGATTACTTTAAAGAGTGAACACTGTGGAAAATATAAAGACGAAGAATAAACAATTATTTTAGAATTAAGAGTGGGTGATTAGTTTCATATATATTTAACATAAAATGATGCCCCATCTCCCGGCCATTCTAATCTTTTAGGGATATTAATGAAAATATTTTAACGACTAACCCTAAGTCTGATTGGCAAGGTCACAAAACCACATGTAAAATAGACCCATTCCTCCCCCTGCTAAAGTAACGGATTTAGCTCCCACAGCAAAAAAAAAAAATTTGAAATAAATAATTAGTCTAGAGAAATTATTCCCCTTGCAGGAGGGGAAACGTCCTTTGAAAAGTAATGAACATGGTTTCGATTGTGCCTTAAAACGCTAGAATGGTCCGGAAGTGAGGAGATCATTTTAAATTCAATGTATCTACGAAACTGATCCCTACTCTGAATTCTGAAATAAGCGTTTTTCATCTTTCTGACAAGTTTTTTTTAAGGGTGTTCATACTAATCGCCTAAAAAAGAATAATCTATTTTTTGTTTTGTGGAAGGTGGGGTGATTTAACAGAGGGTGTTAATTTACACTTATACTATGAATCTTTTTTTTTCGTAATTTGGACAGAATAGTGAAACGGCTGTTTGTAAACAAAACATTAAACAATAAGTTTTTGTCATTTATTTTTCACTGAAAAATTTAAAACTACGAAAATTAAATGCTGAAATAATAAAACAAATTTTTTTTAAGCGTGTAGTTATAATGAATACTGCTATTTTAGTGAAAAAAAAAACTACGCTTTAAAAATGAGGTGTATAAAAATAATTAGCTAAGTTAAAAAAACTTGTTTTGCTTGTCGATTGTTGTGGAGGGGGCGGAGGAGAATTTGAAATAAATAATTTGTTGAAAGAAATTATTCCACTTGCAGGAGGGGGGCACACCTTTGAAAAATAATAAACATGGTTTCGATTTTTTGTCATTTTTTGTTATTCTTACTTCAATTAATTACTGGTAATATCGACAAAACTATTCCACATATATAAGCAAATAAGACAATCAAATTATAATCGAATAACAGCAAACAATTATTTATTTTGAACTGTTTAAAATATAATTATGCAAATTAGGTAAACAAAAGATTTTATTTGCAACTTTGCTTGACTATTAATAGAGTATTTCAAAATAATATAATGTATTAATTATTTAAATTAGAGTAACCTGTTTTGATTATAATATAGTAGTTATAAATAAGAAAATATTTCGCATTTATTCATTTATATATATATATATATATATATTTATATATATAGTAAAAAAAAAATCTATACATATATAGTCAAAAATCTTTAATACATGAGGATTTGCGAGGATTACAATTCTACAGTTTAAATGGTTCCAAATTACATTTAAATTTCAAATTAAAAAGGCCGTCTTTTATATGAAGAAACCTAAATACATCGTGATAGATTTCAGTTCTAAATTAAATTATCTTTTCAACAGCATTATTAAAATATCGTTTTGCTTTTACTCTATTGCCTTTTTATTTCAATGACTATTATATTAATAATAAATGAAAATAATAATCCAATGTGTAATTATTAAAGTTACATTGACACGATAAATACATGAGAAGTTGTTACACAATTTTATCAAAACAAAAGTCATCCAAGCGTATGATATGTAATGAAAACGTTAACAAAAGAAAAACGAAATAAAAACTTTAAACAATACAGAAAAAAGAATAAAACTATAATCTATATTGATAGGTATGATAAATGAAGTACAATGGCGCAAATAAAAATAATAGGATAAATATACAAAGGAAATCGAAAGTATATTTAAAGAAGGGCAAAGGAAAGTAGTGAATATAAAGAAAGTAATTTTCATTGTTTAATAGGTAGACAAACACCACACAATAAACAGGTTCGCTGCTTTGTATTTTCATTGGTAACATCAGTTCAATAAAAAAAGCTTTTTACAACTTTATCCCTAATTTATGTTCCATAATACTAACTTAGAACACGAACTTCATTTTTTTATGGATGCCGTTCGAGTTCTAAAATGTTATAATTCCGAAGCAATCTAATATATAAAGCTTATTTGCCATCGATAGCTTTCTTCCTATGATATCAATATTTGATTCTAGTTCGTCAGTTTTTATTGTGTATCGTTGCAGTATGTTGTTGAGAAAATTAAATATAATTCGATTTTATCCTTTCAGAAAATCCTTTTTCCGGTTCAGAATTATTTTGAAATAGCCGCTATCATAAAAAAAATACATGACTCTGTATTTATACATGCAATATTTTCCCTTTGATTGGGACAAGCACTGGTAGTTTGAGAAGAACAATGGTATAGTTAAAAAAGGGGAAAGCAAAGCAAACAGCAAGTAAATACACTACCTAGCAATGCTGGGTAGATACAGCTATATATATATATATATATATATATATATATATATATATATATATATATATATATATATATATATATATGTGTATATGTTAATGCAAATGCACCTTTTATCACGCCTTTGTATGAAAAAAAAGAGATTTGGAGGAGGATAACGGGGGCGTAGGAGGCGGAGAGAAAGAAGAAGAGTAGAAATAGAAGAGGAAGACACGCCAGTTCACATAAAAAATCTAAAAGTTTCATTAAAACGCATACTTAAATAAAAAACGAATTTAATATTGAAAAATATTTCCATTCGTTGACATCTAAGAAAAATGCAACGTCATCTCATCAAAAATGTTCCAAATTCTATTAAATGCTCTTTGTAATCAAAAAGAAAGTTTTAGTTGACATTTATTGTACGGAAGAGTGATTAACAGTAATATATTCTAAAAACATTTATAACGAATAATACATTAAACACTTCTAAAACCAAGACCTCCTTTCACCAGCAACGTTTGGATTTTCATTTCTCCCCAGTTTAAATGTATGGCTCTCTCCTTAAAGAAAATAATTGGATTATTTTAACGCCCCAGAACGTCCCCTCACTCCTGACGCAATTCTCTACCTGTATAAGAGCCAGATGCGTCCTAAGATGGAATACTGCTGTTATATCGTGGGAGGTGGCACACAGAGCACTTTTTCTTGCCTTAACAAAGTACAAACCCGACTTCGCAATCTAGTGGGAGATGATCTCTTCTCTTCCCTACAGTCTCTTTCACACAGAAGAGATGTTGATAGCTTCTCTACTGTATCGTTATGTTTATGGTAGGCGCTCGACTCAGCTCCAATCCCTGCCATCACCTATAAAACATTCACGTTTACACCCCGCCTCGCTACAACCACAACAAAGAACTTTCCTTTCTCTCTCTCACTGAACCAAAAACCAAACGGAACTTCTATGAACAAAGTTTCTTTCCTAAAACATCTGTGGAACAAAATACCACGAGGCTGCTTCGCAACCGACTTAAACATGGTTGTCTTCAAGTTTAATGTAAACAAATATTTGTTGAGCCGTCCTCTTGGATAATCAATTACTCTTATGTAATCTCCTGCCCATTCCACCCAATCCTCTCGCGGTTGCGTTCACCGTCCAACCGACAATCTCTTTAACCCTTATTCTTAAGTGACCCGGGGGCCTTGTTCAATTAGTTCATAAAAAAATTATTAAAAATGAATAAATATATATCAAAGTATGAACTACCAAATAAATTTCTCAATTTGACCTTTTTTTCTTTTTCTTAAAAAATGAAGTGCTATACACAACGGATTTTTGTGAACTATCCCCCCCCCCTATTTTTTAATTTATACAGATCCAGCTAATTAAAAAAGTAAAGTGGGCAACCATAGTCGAGGGCAACCAAAAGGCTCCCTTTGCACTCGCTTCTACATCGAGGTGTAGGGGAGGGCACCACCCCTTTTCCAGGATTACTCCACTTACCCTTGATTCTTCACCTTATAATGCTGAGTGCTTAGCAAGGAGGCATCAAGTAATATTTTTTTAGTCTTTTGTATGAATCGACCGAGGATGGAACCCTAGTCTTCCGGCCCATTAGTGAATACTCTTACCATTATGCTAAATAGGCTGATAATTACGACGAAGGAACTGATGAATTAATGAGTTATCAGTCGAAATTGCATTGCATTATTCAGTGAAAGAAAACATGCTATTGACTAGAACAACATTCAGAAAGGGACATTACTGAATCGTCAGATTTCGATACGGATTCTAACATAGAATTTAATAAGGACTTTCCAATGTTATTAAATCACTGGAAAATACACCTTTCAGTATATTGTAATTGTATATTATAATTTCTAAGTTTCAAACCAACACTGTTTGGAATTATAATCATTGGTACTAGTATCTATTACTAATGGAGATTTGGTATCTGTCTGAATCCGAAACTATACTAATACTTCTATTAATTCTTACTATTGTACTATATTTTAATGCTAAATCCAGTTCACTATACTATGTCAGACCAATGTACTATCTTTCAATACTCAATTAAATGGGGATAGTGTAGTATCTATTCTGTTGCCATGATACAACCCTCCCAGTTATTATCTCCTCCTTTGTCTTTTTCTTCGGGGAGAGGGATAGGATCTGTTCTGTTGTCATGAGAATATCCTCCCAGGCATTACGTCCCCCTTTCTAAGGGTAATTCAGAATCTGTTCTGTTGTCATAAAAATTAAAATATATAAGTTACCTACACGAGAAGTCAACCAGTTATAAACGAGTGATACGAAGCCAGAAACTTAGTCTGACAAAATTGAAACGACATTGCGCAAGCAAAATGTCATTGAACACAAATGAATAAAAGGTCACCAAGTGCGTGGGAAGTGTGTAAGAAAAGATCTCCTCATACTGAAGACGGGTGCAAAGGGAGAAGAGATCTACAAATGACATGGGAACTAACTTGCGTTCTCAGAAATATTGGATGTGTACACGAGAAAAAAAAAAGGAAATATACCTACCCTTCTCGGAAGCCAGAAAAAAATGTCGACTCCTATACAAAAAAGACATTCATGTACAAGTATAGCTCAACGATATATCAAACGAACCAACCAGAACTAAAAGAAAGAAAACAACGAGAGCATAAGTAAGTTGTGAGACTGCATATTTCCGCTTGACAACGTAAAGATGAGACATTTTTCTTGTAGTAACAAGAACACAAGTCAGTCGTGTTACTGTATACATCCGCCTGACAACGTAAGAATCGGCTGAAGTCTTATATGGGCCTTACTTCTCCATATTGTATGAAGTATTCCCGAATTATGCAATGGAAACGATGATAACTAAAAAACTATTTATCTGATGAAGCTGACATTTTGCATGATGGTTAATGTTATCAAAGAGCATCAGATCAAGACAAAAAATAGAAACATTGGTCATTCAAATTCCGTCAAGATTTCGACCATGACCGCATTTTCAAGGTCAGGGTGATATAAGATGTGGTACTTCATTGGCGACAATATGGGCTAAGTATATTTATCTAATCAAGCTGAAAATGTGCATAGTGTTTACTGTTATCAAAGAACATAAGATCCACACAGAAAGAAAAATTGGAAAAATCGGAAGTTCAAATTCTGTCAAAATTTCGACTGTGATCGAAATTTTCAATGTCAACATCAAAAGTGAATGGTAAAAGTCATATAAGATGTGGGACTTAATTGGCTAAAATATCGGCCAAGTAGTGATCCTCTCCGTAAGGTCAACAGTCAAAGTCTAGGTGACTTTGACTGTTGACCTTAATATCCCGAAATGTAATCAGTTCTAAGTTAAACTATTACTGATATCTTGACCAAGTTTGGTCAAGGGATATGGACATAATAATGGCTGTACATAAACAAACATAGTGACAAACTAACTCGTCTTGGTGTAGGTAAAAATACTGACAGAGTATCAGGCGAAATATAGATAATTGTCAATAACAAAAGTCCACCAAGCCAAGTACCTATAGGACACAAACATACAGACAATTACTGTGTCGCCATCATTAAACAAAACATTTATATACCACCAAGTCACAACATCATCTGATAAGAAATAGACCATATGATAAAGCAACTTTTGAAACGATTTATTTTATCGAGATATTTCAACTGCTAAAACGAAATATTGCAAAAATCTCATAAAGAAATACACCGATAGATCTGACTCTATGTAATTCAACCACTAACGTGAATTACATGTGAAAGGTTCATAATGAAACACGTGGGAGCGACCATTTCCCAATATTTTGGAGAAGAAAAAACAGTGCCCCAAATTTAAGAGAAAATACCAAACGCTAGTTTGGAACGATTCCAAAACCAAATTAACACCTAAATTAACACCCCAATTTATATAGTAATAATAAGAAAAAAACTGATATACTTCACCAAAACATTGGTACCTATAGCCCAGAAGAGAATATACAAAAGTCACCCACTCCTACAATATAACACAATACTTGATTTTACAATGAATTCCTAAATGCTATCCAGACACGCCGTGCTGCATTTTAGAAAATTGAATTTAAATGCCACCGAAGTAAAACTAAACTTATTTTGAATCGACAGAGTCAAGGTTTAACGAAGTATTAAAGTATAAAAAGCATGAAAAAATTGCACAAAAAATGAAAATGAAATGTAAATTTAAAAAATACACGAACATGAAGAACATGGATAACTGGTAGGTAGAATAGCTCTTGATACAGAAAGCCATAATCAAACCGTAACAAGAGCAGAGCTCGACGAATTGTCTACCGAACAATATGTCAGTTGTTCACGACAATGCGCCTCATGAATTATTCAACACACACACACACGCATATATATATATATATATATATATATATATTAGCCTTTTTCATATATATATATATATATATATATATATATATATATATATATATATATATATATATGAAAAAGGCTAATGTCGCCGAAAGTTTATGATATGTAAATGATTTTACTCATTTAATAAAAAAATGACACAACATTTATTATTGGTATTCTAAATTCTTCAAATAACTTTACAGAAATAATGTTTTCAAAGATGTGACAACCCCTTCTATTAAAAAAAACGCGATAACCACGCGATAACACATCCGATTTCACTTTCCCAAAATCGCCAAGATCGGACGTAAACTTTGCACTTTCCACGAGTTGGTGACCCTCGCCGTTAATACTCTCAGAATGAAAATAAAAGTGTATACTCCTTGAAAAATATGTAAATTATTTTATTCATTTAATAAATAAAAAACATTATTTAACATAATTATTGGTATTTTAAATGCTTCAATTATATATATATATATATATATATATATATTATAACATTGAAAATATAAGCCATTATCAATGCAAGATTAATTTATTATCTTTTTATCTTTATTTTTTACTTTAATCTTATTAATTTCGGAATAAAATTCCATCATCAGAGTTGACCAGTATTGTGTCATTTTTTTATCAAAAAACAAGAATAAACAAACTGATTTATTCCGAAATTAATAAGATTAAAGTAAAAATAATAAAAAAATTAATCTTGCATTAGTAATGGCTCATATTTTTAATTTTATAATACAAACCTAGCAATGCTTTTAAATGAACGACCCATATTATATATATATATATATATATATATATATATATATATATATATATATATATTTGTATACTTAGGCAGCATTTATTCGTTGATGCATGTTTGATTAAACAACAGTGACAATTCCTGGTTATTTCTTTTCAAGTCGATTAAAAAAATCTTTTAGTTTATTTTTGATTAAAAGCATGTTATTATACCTCCCCCTAATATAAAGCTTGGTTGATGGTATAATGGAAGCCTTACTCATTCGTGCAAGCTCGATTTGAGGATGGAGAAGGTATACTAAATGCTTTTAATAAAAATAAATAAAAATAAAATAAAATTTTTAATAAATTAACCAATTTTATATTGTGTAACTCCTTACGTGTACGATGAAGACTCGTTGGAAGTCGAAAACGTTTGCAGTTTTGGCGAGTTCCTGTTCACACTTGAACAGAACATTAGATCGTTGGTTTGCCAACTTGAAAATATAGATAAAAAACAAACAAGAATTGTCACTGTTGTTTAATCAAACATATAAAAATAATTTAATATTATTTACTTAAAATTAATATATATATCATATATATATCATATATATAATATACATATATATATATATATATATATATATATATATATACATATATATATATATATATATATATATATTAATTGAATCACATAATAAAATGAGAAATTAATCAGATTGTATTAAAGTTCAAAAACAAGCAGTGATATTGCGTCCTTAACTCATGAGTTTTCAAAGAAAATCTTCTCCTCAGAGGACCATTACCGCAATGACATTACTACAGGTAATAAAATTAAGTTTTGAAAATATATGAAAATATATAAATATACATACAAGTATATAAAAGTATATAAAACATCAAATATATAGACTCAAAACACACTTTTCTGTTCAACTTATACAGTTCATCCAAGTCATAAAGTTTAAAACAATTTCAAGAAAGACGACAAAGAAGTCGATTAAAAAACAATCCAGGTGGTGAATGGTAGTCCAAAAACGAAAAAGATATCCTGGCGGGAAATTTGCAATCGATGCAGTAGATGACAGTGAAGAGTGTATTCAGGGTGTATGCAAATTAATAATAAAACGATAGAATAAACAAAATCATACACAAAGTTCAGAAGACTCACTCGGTGTTGAATATTACAATGTCCAATTAAGGGTTCTTATGGCTGATAGTAGAAGTGTTGCAAACCATGACTTTCTAGTCTGACGTGATGAAGTAGAAATATGCAGTAAGAAAGCAAATATTTATAATACCTAAAACACTCCAATGAGCCATCAAATAATAGACCAATAACCGTAAGTTGTATTTCGTTAAGTACTAAGAACGGTTATAAATTTCAGGTTAACATGGTACGTCGAGTTGAACAAATAACTAACGTAGTTTCTATTGGGTTTCAGAAACAAAAGAAGCAAAACTGACGACTTTATCAGCTAGAAAAGCTTTATAAAGAAGGCGTTCCTTATAAAAACAGAAAACCTGATTGCAATTTCTGTTGATATGAAAAGGGAAGTACGAAATAATGAGAGATGTTCAAGATATCGTTAAAGGACAAACTGCCACTTTTCATTTAAAAGCTCCAAGAAAATATCCGACTTCAAATAGTTGCAAAACGGTGTATTTGTAAAGAGAATCATAGCAATCCCGTGTTTAATATGAAAGTAAATAACATTGTAAAAAATCTCAATCCGGAAATAGATTGTGCACGATACATGGATGCTTTATTATTAAGCTAAAGATCTATACATATGCACCCCATACAGTACATATTTCCTCTAAATTCTAATAAAAACAGCAAATAGACTTTAAAAAAATTGTTTAGTAGAATAAAAAAGAAATAACAATAACTGATCAATATAAATTTCTGTGCGTTGTATTTGATAAGAAGTTGTGTTTCATCCTTCATATGAGGTATTTGAGACGAAAACGTACCGAGATAATGTGCCTGCCTTAAGTTGTGGCCCATATTGATTGGGGAGCTGATAGCAAATAACTAATTCAACAAGCCGCGCGTGCGTGGTCTCCCTCTGTATGTGACTCGATGTGACGAGTGCAAAATGCAATAAATTTGGGCAATTTGGGGCATTTTTGATCCCCCTTTGATCCCCTGGGGGCGCAAACCAGAATTTTTCTGAGGTCAAAGATGCTCATTTTATATCCATAACAATTGCCTCTACATTTTGGCCAAGTTTCAGAAAAATTGAATGGATGGATCAAACGTTATGAGAGAAAAGGGTCATTTTTTTGCCATTTTGGGGTCTTTTGACCCCCTGGGGGCGCGAACCAGATTTTTTCCAATGTCAGCGATACTTATTTTCTATTAGGAACATTTTGGCCAAGTTTCAGAGAAATTGAATGGATGGATGAAAAGTTATGGGGCAAAAACTGTCATTTTTTTTGCCATTTCGGGGCCTTTTGACCCCATGGGGTACTAACCAGATTGTTTTTCAAAAATCGGAGAATGTCACTTTCTAACCTAACGAAAGTTACAACTTCATGCAAAATTTCAGAGAAATTCAATGGATGGTTGCGGAGAAAAATCCGGACGGACGGACGGACGGACGGACGGACGGACGGACGGACGGACGGACGGACGGACGGACGGACGGACGGACGACGGACGGACGGACATGCCTCAAAACATAAGTCCCCCGATTTTATAAATCGGGGAATCAAATATACAGAACAATTGTGATAAAAATAAACTTGATTACGTCAGTTTCATCTACGGTGTCGCAATGCCATCATAACTAAAAGGAAATTAGAAACATTTGAGGACCTAGGGACTGAGACTCGCACTGGGTGCCTTCAGTACAGCAAGTGGCGCAGACTCTATATATATAAACAAATGAAGACCCATTAACACTGAGAAAATAAAAACAAGTACTCCAATACACGAAAAGAATTAAAAAAAAAATTATCATGACCATTAAACTCTACTTACGACTATACATTTAATACAGTGTACAAAAACCTTTTAGAGAAAAATATATATACTATTAATCCATGTAGTCTTCCTACTTGGAAGCTTACCAGTGAAATGGTAATAAACTCATAACATAGACCCACACATCATTCTCCAAACCTTGGAAATTGAAACAACTCGGTTTTATACTTGATTTGGAAACGTGACCAAAGAAAGAAAAACAATTAGATTTTAGGATAAATTAAAAAATATTAAGATACTATTATTCCATCTACAAATACATATACATGGATATCTATGGAAGATTATATACGTGCGTGTAAATGTCAATTAAGTATGTGTGTGTACTTATATTACGTATTCTGCGCTGAATTCTAATCTATTATAGATTCATGGGTTGAGTCTAGCTTGAGTATTGCTTCTTATATGCTAAGATTGCCTATATTTCTTTCTAAGATTTTGATGTTTGTTGTCATGATTTTATTAGAGTTCTTATATTAGACTGAATGTTTCTTCTGCAAGGATGCTTGTGTGTTGAGGTGTTATTTAATTTTGATGTAGAACGATCTGATTGTTTTACCAGGATAAAATTATTTGCAATTGTAGCATTGTATGTGGTATGATACATACGTATTCTGTCAAATAATTACTACTCGAACGGAGCTGTTTGTCATTGTGCAAGCATGGTTGTCTTTGAGTTTACCATATTCTTGTGAATGATCTCAACGACAAACCTACGAAAATATTGAAAAATAAGGCGGAAAAATAAGTATTGTCACACTAGTATTCAAGAAAGGTGGATAAAAGTGATTGGTTATTTGGGCCATTTATAAACATAAAAATTTGATTTTCACAAATAAAACTTTGTAGAGGTAATTATGAGGTTATTATGAGATTATTTGAGCCACCCGTAACTATAAAAGTCAGATTTTTATAAATAAATGTTTGTAGAGATTATTATTAGGCTAGTTAGTGTTTAAGAAAAATGGAGATGCGGCATAGATTATTTCGGGCACCCGTAACTAGAAAAGTCAAATTTCATAGTAAATGTTTCTTACGTTTATAACTATGTCTATGAATATTTAGTTCATTTCCGATCCCTGCAAAACCTGTTTACTTCGGGGGAAAAACAATAACAATCTTATATAAGTAAAGTCGAGAGAGGATTTTCAGTTGGGAGCACATTACATCTTAACGCTTATTTCCTTTGTATGACAATTGCTATTACTTTTATGATCGCCCGTTTGACAGCCATTGTTGAACTTTGACGTCAGCAAACAACATAAATTCGTACAGACGTTTGCTAAGTTTGGTCAAATCAGACATGGCGAAGTTGAGAGAAACCAAAATATAAAACAAACTGCGTAATGTCAATCTGATAAGAAAGCAAGATATATATATATGTCTTGAAAATCTTTATTCGAAATATTTGGCTTTTGTTTACTATATTCGAACACTGGACACTCACACGGGCAAACAGCGTCTTTTTATATGTCACATACACACATAATAGCATTTAGTAAAAAAAAAAATCACACATTTATAGCCCTAATAACTTATCATTTAAAATTTAAAAAAAATTACTAATGAGTCACCACTTATCAAGGCTAAAAACACCGCTAGATCAAGGATTAATGAGATAGATCGATTGTCAGTTAAATGATGAAGAATATTATGAGAGGAATGAATATAAAGAATGGACTGAACACAATTTGATGACTTATGAGGGTGGTTTATAACAAATATTTGCTAACATTGGATTTGAAGACGACAGTGTTGCAGCCCGTAGGAAAGCAATCCCATAGACATGTGTTACACAGATGGGACAATTTTGGAAATAAATTATTTTCATTGAAATCCCGTTTGGTGTTAGGTAGAGAGAGAGAGAGAGAGAGAGAGAGAGAGAGAGAGAGAGAGAGAGAGAGAGAAAGGAATATATATATATATATATATATATATATATATATATATATATTAGTACTTCATGTATCCACATAAAATATATAAGGAGATATAATTTTTATGTGTCAGTTTTCAGTATTTACTTCAACAGTGCTCGATACGTAAGTAGAGCTAGGTAGTAAGCAATGAAAATATATATGGCAATCAAGCTACACAGAGCCTCTGTGTAGCTTGATTGCCATATATATTTTCATTGCTTACTATATATATATATATATATATATATATATATATATATATATATATATATATATATATATATATCAGAGATATTCCGTCCATTTTGTTCAAATGTATATATATATATATATACATTTGAACAAAATGGACGGAATATCTCTGAGGCTCTTCCAACTATCATCTCGTCAGGATAAAATCGATAGTTTTAAAATAATGAGAAATATTAGTGACCAAAATTAAGAGCACAAAGTGGAAAATTGAATGTGTCAGGGAATTGACGGTAAGCTAAATTCTTTCTGCCAACAAAAAGGTCTGCGAATGGCAATAGCGATGGATTCCATAATTTTCAAATGGTTTTTTGAAATCCGCTCTATTCTAGACCTACAAACACTCCGTGAATGATAGAGTGTTTTTGGTAAGAGATCTTGAGTAAGATAGCTCAATGAAATATAGAGCAATTATAAGATTACAAAGAGAAAACTCAGACAAACATTATTCAGTCATCTGTACTATAATTTATTTTGTCCTGGAATAATAAGACTCATCAGGTACAATCATCATGGCCAAACACTCATCTTCCCCCAATATTTTCAAAAACGGTATGATCTTCTCGCTTCTCATTAAACGAGTGGTTGGCTATATTGATTGTACCTGATGAGTCCTATTATTTAGTGGCGAAATAAATTATAGAACCGATGCCTGAATACTGTTGGTCTGAGTTTTCTCTTTGTAACTTTATATATATGATTAGTATTATGTAGAATATGCAGAAGCATTCGAGAGAAAATCCCCCGAACTGTTTACTTATTGACCAGATACGCTACTATATTAGATTATTGAAACCCTACCCCAACTCCTAACTGAAGCCATTCCACGCCTGTCAAATAAACTTACAGTAATTAAATTATATTGTTGCTTACAAGCGATGAGCGTAAACTAAACAAGCCCTTCTCATACCCCATTCCTAGCATCAGCCACAGTTTCCTCTGATAACCTTTCTCCTCCCACATCCCTAACTTCACACTCCTCTCCCACTTTTACTGGCCTCGTCCTCAACCAGAAAATTCGCTCAAACCCTAGGTTCGATCAGAGTAACTAACACCTCTCACTAGTAATTCGGCCTACTTGAAATATATACAATATTTTAAACTTAATTCCTTAAAATCTATTATCATTCGCGGTCCACAGAAGTATATTAAAATGGCCCCAATTCTCTAACTTACATCCTAATAAGCGCTTTTATCTACGGTTGAACTAAACATCATTCTGTTGTATTTTCTACATTTTGAACATTTCTAACGCAGTCTCCACGAAATTTCTTTTTCCATTTTTAAATCTTTCGTCACCGGGCACTTTGTCAACGGACATTTACCCAACTGGACAGACTTTATATTTTGATAACCTTTTTATGCATACACTTTTACTGTTCATTACTTTATATTGTTTCTTAATTTTTTTCAAATTTTGAATTTTGTCTATTCCCCTGCCAATTTATCCATCTATGTAATTCCTCTGATGATAAGATTTTAATCTCTGAAAAGCCTGGCTCAAGGAAAGAAAAATAAACATGTTTTTATCGAGTACACCTTGCATTGAACAATCGAAGATGAAATAGATTTGTCATTCGACCATCTTTACCTCTCTTCCTTCATTTATCTTTATAATTGCTCTATCTCGTATATTAAGCTTAAACCATTTCACTATAGGTTCAATTCTCTAAAAGTATACTTTTAGTCTCATATATATATATATATATATATATATATATATATATATATATGGCAAATAAAAGGATAAAATAAATCCGACGGTATGAATTAAAAAAAAGAAAAGCGGAAGTCCTAAAACCCAACGTTTCGCCCAGTTATTGTATGGGCTTCATCGTCTTTTTTTACCATTTTTAGCTTTTTTGATCTCGATAAAGCCCACGCAACAGCTGGGCGAAACGTTGCGTTTTCGGTTTTCCGCTTTTCGTGTTTAATTCATATATATATATATATATATATATATATATATATATATATATATATATATATATATATATATATATATATATATACACATATATATATATACATATATATATATATATATACAGGGTGGGCAAAAATAAGGGTCCTATTTTTAAAAATTCATAACTTTTTTATTTATTGATTTAAAAAAATTTTTTTTTTAGAATAAGTAAAGGACCCCTTCCGAAGCAAGCATGAGCCGTATTAGCCCTAAGGAACGTACCCTCATTTAGAAAACATTATTTTTGCTTAAAAAACTCAAAACAGTGTAAAAAACAATACTTTAGTTTAAGTAAGTTTTAAGAAGTGTTTTTCGGCTGAAATTTGTTTTGTTTATTTCAAAAAATCTCGGAAGGGTCAGTCTACACACACATAAAGTTTGGTGAGTTTAACTTTTATTTTGTGGAAGTTATTCAAATTCAAGTTATTCAAATTTAAAGATAGGACCCTTATTTTGGCCCACCCTGTATATATATATATATATATATATATATATATATATAGGGTTACTCCACCCCCCCCCCCCAAAAAAACGGGCCCCGTGCATACTTTATGAGATATCTCCTTTATTTATTCTGTAAGAATTTCATGGACAACTTCGTTCTGCGCCTCAAGAAATGCACGGAGGTAAATGGAGGCCATCTAGAACACATGCTGTAGAACGGAGAAAAAAAGGCCAAAGACCCTAGTGTTTTGATGTGATGTTTTGAATATAATAAACTAGTTATGATCAAAAATTCATTTCATTCGAACGAAATACTAAGAAACGGGGCCTAATTAGAGTTGAGGCTTGTTTTTTGGGGGGTCACCCTGTGTATATATATATATATATATATATATATATATATATATATATGTCAATATAGTAAACAAACAAAGGTTAGAGAATCTACATAACAACTAAAAGTGTATTCATATGTACAATTTTCCGGGGAGACAATGGACGTGGCCCCTAATTTTTAAGTGCCTATTTATAGGAAATATGGGGTCAGAAATTTCCTTAAAACTTCTAATCTATCATATTTTGATCATATTAAAATCGTATGTATCAATTTTTCCGGGGAAGACAATGAAGTGGTCCCGAATCTCTACGCATAGCCAATGTGTCGAATCTCTATGGAGATATGAGGGCAAAATGCTCTCAAAGCTTCGAATACGTATATCCGATTGTAACGAAACAAACTATATGTATAAGAGTCTAATTTAGAGTTTTCTCAAATTTGTTTCCTCTGACTATATTAGGGGCCGAAACGGGGTTAATAAAAGAAAAGAACGAAAGTAATATGGTGTTATGAGCATAGTTGGAATGGAATAGCCTCCCTCATCCCGAGCAACGTCAGGTCTTCCTTCTAGTTTTATTAATATAGGGATTAGTATACGAGTTCGCAAATAAGCTGAAATGCAGAGAACGTATTGATCTAACCGGTGAAACAATGGCTCATTGATAATTGAAACAAAAGCCACGGCACCATTAGGAGATAATATTTGGATAACGGACGATTGTTTATGATTATGTAGAATATGCAGAAGCATTCGAGAGAAAAGAACAAAAGAAACACATTTATTGATGACTTATTTGAACAGAGGAGGACAGAAAAAATAAACAACATTATAAGAAACGTCCATTCAATTTGCGCGCTTAGCGATGAAAAGTTCAAACATACAGACAGACCGATGGATTGACATCTCTATCTATATAAAGTTAGTAATATGAAAATATATTTATGTCAATTAAGCTACACAGAAACGTTTATGTTTGATTTCCGAAGGAAATAATCAGGCTAAATACGTTGATGTATGGTTTGCAAAAAAGTAGTGTTTACTCCAGCTAACTACCCAATCGGATTATTTGGTTTTATTACTTCCTTTCTAGATATTATTTCAATCGGCCAATGGGTGTTAAGCCCTTTGGTTGAGAGAGATTTTAGCACTCATGACTTCTATATAAAGTGAGGTATGTGTATATATTTGTATGTACAGGATTCACTCCTAAACTTATTGATCGATCACTATGAATTTTGGAACACAGCTGCTAGGTGGTAATGTGAACTATGTTTAGTTTAATTTAGTTTCATACAAATAGGACAAAGAGGGGGTGTAAACGTTTCGTAAAATTCAGATATTTCCGATTTTTGTGAAATGTAAAAAATAGGTATTAGACATCAGTTAATAAATGCTCTCAAAATTTCAAATTTGCGTTAAATTTGATCCATAGTCATTAGACACCAGGTAAGCAAGATTCCCTGAATTTCACTTTTTTAAGACCCTTAAGCTTAAGCCTCGAATTATAGACATCTTCTAGAATAAAATCATCCAATGGATATTGATCAACATCAGAATAATGATTCTTGACATAAAGTACAGTATTATTATATCTTGATTTAATCTTAGTAAGAGGACATAAGATTGGTGCAAAACTGTTCGATAAATTATTTTTACCCGGATATTCTTCTAGCAGCATTAGATAAAGATGCATGGAAGGATCTAAATAAGAATGAGTATTCATTTTTTACTAATGAGTCACTACTTATAAAAGTCAAAAAGCCACTCGAGGATAGGGTTAATGAGATTGAATGATTGTCAACTGAAAGATGAATAATATTGTGAGAGTACTGAAAATCAATAATGGAATGAACTAAGTCTGATTACTTATGGGTTGATGGCAGGTATTTCTTTGAAATTGAATTTGCCAGGCAAGACAGATACGTTCAATACAATCTGAGCATTTAGTGATGAAAAATGCTATTTCAAACCTAAGTGTGACGGACCAACGATAATATTACTTCAGACTTAATTATAATCGATAAACTGACCGATCAAACAACCGACCGACGGACAGAAACTGTTATAGAGATGCACGGACGCATAAAAACAAACCTGATGTTTCGTTTATTCTCAAACACTGAACAATGGCTGCTGTGACATCAGAGACATTCTGAATTATGATTGGTTCAGAATGTTTCAACACAGAATATCATTTGGCTCGAAAATACAAACACCACATGAAAGCTATGTTTAACCTATCAAACATGGCGCTTCTTCTGTACATACCTTTAATGGCGAATGTGTATATTGTCAGCTTCTCTTTCCCATTGACAAGGATTGACACTGACTGGTCTGGTACTTGAAATATATATTCTAAATAGTGGCATTTTTAATGGATACATGCTATTTTGACACTAAGTCGATTTGAATATATGTGTTTTTACGTTTTAAAATCCGTAAGGTTTGAGTGATGTCATATATAGTGACCTGATGAGTTCATTCCTTTCCCATAACAGCAGTCGTACTGAAAACTAGATCAGAATTAATTGCGTGTTTTTTTCTTTATCGTTACTCATCTGAAATTAGCTGTTCATTTCATACGTGACGGTGGTTACGTGTATTTTACTTCCTGAGACATTAACATTTTGACTCAGCCTAGTCTAACAAAAGGCAATTTAACATGCACAATAATACACTTGACAACATCATATGACTATTGCCTCGTTCTAGCCCTTGAGAATTCAAACTTTTAAGCGACCAATGGGAGATATTGTGCATTTATTACGTCATTCAGATCAAACACAATACACATTAGTAGGAACATATAAAAACACTTACTTAAATATAAAAATAAACCTTCTTGGCTTGTCTCTTTTACAGCATATCAACACTTGTTTGATTAGCTCAATGCAAAAACACACTTCCCATTGTAAATGACCTATTGTAAACAATTCATTGAATACAAGTTGTTTTTTTACCCATATATGGAGAAAGGGTATCTGTACATTTCTCGATTGCATTAAAATATAATCTGAACTCGATTAAACTGATTGAAAACACCGACTTGGTATCCTTCTAACCGAACTGGACCCTAAGGATGCAAGCATTTGTAACAGGAACGAGTATTCTATCTATCTGCACCCTCTCTCCTTCCCCCCCCTCTCTCTCTCTCTCTCTCTCTATATATATATATATATATATATATATATATATATATAAGTCAGTTCATATTATATTCTAATAACCATGGTTTTATTTTATTATTGTTATTTTTTCACATTTCCAAAAAAACATAACATTTCTGTGAGATATATATATTTTTTTCTTTTTACTCTTTGTGAATTTTTCTGATGATTTTGTAATGTTGCAGAGACGATATTGACATAAAAAGGTTGTTTGGCACAAGACAAATGAAACGGACCGTAAAAATATATATCACAGAAATGTTATGTTTTTTTGGAAATGTGAAAAAATGAAAATAATAAAATAAAACCATGGTTATTGGAAGATAATATGAACTGACTTATATTTGCTCTGATATCACTAATCAACAATCATCGAGCTGAATCTTTTAAGGAGACTGCAAAGTAAAAGGGCACTGATAGTATATGCTAATACATATATTGTCATTAATAATTATATATATATATATATATACATATATATATATATACACATTATGTATGATAATATATATATATATATATATATATATATATACATGTATATATATAGTACTTATATAGATTAGGTGGTTTAATAGGCCATTACTAAGGTTTCATACTCGATCATCAGATCAACTGTTTACTTTGCCCACTTTCCCTTTCTCTGGCAACCACTTTGCAGATGTCGGCTGCCGATTTTTGGAGATACCCGTAATTACACAGCCAGAGTCTTGGTTTATCTGTTTAATATCGAAAAGTTTATGTTATTTACTCGCTTATATTTGTTATTATTATGTGTACTCACTAGGAGTTCTGACACAGGTCATCATCATTGATAGCTCACTGATAATAACTGGTGGTGTTCTTTGGAGTCTTAGTGACAAAAAGTCTCCCAGATTCTCAGTGCTCTCCATCTCTTTCGATAACCACTTCAAATGATTTGGAATTATCGCAACAGCTGCTTATCATTGATTTCTCGCTGGGAGCGAGCATTGGTCTTCTCTGGGGTTTCGGTGGCAATAAGACTCCCCAAAGGTCTCAGTACTCTCCGCATTCTTCATGTAGAGCTCTGATTAGTGCTCTTCCTCCTTGTTCTTTCCATCCTCCTTGATCCTTCACGACTACTACTATTATAATTATTACTTCTTATTATTATTGGTCCCCCGATTTTATAAATCGGGGGACTTATGTTTTGAGGCATGTTCGTCCGTCCGTCCGGATTTTTCTCCGCAACCATCCATTGAATTTCTCTGAAATTTTGCATGAAGTTGTAACTTTGGTCAGGTGAGAAAGTGACATTCTCCGATTTTTGAAAACAAATCTGGTTAGCTCCCCAGGGGGTCAAAAGGCCCCGAAATGGCAAAAAATGACATTTTTTGCCCCATAACTTTTCATCCATCCATTCAATTTCTCTGAAACTTGGCCAAATGTGGAGACAGTTGTTCCTAATAGAAAATAAGTATCGCTGACCTTGGAAAAAATCTGGTTCGCGCCCTCAGAGGGTAAAAAAAAAACAAAATGGCAAAAAATGACCCTTTTCTCCCATAACGTTTGATCCATCCATTCAATTTTTCTGAAACTTGGCCCAAATGTAGAGGCAATTGTTATGGATATAAAATGAGCATCTTTGACCTTAGAAAAAATCTGGTTCGCCCCACCAGGGGGTAAAAGGGGGGGTCTAAAATGCCCCAAATTGCCCAAATGTATTGCATTTTACACTCACCACATCGAATCACATTCAGAGGGGGACCACGCACGCGCGGCTTGCTATTATTGATTTTTATTATTTTATTTTTATACTTATAATTAAGATGGATGTTTTTAGAGTAATTTATTTTTTATTCTACTACTAAATACAGAGCTCATTCTAATCCTTAAGTCAATCGATGTGTACCGTAAAGTGTAACGCTTATGCTAACATGATTCGGTAACAAATCTTTAACATATGTTTACTGAACCAGGTTAGGGTTAGATATTACTTGACAATTTTTTGGATTTAAAGGTAAATGTAGATATGATTCACCAGGTGCATCGGATTATCGCTGATGCCTCTAGGGGTCAGCTGTTGCCCATTATGAGGGTAGATGTTAAATAATCTGACATAATAAAGATTTGAAGTTAAAGTATGCTGCTAAAGTACTCATGGTGATATAAGATTTGTGTAAATAAAGGGGCTATATGCCTCTCATCTCTGTCTGAAAGATAATAAAAACAACATCCATTGTAAAGATTAATAAAGTATATTTTAAGTTAAAATAACACTTTCCAGGGACAAGTATATTATTACACCCCCACCCCACTTATATATATATATATATATATATATATATATATATATATATATATATATATATATATATATATATATATATATATATATATATATATATATATGCTGGACTGTCACGTCTAACCACACTGATGACTCGTGGGACGAAGAAACAACTATATATATACATATATATATATATATAAGTATACATTTTTATTTATACAAACATTATTGGTTACATATGTGCATACATGTTTCGGTTGCACTTTTCCCAGAAAGTCAACCTCATCAGACCAAGAATTTTCGAGAAATGGATGGATTTGAAGAATTTTCTCTCCTAAATAAATCTTTTTGGGGTTTAGTCATTTTCTATTTCTTATGAATTAGTATCGGATTACCTATTCCACTTGCTGACCTTTTTTGCTAGTGGTTGTCCCTTTTATTACCCTTGTACGATACATATATATATATATATATATATATATATATATATATATATATATATATGCTCATCTATGGATTGAACACACTTGGACATGATGGTTTATACTTAAGCGTAAAGAAAGATTTTATCGTAAAATGTGTTGAATTATTTAGATTATCAATATCGTAGAAAATAAAACAAATGAATTACATTAATTTAAAGGTAATGAATTTCTTTCATAAACAGTAGCAGGTTGGTTATCTTGGAGGGCGTTATGTCAGACTATCACGAATAGTATTGATTAACATCCCGGTTTCGAATTTCAGGTATTGTACGTTCGCTGCATTTAGCCGCACTGACGGGTCGTGAAGCGACAAATCACTTGTCTATATATGACTAGAAAAGAAGAAAGAAAGGGAGAAAGAGAGAGATTAATAACGAATATACTAAGATCGATAGATAACAGCCGTCCATTCTTTATTTGCATAATTTGTAATTTAATTCACATCTTTTTACTCCAGTCTATTCAGGTCTAAAAACATTGATAAATTTAAATAGTAATTAACGTTTTTTTTTTTAAAAAACGTAGTAAGTTAAGATGGACGTCGTTGAATTCACTTTCCTGTTTTTGATGTTTTTTTTTCTTTTTCATTTCCCTTTTTTCTTAAATGCAAATTACTTTTACGAATTACTTTTTAAAGTCTTCAGAAAGAAAAGAGCAACAAGGAAATGCGATTTCTAATCTTTTCGGTCTTCAACGCACGTTCTCAAGTGCCCGTCCGGTTTAATTTGCTAACCTTTGTTAACATCTCTTGAAATCGTTTCTCTGTACTGACGTCATACAATTAGGTGAAAGAAATCTGTCACGGTTAAACAATCTTTTCAAATGCTCAGCGAACAAAACTTTTACTTTTCTTTATGAGCCTAACGTTTACCTTTTTAAACTTTTATTCAAGCCAGAAATGAATTTCTAATCAACAATTTAAATGCTTCATTCAAAAATTCATCTTGACGAGTTCCCATGTATTCAACATGTCAGCCGTTTTCTTTATCTATTATTGTTACACCGGCCGTTCTAACAGAAGAGAAACTACACCGGTTCTCACTATTAATAGTGCGAATCACCAGAGTCACGGGAGAGAGAAAAAGGACAGTCTTGTAACTGTCTAGCCAAGTGCCAGTCAGTTTCCTTACCTTGTATCTTTTATGTTAATACACTTGTTATCTTAACCCAACCTCGACTTGACTTCTTCTTTTTACTTTTTGACTACTTCACAACAATTATAATGGAGTAAAATGGCTGACTTGTTTTTACTTATCTTGGACCTTTAAATTTAAAATTCACTTGAAGCGTATAAACTGACGTTTAAAGTAATTTATGGTTTGAATGAATTAAGCAAAATTCAAGTATTACGATTCATTTGTGCTCCTAAACAAAAGGAAAACATTAATTTTCACACGCGTCACTGTTGTATTAAAGAACCAAAATGCTCTTATAATCTTGCAATTCTTTTTCTAATAAACCTAAAAATGAATGAAATGCTTGTAGCGATATAAAATAATATCATAGAAATATACACGTAAATAAAATGATTATAAGTATCCGTTACGTAAGTAGTTGGTGTTCTGTTGGAGATTAAGTGAACGCCAATGTTACAAACGCTGGTTTTATAGGACGTCTTTGGGTGATTTATGCGAAACTATCATTTATTCTCCGAGTTAGCCTAATGCCATGCTTAGTCAAACTCAGTGGAGAGCTAAATATTGTTAATATATATATAGAATATGTATAATAACAATATTTACTTGCTTTATTGAAAGGTAAAGAACTCTGTAAATAAAATATGAAAAGCTTCTGAATTAAAGCAATATTGCGTTGTTCGCCCCCTTTACCGGGAAGTATGCGCACTGCATTGAATCTTTAATAGGCGTATTTCCCTTCCATTTCGTAAGGTTGTATCAGAAGCCGAGCAAGCACAAACGTTGGATGGAAGTCAGAAGTAACTTTATTCCGGTGTTCGAACCCAGCGAGTGATGGTACAGCCTTAATCGCCACAATGATAAAGCATATATAGATATATGAGGATAAATAAAGAAAATATTATATATATATATATATATATATATATATATATATATATATATATATATATATATATATATATATACAGGGTGTTTCAAAAGTCTTGGGAACATTACAAATGCGTATATCTCATGAACTATTCCAGGTAGAAAAATGAAACTGGTGCCATTTTAAAGCTTGCTTAATCAAGTTTTTGGTCATACTAATGATTTTCGTGTTATCTTTCCAGGTGCAGTAATGGCGTTCTCTAAACAAGACAAGGCATTTTGCGTCCTCCAATTTGCAAAGACTGAATCATGGACATGTGTTCAGCGTGCATTTCGCAGGAAATTTAAAAAAGAAGCCCCTGAAAGGAAATCCATTGTCAGATGGCATGCTAAATTTGTGAAAGATGGGTGTTTGTGCCCAAGTAAGCGAACAGGTCGCCCTTCAACTTCAGAAGATGCAGTTGAGCAAGTTCGGACAGCCTTTCAGCGGAGCCCCCGTAAATCAGTGAGAAGAGCCAGCAGGGAACTTCAGCTTGCTCCAGCAACTGTCTGGCGTGTCTTAAGGAAACGACTGCAAATGGTACCTTACAAGCTCAAGTTGGTCCAAAAGTTGAAGGACACTGATAAGCCACTTCGCCGTGACTTTTGCATTGCAATGCAAGAGAAGTTGGAAGATAACGGCTTTGATGACCGGCTTGTTTTTAGCGATGAGGCGACCTTCCATCTGAATGGCAAAGTTAACAAGCATAACACTCGCATATGGGGTACTGAGAATCCTCATGAACTTCTTGAGCACGAGCGAGATTCACCAAAAGTGAACGTGTTTTGTGCAATTTCCAAGAAAGGTGTCTATGGACCGTTCTTCTTTGAAGAGGCAACTATCACTGGTGAATCCTATCTCAACATGCTGGAAGACTGGTTAATGGCTCAGTTGGAACAAGCAGAATCTGATGACTTCATTTTTCAACAAGATGGTGCACCACCACACTGGAGTCTTAGAGTAACGCAGTTTCTTAACACAAGGCTGCCTGGTAGATGGATTGGGAGATCTGGGCGAGGTGATGACGTTCTCATGCCCTGGCCTCCTAGGTCTCCAGATCTTACCCCGTGTGACTTTTTCCTTTGGGGCTTTGTCAAGCAACAAGTCTATGTGCCGCCCCTTCCAAGAGATATTGACGAACTAAAGGCTCGAGTAACGGCAGTTGTGGGAACCATTGACGTCAAGATGCTGGAACGCGTTTGGCAGGAAATGGACTATCGACTAGATGTCTGCCGTGTGACGAATGGTGCTCATATTGAGCAACTTTGAAGATTTCCCACAAAACTTGAAACTTTAACCTTTCCAACGGTACCAATTTCATTTTTCAACTCCTAATAGTTTTTGAGTTATTAAAAATCGTTATGTTCCCAAGACTTTTGAAACACCCTGTATATATATACATATATATATATAAAGAAATGAGCTTACCAACATTTCTAAAAAACTTTTTTCAACAATTGTTCATTATTTTATGATTTTATAATTTTATAACGAGTTTCAAGCATTTGTGTTCTCCTCAGATATTCGTTCCATTTGAAAAAAAAACAACACTGAACAAAAACTTATCGAGGAAGAATTACGGAAACTCAATGAAGAAGTGTACATGGTATTTCATCTTCTATCCAGTCAACAGGACAAGGAACACAATAACACTAGAGAGACATTTATACAACTATTTAAACCCATGCACGAATTTATACAAAATAGCAGGATATCATATATCCAGGATGAATTGTTAAAAACGAAAAAACAAAACCTCCGAACATGGGAACCCCTCTTAAACCAAAGGAAAATGGCTTTTAACCATGCAATCAATAGTAGTGATACCGCATCCACATATAGAACATTTCTGGAGATGGAAGAACAATTTATCCCAAACAAATTCCAAGAAAAATAACTCCACAGGACACGGAAGAACAAAATGTATCTAAACTACAAGCCCAAATCGACATACAAGAAGACACTTCACAAAGAAATACACGGAAATGGATAACAAAACTTCGACTAAAATCAAAGAAGTATGCCTCACGGAGACTCATCAATTTCTATCAGAACTCTGGGAATCTGAATGCAAAGAGGAGGAGGAAAATCCAGGAACACTGTTAGAAGAAAAATAACTTGGCTAAGAAAGGACAACACAAACATTATACATGAACCAAAATAACAACCCAGAACAAAACCCGCATACGACATGCACAACCTCAGAGGAGAATACAAAACAGAGGTAAGAAGCAAAAACCCCACCATATACAAACATACATACACAACAGACCTAAGTACTCACATGGAAACAACATAGATATACCCACCCTATACACCCACTCCTTTCAACAAATTCAATCCAAATCCTCATTAAGCACACCTCGCAACCACACACGCACACATACGCACAGCAAATACAACTACCTAAACACACCAAACAACATATCAAACACTCATACCACTCTATCATACACCAACCCTTACGAATACGGCTTAGAACAACGGTACAAACCTAAGTACTTACACCCACACCAACCAATACAATAACAAATACCATCTCATCCACCCTACGCCACACAAACAAACCACCATAAAATACTTTTACTAAACAACCCCTACCAAAGTCACCCAACACTACAAACTAACCCGTAAAACACCATTCAAACCAAAGTAAACCTTACAACCACTACTCGCACCCACCACACCAACAGATGAAACCTTCATACAATAACACTCTACCCAACCACACACAACAAAACAAACCTTATAACCACCCTACACTCCAATGGATGCAATCAAAATACCCACATCATCAAACAAAACTATCATACAACAATATCTACTACATAACCTTACACAATAACACCAACCCCATAACCACTTCTAGCATCAACAAATTCTGCCAAGATACCCCAACCGGAAACAACTAACCCACAATAGCAACACATTCAAATATGTCAAAATAAACCTTTATAATAACACGCACAACACCAATATTTGCAAAAAACTACATAAACCTTTAAAACACACAAAATATATAGAAATTAATCACCCTTTAATAACTCCTCAAATCAATGAAACAAACAGCACTCATCATTTTTTAGAAACTCCTCCCCAAACAACAATCCCAGATTAGACAACACAACACCCAAAATCATCAATTTATTCTACATAGAGATTAACAAAGAAAGAAATAGAAATAGACATACTAACATTGGGCCTCAAATTCTGCTCAACTCCCAAAAGTAATATCACAGAACTGAAGAAGAACCTTAAAGAATTTGAACGGAAATTTTGACTAACAGAAACATTAAATAATAACGAAAACAAAGCAGATGATTTATTAGTAAAAAACAAATCAACATATTTCCTTAACAAACAAAACAATACGAAAGAACTAAACCATTTCTTTGAAAACCCCGAGAACATTAAGAGAAAAGCTAAACCTACCAGTAACCTGATATCTAAACAAAACCAAGCACTAGATGACATCCTAAATAATAGTTACATAATTATAAAAAAGCAGACAAAGGCAGTGCTGTAGTCATCATTGACAAACATTACTATAAATCGAAAATTATAGAGGCACTAGAAAACAAAGATTACTACAAACCAATTAGCACCAACATTGACAACAACACCATTTCAAAAATCACAAAACTTTGCACGAAATACAATAAAATACTAACAAAGAAAGAAATGGATTTCCTAACAAACTACATGATAAAAAAAACAAACTTATACGGACTAACTAAGATACATCAGTCAAATTAGATAAGAAATGCAATCAAACACAGAAATCAGAATATATTAGTGTTCCGAATCCCAGTGACCTTACATTTAGACCCATAGTAGCAGGACCAACATGCCCAACAATCAGACTTAGCAACCTAATTGACATATTACTACAACCATTCACCGAACAAGTCAGAGCCTTGATAGAGTACGAAACCAACTTTGCAATCTAGTGGGGGATGATCTCTTCTTTTTCCTATAGCCTCTTGCTCATAAAAAGCCTCTTTCAACTGTATCGTTATGTTCATGGTAAGTGTCCAAAAGAGCTCAAATCGTTTTCACCCTTCAGAAAAAAACATTCAAAGCAAGAATTGCCAAGCTATAAACACATCAATGAATTTTGCTTTTCTTCCTCTTTGAACGGAACTTCCATGAACAAAGTTTCTTTCCTAGAACATACAATCTGTGAAACAAAATATCACGAGGCTGCTTCTCAACTGACTACAACATAGTTGTATTCAAGTCTAATGTAAATAAATACTTGTTGGCCCATCCTCTTGGAGAATCAATTCCTCTTATGTAATCGTCTTCCCATTCTATCTATTGATTCCAATCCTCTCGTGGTGGCGGTGTTCATCTTAGAGCGTATCTAGCTCTTATACAGATAGAGGATTGCGTATATTCTCTTACTAATTAAACAGTATTTAAGAATATACATTTAATTACTTTCAAATATTTTACCTTAATAACGTATTATAATATATAACAAGCCGCGCGTGCGTGGCCCCCCTCTGTATGTGACTCGATGTGGCGAGTGTAAAATGCAATAAATTTTGGCAATTTGGGGCACTTTTGACCCCCTTTGACCCCCTTGGGGCGCGAACCAGAATTTTTCTGAGGTCAAAGATGCTCATTCTATATCCAGAACAATTGCTTCTACATTTTGGCCAAGTTTCAGAAAAATTGAATGGATGGATCAAACGTTATGGGAGAAAAGGGTCATTTTTTGCCATTTTGGGGGCTTTTGACCCCCTGGGGGCGCGAACCAGATTTTTTCCAAGGTCAGCGATACTTATTTTCTGTTAGGAACAATTGCCTCCACATTTTGGCCAAGTCTCAGAGAAATTGAATGGATGGATGAAAAGTTATGGGGCAAAAAATGCCATTTATTGCCATTTCGGGGCCTTTTGACCCCCTGGGAGGCTAAGCAGATGTTTTATTAAAAATCGGAGAATGTCACTTTCTAACATGACGAAAGTTACAACTTCATGCAAAATTTCAGAGAAATTCAATGGATGGTTGCGGAGAAAAATCCGGACGGACGGACGGACGGACGGACATGCCTCAAAACATAAGTCCCCCGATTTTATAAATCGGGGGACCAATTATTTAATATTTAATCAATGCTTAAACAACAAAGTAACTATTTAGTTATGTGTCTACATTTTGTTATAGATTCGTGTTTTTGTTAAATAATTTTATTTGTTTTTGAAGTTGATAATCAAAATATCTATATTGGGTCTCCTGTAATATTTTCCTTAATAAGGAATCTAGTAGGCTCTACTATTTGACCGGTTATTTGAACATTTTTCCTTTTTTGTGACTTGTGGATTCTGCAGAGCAGATTGACAGCCGGTGCTAACTGTGAAAATGTCTCCCCTGAATAATGATCTGTAAAAGATCTTTACTGTAACCGGAAATTTGTCTGTTTGTCAGAATTTTTTTTATTTTCACTAAATTATATTATAATAATATTTTTTGTAATTTCGACTTCACATTTGAAAGTAAAGAATTTTTTATTATGTAAATATTTGTTTATTAAGAAATTTAAAAAAGAAACAATTTCTGAAAACATTAAAAGGAAAAAAATTGGTTGATTATTTGTTTATTAAGAAATTAAAAAAAAAATTCGATTGATTATGTGTATTAATTCAAAACAATAAAATATTAATAAAATGTAGTCTGTATTCAGTTGATGATTTGTTTATTAAGAAATTGAAAAAGAAACACTCTGTTGATTATTTCTTTATTACGAAATTAAAAAAAGAATCATTGGGTTGATTATTATGAAATTAAAAAAAGAAACATTCGATTGATTATTTGTTTTATTTTTTTTTTAAATATTAATAAAATGTATTATTATAGCATATTTTATTAAAAAATAAAAGGATTCTGATTAAAATTGAAAAAATTCTGAAAATCTGCTTAAACTATAACCTGAAGGAACATTTTCACACTTAGCACCGGATTTCATTCCGCCCAACAGAAACTGGAAGCCACACGAATAGAAAAATATTACAAATTACAATTTTACCCATAGTATTGAAACTGAGTATGGAATGAAATCATTGAACTACTGTCACTAAAGTTGAATCAACATCTGAATATTTTAGTTTCGACCAATAGTGTTCGTCTTGAGCTCAATAAAGTTGAATCACATAGAAAAATCGCCGTCAAATTTATTTGAATATAACAAATGTTCAAATTATTTTGTCAAACGCCCGTATATACTATTGGCGGAAAGATGCAAGAGCTATTATTTGTTCATCTAGATCGTGTGAGATAGGACATCTTTTAAATAGTTATACTTAAGTTAAGGTATCAAGCAATTTGTCACACAGAGGTTTCTGATACCTCTATCTTCATGACCACGGGAAATGCTAATGGGATGTTCCTAAAGGCTTATCCTACGACTGCGGGGAAATTGGCATCATGAACCTTCGGCGTGTTCGTGTTTTTCTATCCACCTCAAATCAGTTTCCAGTTAAGATGCCTACACGATCGCACGTGAGTTAAGATTAGACCACCAGCCATTCACGAAACAATATCCGATTTAATGATCATGTCACTTATAAGAAATATTTAGAGTTTCGGTTACGGACAAACAGTCACCATAGCGTGTTTGAGACAAATTTGATCATTCTTTTATATTCTTTCATTTCAGAATGATTTGAAGCATTTAATAGCGGTAAAGTGCAATGGATATCTGTTTCTATGTACTATTTAAGGGTTTGAGAACTGGAGACCACGGACAACTGAAAAAATATCAGTATATTGGAAAAAAGTGACCTGCATCATCGGAATTCGCATCGGATTTGTAAAAATTCGAAAAACCTAGTTGCAGTTCAGCGCTCCTTAAATACATTGCAAACCGTGAGATGTTGTCTGAAGAATTGTAACGTAGATGTAGAAACAGTAGATAGCAGGAAATATCATAGCGAACGATCTGACTTTTTCCGCACACTGAAATTCGTCGATAAGTTGCAGAAAAACGTGCGGCAAGATCCAGGTAACGGCATGTGGATGACAGGCGAGAGATAAGGGCGTCGATATGGCGACTATAACAAAACATCATGGAACAATGATCTTCGATACTTCTAATATAAGAATCGAAAGTACTTACCACCAATATCAAGGAGCACGGCCCTACGAAAGCCAATAAACTATTTAACAAGGTCAATCATCCAGTTGAGCCGGGGATGCTCTGGTTCTTATCAGGACCATTTGCCTAACATACAGAACAAAATATGGCACATCTACAGTTCGCACAAAGTCTAGCGCGCTATGAAGACCAAGTTCCCTCACACTGTGGTGGTTTGGGGCGTGTTTGCCACACCAGGCAACTTCAGATCTTACAAAAAGAGACTCAGCGATTTTTTTCAGTGTGGCGAGGTATTAATGGAAGGTGTTAGTCTGCCAATTTACCCATATTTAATTTTTTTAAATCTTATATTTTTTTATTTTACTATACGTCGCTTTTTATTTTACTTTTAATTTATGCCATAACAATAAAATATTTAATTTAATCCATTTTAAATTTATTTATTTAGTTTTCACCGGATAGGTAAACACAACTAAAATCAATTGTTGAAAATTAAAATAAAAAGGGACGTATAGTAAAATAAAAAGTATAAGATTAAAATAATTAAATATGGGTAACTTTGCAGATTAACACCCTCCATTAATACTCCATCACACAGAAAAAATGACATTTTGCATATTTTAGTGTATTAGGTGTTAACACCATGGAAAACAGAAAGAAAAAAAGAATTTAGAGTGAGTGATCAGTTGTATATATATATATATATATATATATATATATATATATATATATATATATATATATATAACATAAAATGTTCCCACGTTTCCGGGCCTTTGTATTTTTAAAGGGAACTTAACAACATTATTTTTATCATTAAAAAATAAAACCACACGTTATCCTCTAAAACAGTAGCGACCCCCTAAAAATGCAGCGGATTTAACTCCCATAACAACAAAGAATTTAGGTAAAAAATTGGATTTATATACGAAAATCTTCCTCATTTTAAATGATAAAACAATTGTTTTTTTCTTTTCTTTTTTCCATCAAGTTAAAAAGATAGAAACATTTTTCTTGTGGTGGGGGTTGGGGGTAAAGCAGAAGAATGTTAATCTATAATCATACCAAAATATGAATCTCTATTTTTTTTCCGTAAACTGGACAGATTACAGTGCTACTAAACTTTTGGTTTCATTTGTCAATTAGACTAGTGAAAAGATCTTTGTAAACATTAAAAAATAAGTTTGTTGTTAAAATTTATAAATTAGGCATCTACCTTAATTAATAAAAAACATATTTATTTATTTTTCCCGGAATATGTAAAAACTGCAAAAAGAGGGCGAGAGAAAGGGGGCAGAGAGAGAGAGAGAGAGAGAGAGAGAGAGAGAGAGAGAGAGAGAGAGAGAGAGAAAGAGAAAGAAAGAGAACCAGACAACCACACTCTCCTTCTCACCCCCTCTTTCACTTCTCGCTTCTGCCTCGCCCATAGCAAGCCAAGACAACCACACTCTCCCTCCCACTTCCCCTTTCCTTTCTCGATTGTGCCTCGCTCGTAGCAAGCCAAAACCTTCAGTAAGGTCATCAGTGAGCGCATGGAGTTAAATCTTAAGGTCTTTAGTTATTTTTCCGATTTATTTATTAAATAACTTTAATTAATTACTGTTAATATAGACGAAACTATTGCATGTAGATAGCTAACAAAAGCTAATGTAATTCCAAAATAATAATACTAAACATTAATTAATTATGAACGCTTTAAAAATAGTTATGCTAATTAGACAGTCAAAAGGTTCTCTCAATGTTTTATCTTAACTATATATACAGAATATCAAGATTTTATGTTGTATTATTGATTTAAATAACAGTAACCCGTTTTGATTATAATATAGGAGTGATTAATGAAAAAAAACTTTCGCATTTATATATATCCATATAAACATTTTTTAAATATTAAAGTGTTTTTGTACCTACAGACGAGGTCGGGAAAGTGGGATTAGATAAGCCAGCGCTTGAGAGGTGAGCACTCTGGCCATTTAAAATTTGCCTGGGCAGATAGTCATCCATAGACAGAGAGTTAGGCTGTATTATAGTTCTGCAATGTGGCTAGAGCAACACCCATCTCAAACCAGGGATCGAACCAACAACTGACTAGTTGATAGTTAGTAGCCTTAACCACCAGCCATATATACACATTATCCGCCATTGTTTATTTACAAACAGCTTTGCATTACGCTAAAGTAGTATCAGGCGATATCATTAACGATATATATATATATATATATATATATATATATAAGATCAAATATAAACCAAAAG
>OY744524.1:165148168-165160668 GCA_963556195.1 Sepiola atlantica | reverse complement strand
CCCTATACTTGTAAGTTATACTTGTAAGTTATTACTGAAATATAATTCTTACAAGAAATAAAGGAGGGGGGGGGGGCAAGATTTATGAATTATGCGTTATTTTTTCTTTTAGTCCTCCACGAACGATGTTTTTGACAATAGGAGAAAAAATGCTGTTTTCTGGGTCGGCTGCTGTTTTCAATACTCTTATAGTATTCATAACCAATTATCTGTCAATCTATCCATCTTGTTGACCCTAATCTTTGAGTTGGGTTTTAGCATTTATAAGTGTTGACTCATTAGTAAAAAAAAAAGAAAACGAAAAAAAAAAGAAGTTCCTTGTGAAATCAGTTGATGTGGTTTCCAGGCAGCTTTAGAAGCTGGTGTCGATTGCTGGCACCCATATCAAATTTTGAATAAAACCCCATGCTATCACTTTATTATCATATTCATTTTTTGTAAAAATTACATTTCAGCAATAAATTACGAGCACTTAATAATAGGGAGTTACTTTTCAATTACCCTGTATATATATATGTGTGTGTGTGCGTACGTGCGTGTGTGTGTGTGTGTACTCCCTAGAAGTTGAGCGACATTCGTATGCAGGGGTAGGGGTGGGGGTAAACTCATACGTATGTTAGGGGAGGCAACTATGTAATGTTCAAGGTGAACAAATGTACCAACAATAATAACTTCATAGACGATAAATTATGTAATTTCAGACAGGCTCTCGTAGCGTAACACTTGCACACAGTAACAATGATCGTAGGTTCGAACCCTGTCATAGTCAACCACACCGATGAGCCGCAGTAACAGCGAAACACGTGTCCATGGATAATAATTATATATATATATATATATATAGAGAGAGAGAGTGAGAGAGAGAAAGAGTGAGAGAGAGAGAGAGAGAGAGAGAGAGCTACATATAAACCAGATATACAGCTTTTCGTGCTGAATCAAAATAACGTACACTCTCCCATCAAAACGGTCAATTAATTCATGAGAAGTGCCTTGTTAACTTCAACCACGTTAACGAAATATAAAAATACCTATAAAATATTCTGACGGCTTCAGCCTTCTTTTGATATAATGCATATTTTCTCTGAAATATTTTAAATATATGCTAGTTTATTTATGAGAATTAGAATTTTATAGTTACGGATGACCGAAGTAGACTATATTTTGTCTTCCTCTTTTCTGAACAGCAACCCAGTCTAATTATACTAAATCAGCGGTGACAATGGGAGTAGAGACGTAGAATATAAAATATAGATTTTAATGTTCTTATTTACTTGCTTCACAACGCGGACAGAGTTTGACACAGAGCCGTTTTATTTATGTGAAAAAAAATTCCAGTTCTAAATAAGGGACACTCTGAATTGTAACAAAAATTAAAATTGCCTCAGTCTAGAAGGATTTCTCCTGCACTGATCGAGGATAGAAAAGATGAACTATAGTATCAGAACCGATACTACACTTTGTTTCGAACATAAAAGGCAAAGGGATTAATGTTACGCTCAGCCAAACGAATTTAAATGCCAAGAGCTTTGCATCAAATTCCAGCCTCTGCGATCAGGACCGCATACTTCCTGAATTTCCCCGTATGACTGTCAAAATACTTTGAGCGACATCGATATATCTGTCTGGGATGTTGGCAAAATTATCAGAAGCCATGATGCTAGCAAAACTGTTCAATCGTTGCTCAAATGAGAAATGCTTCCTATCACCTTGTAAAACTTCGACAGTCAGTCCAGTATTTAAAAATATTGGAGATAGGTCTTCTGCATTTCAGTACAGACCTATCAGTCTCTTGTGCGACATGACTAAGTTGTTTGAATCTGTGATAAATCACGAAGTTGTCAACCATCTAAGCGAAAACAATCTACGGGATTTTGTTCTGCCTGTAATATCACACGAGATCAGTGAACATATTGACGAGGGTTTCGCTTTTCGAGCAATAGCTATTGACACATCAAAGGGTTAGCACAAAAGTTTACTTCACAAGCTTGTTAGCTATGGAATATCTGGAAATGTCTTCTTAATCTTTAAACCCTTTCTCTCTGATAGGTTTATAAAAGTTTATAAAAGTAGTCGTTGATAGGCAGAAGTCTGAAGCACATAGTATCAACGCTGGCGTTACTCAAGGATCAATTCTGGGCCCAACTCTCTTCCTGATCTTAATCAATAATTTGGTAAGTCACATTCTAAGATCGTTTGTTGACATTTATGGAGATGACGCAACCATCTTTGACAACACTTCTGAAGAATATTAATAATCTTTCTGATTCTCTTTCTTCCGACCTGGAGCACGTCGTGTAATGAAGAAAAAGGTTGCTAGTTATTTTTAATACAACTAAAACCAAGCTTTTATCTTTTCACCACCAACGCTTGGATCCTCACTTTGCCCCAATTGAAATGAATGGCTCTATTCTTGAGGAAGGTCCCCCCTGCTTTGATAAACTTTTAGGACCGACCTTGACTGTAGACCTGAAATTGAAGACTTGCATCAAATCCGTTGCTATGGTCGCTGGAAAAATGGTTGGATAATTCTACCGCTCCAGAAAGTATCTGACTCCTGATGCAATCCTCTACCCGTATAAGCGTTAAATAGTCATAAGATAGAGTACTGTTTCTACATCTGGGAAAGTACTGCACATAGAATCTGTTCCTGCCTTGGCAAAGTACAAAACCGACTTCAAAACTTAGCGGGAGATGTCCTCTTCTCTTCCCAACAGCCTCTTTCTAAAAGGAGCGATGTTCTGCTAGTTTAAATAAATTCTTTAATTAAATACAGCTTACCCACCACAAACAAAATAATAAAAAAGAAGAAAGAAAAAGAGGAGACATGATGTCTGATGAAAAAAAACATATTATTAAGCTCAGTTGACAATTTCCCAGTTACAATAGACAATTATTACACGAGAAGCCGTTTATGTAACAATAGGAAGGGTTTTATAAAATAGATACGTCGAAAGTTTTATTCAGCTTTGAATGATCGCGTCGATAAACTGATGTGGTATATTTGTTTTAATCGAAAAAAAATATAGATAAAAGATGTTAAAACCTGGTAAATAAATAAATAAAATATAATCGAATACACTACTCTATACTAAAGACTAATATGCATTTATTTTTAGATGAATAAATATAATATAATATATCCATACTGTCACAAAAGTTAGCGAGTACAAAGCCTCTTCTTTTTTATCCCAAGACCAAACCATTTCAAGTGGTGAGGGGAAGTGAGAAAGCAAATAGCAAGTCAGACAATTCCAGTCATCTGAAATGAATTCGGAAAAAATCCCTCACCATATAATAAAAAAATTCAACGTTAGGCGTTTTATTTTTCTTTCGGTCATCAGAAATGATAATAATAATTTATATATGAAATAATTATATTACTGACGTAAATTCTATGATTTTATATGAATATTAGTGCACAAGCTGCCATGGCATAATTTTTTAGTAGTTTTAATGGATGGTCTAAACTAGTAATATAGTATTTTTTTTAATGGAAATCGCTTCAGACAAGGCATAAAGCCACTTGATGTAAGGAACTAAACAAATACTACTTCAAGGTAAAAAACTAGCCAACGATAAGTGTTAGAAGGATAGATTCCGACCCGGAAAACAGCAATTCTTCCCCCTTTGTCAAAAACATTGCTCATGGAATGTGGGGACTAAAGGACAAAATAAGGGAAGCGATGGTTACGAGGCTGCCGAATTCAATGGCGCATCTGAACATGAGCATGAAAAAAAAAGATGGCGGTTGAAAATGGCGGTTGCAATGTTAATAGTAACTAACACGTTGTATTTTACTTTTTATGTACTAACGAGTCACCACTTATCAAGGCCCAAAGGCCACTCAAGAATAAGGGTTAATGAGTTTGTCAGATCGAAGGTGAGAAAACACCGTGAGGATTGGTGCGGATGGTTGAAACTTGGTAGAATCTGATTATTTAAGAGGACAGCTCAACAAGAATTTCTTAACATTGGACTTGAAAACGACAGTGTTGTAGTCAGATGTAAAGCAATCCCGAGGTATTGTGTTCCACAGACGAATAGTTCTTGGAAAAAAATGTTGCTCATGGAAGCTCCGTTAAGTTGAAGGTACACTAAGGGATAAAGGAAATTATTTACAGTGGTGGTAGGGAAACGAGTTTTTGTTATGAATATTTTACAGGGGGAACCATAGATTGGAGCTCAGTCGATAACCTACTAGAAAAATAACAATAGAGTAGAGGAAGACTAGCAACCCCTCTTCTGTGTGAAAGCGACCGTAGGAAAGAGAAGAGGACATCCTCCAATGTTGTCGAACGCATCATACACATGCGCAACAACATTTAGGGGTGTTGATATAAAAAGATTGGCCTGTCAGCTTGAGCTTTTAACGTTTACAAAGCTTATCCTTCTTTAGAACTGACTATTTATTTACCCCCCCCCCCAGGAGGTTAGGCACAAGGCCAGTTTTATCTTACTCCCACAAGGTAAGATGTGATCCAAGGTCGGGTCGGAAAAGTGGGATTTGAAAAGCCAGCGTCCGAGAAGGTGAGCACTCTGGCCTACAAAAAATGCCTGAGCAGCCCCGTCGGCATTCCTCAGGCAGTAAGCAATAAACTTACTCCTCCCCAAAGAAGGGAGGCAAAGCCTGGGAGGGTGGACCTCCTATAACTGCACAGGACAAACCCATAGACCGGCGTAAATCAAGCCCGGAAGGCCAAGACAATACCGGTCTATGGGGTGCAGTATGCATCGGAACAGATATTACACTTTGATCTTGACCGAAAGGCCGGTTACGAGAATTAGAACTGACTAATTGTACCAAATTCATTTGGTACTTTTGTCTTTCTTTTGTTCCTTTATCATATAAAGGATCTCTTCCCGATGTCTTTCATCTCCTCTCTACTTTACTGGATGGCGTCACAAACCAATGACGACATCTACTACATTAATATGAAATAACACAATAGAAGCCATGATACCAAGAACTACAGTAAACTGGCCACTGCTCAGAATTAGGCGCCGAGAACCACATAATAACACACGTTTATCGTGATGACAATTATCCATCGAACGGTTTCAATCCCATTCATAAATGTCATTTATTTCTTTGTTATGAAATGCATCTAATAGTAAAAAGAATAATGGCGCTGGATATTCGGCTGATGTTGCCTCACAATGTGCCGTCTCAGGCCATTGTCTTCAGACAATCCTGCTCGAATTCACTGATGACGTCATGAGAAAAATCATTTCAAATCACCAACAATTGGTTTTGTTGTCGCTTTCGCACGCAAGTTTCTTTCATTCACACGAAATTCTTTTTTTGTGCAAATCTAAATCTAGTACGAGTTCGGATCGAACTATTCACATACAAATACACACATATATAGGAGAGAACTTGAACGCCTACTGTCCTCGAGTGTCTAAGGTCTCTCTGTACAAGGGTTTGCCAGCACACACTGGCATGAGGATACTTCCCACTACAAGTAAACCCTGACTAAATATTCAAAATAACACAGTATTCGAAGCCCAAATAAGATCCCCTCAGTATGGATACCCCACACAAGTAATGGTTCATCTTCTTCAAGTGATGTTGCCTCTGGTAACATCACCAAGCTGGATACTCCACCAGACTGGAAGAATTCTTGTCTTGGAATCTGGTAAAGACAGGAGACCACAAAAAAGATATACTATAACATAGTTAACTGTTTAATTTGGACGAAGAAAATGAATGTTCTTAACTTCTTTACTAACTCAACGTTTGAGAGGTAAAGTAGAACTTTAATAGAATATTCGAATATCTATGTATCTAATATAGAGATCAAGTGTTAGCCCCAGGATTTCTGAGAACTTTGACTGAAGTAAAATGATACTAAAAATGAGAAACATACAGAAATTATATCTATCTAACTATATTAATCTATTATATATATATATGTCCATCTATTTTCTCCTCTTCTTTCTCTCTCTTTCTCTCTCTCTCTTTATATATATATATATATATATATATATATATATATATATATATATACGAGATCTAACACGGGTTGTTGTTGTGGATCACTCTTCGCTGCTCGTTGTAAATACCCGCCGACTTGGGATTTACAAAGTTAAATTCCTCCTAACTTCTAAGCTAATTTGTGGTGGCCAACGGGTAACGCTTTTGACTGCGAATCACTGCAATTTGTGATCGGAGTTCGCGCCCGCCGACCGTTGGGGATTAACTTCCTGCACTGAAGATTGCGTAAGCATGAAACATCGATGTCTGTAGGTAATAAATAATTAATATCTATTTATGAAATATTATTATATAGCTCCATTTACTAACGCACTCTGAGAGAGTTTAATAACAAGCAATACCACTAGCTTCATTGCGAGATCCAACACGGGTTGTTGTTGTTGATCACTCTTCGCTGCTTGTTGTAAATACCCGCCGACTTGGGATTTACAAAGTTAAATTCCTCCTAACTTCTAAGCTAATTTGTGGTAGCCAACGGGTAACTCTCTTGACTGCGGATCAGTGGCGATTTGTGATCGGAGTTCGCGCCCACCGACCGTTGAGAATTAGCTTCCCGCACTGAAGATTGCGTAAGCATGAAACATCGATGTCTGTAGGTAATAAATAATCAATGTTTATTTATAATATATAAGTTTGAAAACTCATCAGTATATATTTTACAACCGGTCTAGCTATACATATAAGGTTAGGAGAGTCTATATATGTTCATATATATCTATGTACAGGGTAATCTCCTTAACTAATGAACGGATCATTATGAACTTTGTAATATATTTCAAGGATACACGGGAAAACATGGAAACATTATTCGTTTTGTTAATGTAAACTTTTAGGGAGTGCATATATATATAATAATATTTATAAATAAATATTTATTAAATATTTTAATACCTACAGACATCGATGTTTCATGCTAACGCAATCTTCAGTATAGGAACTAATTCTCAACGGTCGGTGGGCGCGAACCCCGATCACAAATCGCCACTGATTCGTAGTCGAGGGTCTTATCCCATCGGCCATAGCCAATTAGTTTGTAAATAGCGAGAGAATTTAAATGTAAACAACGAGTCGGCGACTAGGTTTACCCAAACAGTTTAGAGTGATCTACGAACAGCGTTCGGATCGTGCATACATATATATATATATAAATAATGAACCGATGATCATGAATATTAAAATATATATTCTCGGCAACCCAGTGAGTAATATTGGAACTTTGTTTTTTCTTTGTAAACGTTGCCCTTTAGAAGATGCAGCCACCCAAAATTGCAACCACGCTTAAAAAAACTTTTAAAATAAATTAGATACAAAAATATTAAAAGAGAAAAAATTACACTACATCAAATTTTTATTTATAAAACATTTTTTAAAAGATCGTTGCATGCGCGTGCGCATCAATAATATGTATGTGGTTGGTAACATTTTAAACTATTGAACTTATCATCATGAATTATGGAATATGTATTCTAAGAAACAGGGTATGTAAGGTGGGAGCACACTTTTTAAAAACTATACTATATATGGGCGTACCACTGAAACCCTACCATACCCCCTTAACATAAAATTGTAAAACTTATTCCTTATAACCGTCATGGGACGGGCATTCTACTTATATATATATATATATATATATATATATATATATATATATATATATATATATATATAATAAATTATATTATGTGTATATATTTATATATATATCTGTACAGGGTAATTCATTAAACTAATGAACGGATCATTTTGAATTTTGGAATATATATTCTAGGGAACACGGTGAGAAACATGGGTACATTATATTTTTTGTTAATATTTAGGGGGTGCAAACATATTATTATTTTTAATCCTTCATTAAAAATAATAATATGTGAAGAATTTTGGGATATATATTCTCGGCAACCCGGTAAATATAATGTAGACATTATTTTTTTTGTAAACTTTACCATTAAGTGGGTACGCTTTCCCAAACTCTCACTCACCTTGGAAACATTTAAGATTATAGAGAAAAGAATTGCTCTCAAAATTTCGAGTTATATTAAGTGATACGTTTAATAAAGGATCGGTACGCCAGCGTGTGAGCGTCAATACTATGTATTTGCTTGGTAAAACAATAAACTATTGAACTTATGACTATGAATTATGGAATATGTATTCAAGGCAACAGGATGAGTAACGTGGGTTATTTACTTATTTACTTTTGTAATCTTTACAATTTAAGGGGGTGCTATCGAAACCGCACTATACACCCCCCTCTGCAAAGAAAAAAAAACATTAAAATGTAAAACCAATGATATATTTATTTATCATACCTGTCCTGGGGCGGATATTCTACTGGTACAAGGAGAATACCTTACTTAATCCGATTAATTTATCCAATTTTGTTTTTTTATCATTTATTTTCTCATCTATCTATCTATCTATCTATCTATCTATCTATCTATCTATCTATCTATCTATCTATCTATCTATCTATCTCTCTCTCTCTCTCTCTCTCTCTCTCTCTATATATATATATATATATATATATATATATATCCGATCGCATATTTTTGATAGTTGTTTTATTTAATCTCTCTCTCTCTCTCTCTCTCTTACTCACTCTCTCTTTCTCTCCCTCTTTTCTTGAAATAGAACTTTCTGAGCGTTAGAATAATCAGAGGGTAGTTAGAATGGCCACCGGCGGTTCCATTATATTCCATTACAATCTAATTTAATTACGTAACTCAATTATATAGATTAAAAAACAACAATGTCTTTAATTAATTATATTTATAATTTTTATTAAGACTATTATTGAGGAAAATTTTGGAATGGATATATATGGGTCTATAAGAGCTGATAAGTAGATATAAAAAGAGAGCGATCAAAACTAATAATATAGTTTCGGCTTCAGACAGACAGACATATGCATAATCTCCATTATATATATATATATATATATATATATATATATATATATATATATATAAGTATGTATGTCATTCAACCAGACTGCATCACACATCAATGTATATGGAAAATAGATTTTTCTTTTTTCCCGCACGAACACAAACACAGACAGTTGAATTTCAACATCGTTCTTTTTTTCTTCTTGTCTGTCAAAAAAAGTTTTTATTTTTGACATTTAGCTGAGACGGCCGATTCATAGGATATTGCAGTCACGTATCACCCCCCCCCTTACTCCCACCTCAAGCTAGCCTCAGCAGCAATACACATCAACAGAAAACTTTTATTCAAAGCAGATATTTTATTATATCTCATATCTCGAAATTGGCTTACTTAAAGAAAAACACACACATTTGAGTGGCTTACTTTAAAAAGTAAAAAACAAAACACATTCAAATACATTTTTACTTAGCAAAGTCGTTCTTTAAAAAAAATAATGACGTTTATTTTTTCCTAATTTTAACATTTTTATATATGTCCACTCATCTCTATAAGAGGTTCTGTCTGTATGTCGGTCTTCCACGCTTAAGTACGAAACAGCAGTTTTCAGCGTTAAATGCCAATATTGAATGGACACATCTTTAGAATATACGTTTTTGTTTAAATTCGATGAAATGATATCAAAGCTGAGAAAGTAACCAACAGATTTCAATAATAATAATAATAATAATAATAATAATAATAATAATAATAATAATAATAATAATAATAATAATAATAATAATCCAAAAAAGGAACAACCCCCACCAACTACAGGCCGATAACATGTCTACCAATAATGTGGAAAATTCTCACAGCACAAACTGAGAGAACAAATCTACCAATCCTTGGACAAACGTGGACTGCTCTCCGAGGAACAAAAAGGATGCCGGAAAAGACAAAGAGGGGCACATGATCTACTATACATTGATCAAAAGACCCTGAAGGAGGTGAAGAGCAGACAAAAGAACATAACCATGGCATGGATTGACTACAAGAAAGCCTACGACAGAATCCCCCAAACGTGGATAATTGAATGCTTAAAAATATACAAGATACCAGACAGGATTATTAATCTCATCCAGAAAGCAATGGAAACATGGAGACTAAAACTGACAGCCGGAGGTCAACACCTGTCTGAGATAAAAATACAGAGAGGCATTTTTCAAGGAGACTCTCTATCACCACTATTGTTTATAATAGCCATGATGCCACTCAACTACATGCTCAGAAAGTGTGATGCCGGATACAGGTTTACGGATACAGAACAAAGAATAAACCACCTGATGTACATGGATGACCTTAAACTGTTTGCAAAAAACAAAAAAGAGCTGGAAAAGCTGATAAATACAACCAGGATATTCAGCCAGGATATCCAAATGAAGTTTGGAATAGAAAAATGTGCACTACTAGAGATTAAAAGAGGAAAACTGGAGACGACAGAAAGTATAGAACTCCCCAACCAAGAAGAGATGAGGGCGCTAGGAGAACAAGTAAGTTATAAATACCTGGGAGTTCTGGAAGCAGACACAGTCAAATATACAGAAATGAAAGAGAAGATTGGAAAAGAATATCTACGAAGAACAAGGAAACTCTTAGAAACTAAACTATATAGCAGAAACCTAGTAAAAGGGATAAACACATGGGCTGTATCACTAATAAGATACTCTGGACCATTCATAGGCTGGACCAAAGAAGAACTCAGGCACCTTGACCAGAGGACTAGAAAGCTAATGACTATGCACAATGCATTGCACCCAAAAGACGATACGGACAGACTCTACATGAAAAGAAACGAAGGAGATAGAGGACTGGTAAGTATAGAAGACTGTGTGGAAGACACCAAAACAGAGCTGGAGAAATATGTAACCCAAAACACGGAAAGACTGATCACCACAGCAAGAGACACCAGCCCAACAAACAACCCTGGAAGCACTGAAACCAGAAACAAAAAGACAAGAAAGGAAAAGTGGAAAGAAAAACAACTACATGGACGCTTTATAAGACTCACAAGCGATGAAGCCAATGAAAACAGCTGGGCATGGCTAAGAAAAGAACACCTGAATAGAGAAACGGAAACTCTGCTGACGGCCGCACAGAACAATGCGATTAGGACAAACTTTATTAAAGCAAAGATAGATAAAACACAGGAAAACAGCAAATGCCGATTATGTGGACAAAGAGACGAAACGATAAATCATATAATAAGTGAATGCAGCGAGCTAGCCCAAAAGGAATACAAGAACAGACATGACAGTGTGGGGAAAGAAGTACACCGGGAAATGTGCAAACAACTGAATTTCGAATATGCAAAAAAACGGTACAGACACAAACCAGAAACTGTACTAGAAAACGAAAAACACAAAATCATATGGGATATGAATGTACTAACAGACAAACCCATAACAGCAAGGAGAACGGATATGATAATAATCAACAAGAAAAAAAAATCCTGCAAAATCGTAGACTTTTCCGTTCCAGCGGACTACAGAGTGAAGATCAAAGAGACGGGAAAAAGAAACAAATATACTGAACTTGCCAGAGAACTGAAAGGAATATGGAACATGAAGAAAGTCAGTATAACACCAATAATCATAGGAGCACTAGGAACTGCCCCCAAGAACATGGAGAAAAGACTAGGAGAAATAGGAATCAAAGGGATAACTGAGACCATACAAAGGACAGTAATGATCAAAACAGCTACAATCATGAGAAATGTCCTTGAATGCGGTAACCAACCCACATAAGCAACGAATGGAGAAAAAACACATGGAAGCACAAGAAAACAGAACCGGGGAAAATACAACCGCACGAGAGAGGCGCAAGCATAGGCTGACACCACGAAAATTATGGACAAAGGGTCGAGGAGGGAAAGCGCAAACCAGACCTCCACTGGTAGAGCGCGGACAGCTCTGGGACCTTGGAGAGGCTTGTTGCCACTCGGGCCCCAGAGGGGACCAATGGCCCTTATCAGCGGGAAATCGATGGTAGGTGGCTGTTGCGATACCACAAGGTCATCAGCGGTGATGAGCGAAAAGAAGTGGAGCATACTGGAAGTCTGAGGAGACTTGTTGTCACTCAGACTCCAGGGAATACCACAGGTTGTCGGCAGTGGGCGATCACTGACGATGACCAGTGTGATAACTCCTAGTGAGTAAATAATAATAATAATAATAATAATATATACTAACAGAAGTATTTGGCGTTGGCATTAGTCGGGCTGGAAATATGTAAACCTAGGAGAATACTCGTCCCCGGATGGGTAAAATTAATTCCCCGAACAGAACACTTCTTCACAAATTTTATATCCCTTTACAAAGATTAAAATCAACATATAATTCTACTAAACCTTATGTTTAGAATCCTTATTCCAATTTTGATCAACATCCATTGCATGATTTTGATTTTTTTTTAAATTTCTAAAATTTACGGCTTTAGCTTAAAGGATGTTTAGAAAAAATTGACATAAAGAGAATCTTTCTTAATTGGTGCCTAATAGCGATGGATGAAATTAATTGCAAATCTGATATATTTTTGTTATTTTTTGCGATATTGAATTATCTTCTGTAGACGCCAC
>OY744524.1:165138168-165143168 GCA_963556195.1 Sepiola atlantica | reverse complement strand
ACTTTCTAAGTTTGAGCTCAATTTATATTACTTTTTAACTCCAGAGCATTAATTACTAAATTAGATTCCAGTAACGATGTCTTTATTCATTCTTACAATGATCTCGTTCTTAACGGTCCATTTCATCAAACACAATAAACAAGATACACAGTTATATATCTTGGATGTTCAATAAGTGTGACTCATCAGAAGGAAAGGCCAAAATCGTGTCCAAAACACCGGAAAAAATACAAAACTACAACTCACATTATTAAAACATTTATATATGCAGATTGATTAGAAAATAAGTTACTGTTTACTTTCATGAATCGGCGCCATATTTAACACTGACAGAGCGAGTATAAATACGGATATTTTTCCTAAAGATATCAATTCTAAAGTAGATATATAACTGTACTTTTTTTCTAATTTGTGAAACGGACCGTAAAGATCGGGATCCCTTTAAGAATGAATAAAGGAATGGTAACTGGAATCAAATTATATATATATATATATATATATATATATATATATATATATATAAAATCATGGGTCCTTTTCTTGGCATTTTGGCTAAGATCAAAGTGTAATATCTGTTCCGATGGATACTGCACCCCATACTGGTGTTGTCTTGGCCTTCGGGTCTTGATTTACGCCGGTCAATGGGTCTCCCCTCTTCGGGGAGAAGTAAGTTTATTGCTTACTGTCTGAGGCGCCTCTACCGGGGAATGCCGACGGGGCTGCCCAGACAATTTTTAAACCCCACTTTCCCGACCCGATCTTGGGTCACATCTTACTTGTGGGAGTAAGATAAAAACTGGCCTTGTGCCTAACTCCTGGAGAGGAGTAAATCAATACTCTTATAGATGGCGTACCATGTGTTTGTAACTTCGCGTTGTCAACGTTCGGGCAGGTCTAGGAAGCGCCCGAGAGTTGACGAGGCGAAAACAAGGCGAAAACTGTCAAACGCTAAATTGAAGACTGGCAGACGATAATAACAAACTATAGCTAAATAACTGTTATTAATTCGATGGTTTTTTTTTTCTTAACGAACGAACTGTTTTAAAGCAAATAGTTTATTTTTTTCCAATCTTTTCTCTATGTTTCTTTCTTTTATGACAGTTTCTGAGTTTGGGTTAGGGTTGCAGCTGGTCCAAAAGTTTTCTTGTGTACTGGTTCTGTTGCTGGCAGAAAGCAATTAGTCCTTCAGGAGATTCAACGATGATAGAAAGTCATTTTTGTTACTGAACGCTATTAATTTCTTCTCAAAATTATCGTCTGCTTACTGTAGCCTGATGTTCTAATGCTTGTTGCAACCTGAGTGTTTAATAGTTTCGTCAACTCTCGGGCGCTTCCGAGACCTGCCCGAACGTCGACGACGCGAGGTAACGGAAACATGTTGCGTCATCTATAATAGTATCAAATAATGTAATGTAAGGTAAATATAGGCGAACACACACGAACACTCGCAGAGACAATACTCGACTTTGATATATAAACTTTAATTGTAGGCAGATATTAGGTTAAGCTAAAGGGTTGCGTCCAATTCATTATTGGTAGAAAATATCGTGTACGGATGTCCAAAATGATACAACTTTTTTTTATCTATCCGTATTAATTTGAGACTTGTTGTAAAAGTCTGTTTTGTTGTTTCACAAGATTTTTTTGTATGTTATTTTTTTTCATTTATTATAAAAAAGTATTTCACAAGATTTTTTAAATTAAAATAAAATTATTATAAAAAAATATTTCACACGTTTTATTTTGTCATTTATGTAAAAACATAAATCTTTCACAAGTTTGTTTTTGTATTTTGTATTACTTAGGTAAACTGAAATAAAACCAGCATTAAACATTAAATTTAAAAAAATCCAACATAGCATCTTACTGAATTTCTTCTGACCGAAATGTTTTAATAAGCAACATGTAGTTACTGATAAAAAAAAACTATTTCACAAGAACTTAACTTTTTAAGAAATTTTGTTTTAGAAAGAATAAATAAAATGAATGCAATAGAGCATCTCGCTGAATTTGTCATGGCCGACTCTGCCTCTCCAAATAAATTCTGACAAATAGGAGCTAAAGAGCGTATCTGAGGTACCAAACTGTCGGCGTTTGGCCCTCATCCATGTATTCTCAATTAATTGTGTATGGACTGTAAGATCACTAGGATTTACGAAATTTCTTTCATGGACCACTACATCATGGTCGTAAACGCCACTGTCTACTTGTGATACATTGGCATATGCAGACCAACCATCGCTAATTATTCTACTGCTAGGCAGTATCAACTCCCTGATTATGGGAACAAGAGTCTCCCTTTTCTGATCGGTCACTTCCCTCAAGCAACAGCGACCCGATTGTCTCTTGACCGCGCCAAACACCCAGTTTTTTATTCACCAATGTCCTCTATGGTATTTCCGATGATAGAACTTGCTTTCGTCTATTTCCACTTCTATCGGAGTTCCATCACCTGAAATACCCCCCCCCCCAATATTTGAGGGTTTCTGTTCAGAAATTTCGTGCATGCCTCCATAAAAAAATTGCATCAATCGATGATTGTTACGTGGCTCCAACCAGTTTCTTTCATAATGTTTTTTTTTTTCGGAAAATCTTTACTCCACAGATAAATCATCAAAACAATTGTTCTTAACGGTTGGTTGCTTTTCTAAAAAAAAAAATAGTTTTTTTCAGTATGGAAGTCAAAAATTGTCTTTTGGACAACCCCATCTCCAGCCGTCACTGGATCTCGAATACCGTGTCAAGGAGCAACTTACATGACAGATTGCACAACTACAAGGATTTGCTAACAAACGACGGTTTGCAAGCCATTCAATCGTTTCCAATTAGTCAGCTAGCTTTCTGTCAAGTTAGAGTAATGATATGTCTTCAGTTTGTATGAAATCATTGTCATATACTTCATTTACGATACATCTTCGCCGCATTTTAGGAGCAGTAGTCATTATTAGAATATTATTCTTGGAAAATTACTAATGCTAGTTTCATTTCAGTTTACCTAAGTCCTACGCTTGGAAAATAATCTTGTGAAATACTTTTTTATAATGAATGAAAAAAATAAAATACAAAAAAAATCTTGTGAAATATTTTTTATAATAAATGAAAAAACTAAAATACAAAAAAGGTGTTGTGTCATTTTGGCCATCCGTACAAGATATTTTCTACCGATAATGAATTGGACGCAACCCTTTAGTTTAACCAGATATTACTTTCAAATTATATATACTCCGAATTTACTTTATAAACACATCTTTATTCAGACAACTGTTTCTTCTCATTTAAAAGCACACACTTTTCTTGATAATGAATTCAGGATATGCTCTTTAATTTATTTTTATCTCCAATTAAATTTAACCCCCAAAAAGCTAAAAACCGCTAACTTCAAATTTGTTCTTTTCCTTCATTTTATTTATTTATTCTTTTTTCTAAAGCAAACAAACGGAAAAATCATTTGCTGCTTATTTTTAGTTGAAAATCTTAAAAAATAATAGCAAAAGGCACTCGAAAAAATAATGTTATCTTCATTAATAATGCCCTCCATTAGTTGTTTTTTTCATTAAGAGAATACAAACAAAGAAAAAATATTGGACCCATTCTCATTTCATCTTTATTCTCTTATTGCTTGCTTTTCAATTTTCATTTTTTCTCATTATTTCATCCCCTAATTCGGTCGCCGCAAACATTTCTTCTTCTTCTTCTTCTTCTTCTTCTTCTTCTTCTTCTTCTTCTTCTTCTTCTTCTTCTTCTTCTTCTTCATCATCATCATCATCATCATCATCATCATCATCATCATCATCATCATCATCATCATCAATTAATTAATAATAATAATAATAATATATTTTTTATTATTTATAATTAGTTTTCAGTAAAAAGTTAAACAAAATTAATTTTAAAAGCATGATAAAAATCCCCTCTCTCTCCCCTCCATCTAACTCTTTTGTCCTCTCTTTCGCCCTTTCTCTCTTTCCGCTTTCTTTCTTTTTTTAATTATTTACATAATTTTATCCCTCTCACCACTCATTTGCCCATTATATACGTTATTGGCTTTTTCTCCTACCATCTTATACTTTCATTTACAGATCAAAAGTATGCACGGTGACAATCAAGATAAGAGCATCACTAACGTTTTAGTAGTATACAGATAGATCTGATACATAATGAGTAAATTACTTTAGACTAATGACTAATTGGTTAAGAGAAAAGAAAATATAATTTGTATAATACAAAGTTATAGATTTAACACAATTTTGTATTTATAATTTTAGAGAAAAAAAACATGACTCTCAAAGAAAGAAGTTCTGGGTTTAGTTGATAATTAGCAAAAATAACCGCCATAATAATGGCAGCAATTTTATAGAAACAAACAAAAAAAATACATTTCAATTGACATTTTAGTAAGTTTAGTAATTTTGGAGGGGAAAAACAAAATGATGATTGTCGTAGTGTTATTTGATATATTCCAATGTGAAGAAAATTTATTATAAATGAACATAGTCAAATTTTACTTTTTAAGAAACAAAACAACAAAAACGTGAATTGATATGGCCATTAAGGTATTCAAAGTCGAGGAATTTTATTTTGTTTCAGCATAAAAATGAAAATAAATTCCCCATTAAAAACTGGTTATATAATGAAATGAATAAAACTTAAGGGGGAAGCTAGATTGGTCAAATAAAACAATTTTATATTACTGAGTAATTCGAAATGGGTACTTTGGACTTTTCGCCTTGATTATAAAAGACAGAAAAATGTGTTAATTAATATTAACGAAAAAGAATCTATTTTATTTTGTAATTTAGAAAGATTAAAGGAGGTATTTTCTTTTCTATGACAAATGTTAAAGTCATCATCATCATCATCATCATCATCATCATCATCATCATCATCATCATCATCATCATCATCATCATCATCATCATCACTACCAACATGTTGACTCCTTGGCTAGGAGGAAAATGTAGTATATGTCCTGAATCTGCACTTAGTTTTTATGTTCTTGG
>OY744524.1:165130668-165133168 GCA_963556195.1 Sepiola atlantica | reverse complement strand
CATAGTGTATAGTGTATAGTGTGTGTTCGTATGTGAACTTTCAAAGTTGCCTGTAGTGGAAATGATGATCCACATATTTCACAAGAATAAGGTTTCTCCCTTTTTTTATCATTTTAATTTAGTTTATCTAATGAGGCTAACACTTGATTTCCATATGAGTAAAATTTATATCCGAGGGCTCTCTTAAGGATAGATATTGTTCCTTTTAGGGCTGCTATCTGTACTTCCCTACAGTTTGGTCTGCCCGGGATTGTTTCTAAGTATTTTCTTAGATTTTTTTCACTAGACCAGTTGCCCCCACTACAACTGGCATGATGTTTATTTCATCGAGGGACCATGTTATTTTAAAATCGTTTTTGAGGTTTTGGTATTTTGTTATTTTTTCCCATTCGGCTCTATTGAGGCCATAGTCATTTGGGACGGTTACATCAATGATGAGAGCAGCTTTTTCTGGTTTGTTCCAGATGACAGTGTCGTGTTCGCATGTGTACTTTTAAAGTTTCCTTCAGTGGAAATGATGATCTGCAAACTACACAAGAATAATATATATATATATATATATATATATATATATATATATATATATATATATATATATATATATATATGTATGTGTGTGTGTGTGTGTGTATGTAATTATTATTATGTCTTCACAAGGAGTTCTCACACAGGCAGTAATCAGTGATTGCTCACTGATAATCACCAGTGGTGTTCCCTGGAGTCTGAGTGACAACAAGTCTCCCACGATTTCCAGTGGTCTCCACTTATTTCGATAACTACTGCAAATGAATTTGCGTTATCACAACATACCCTTTCCATCGATTTTTTGTTGACAACGATCATTGACCTTCTCTGGGATTTGGATGGCAATAGCCTCCCCAATGTCCCAGTGCTCTCCGCACTTTTCCAGCGGAAGTCTGGTTAGTGCTATCCCTCCTCGGTCTTTCCATCCTCCTTGACAATTCACGACTGTTTTGTGTGTTATCAGCCGGGGCTGGTGCCATCAATTTTTTTTTGTGGGGGGGGGGAGGAGGAGGGGTAGTTTATGAATTTTTTTGCAGTTTCTGTTCCTTGAGTTCTTGTGCTGCTCTTTATGTGATTTAGTTTTCTTCCTATTGCACCTTGCATTATTATTATTATTATTATTATTATTATTATTATTATTATTATTATTATTATTATTATTATTATTTACGTGTTACGAACCATTTTATTCATCTTGATTGTTGCCATTTTCCCAACGTTTCGACCGTTGTACTTCCCGATCTTCTTGATGTACTTTTTTTGTTGTAGTCGGTGACTTTCTGGAAATTTTGAACTGAGCATTCACACCAAAAAAACATCTAAAAAGACCGTAGAGTACATATGCCAAAACGATGGAAAAATGACAACAGTCAAGAAAAAAAACATTTCGAAACATGTGAATAATATAAATAGCCCGTTTTAAGAATATTGTCATATGATATAGTTATATATCAGTTGACGTGTTATAATGTTTATACATAGACAAGAAGAATACGCACGAGGGCTATTTTAAACGATTGATTCTAATCTATTCATTGGAGCTGAATGGATATGTTATTCATGGAGAGGGGGATTAATACCTTTTGCCATTACTATTCGTGTGTAACTGACCGCACTAGATCAATGAGATTTTGAATCGGCTTTCCGATTCTAATTGTCCCGGTTGGTATCCATTAAATAACGTGTTAGTGAATGTGGGAAGCTCTGATTGGCCGAACAAGATCACGTGTTAAAAGAGAGGGGTATTTTTAAATTGTCAACAGTTTAGTTAATCGGTCTGCAAGATACACGAACCAAACAGGTGTATCCGAGGGAACGCTCTTCTACCATGGACAACCGGGGGGGGGGGGGGGAATGGACGATCCTAGGAATTTATGACGGTACACACAAATCGGCCGATGATATTATGGAATTTACATCCCAGTTAAACACAGCGAAGAATGGAACAAAATGGCGTTACAGATCCAGTCACAGCGTGGACTGTCCAGATTAAACAATTGACGCGACCACGGGAAAGAAATATCCAACAATATTTTAAATTGTTGGCGAGTGGCAGCAGTAATTTGTAAAAGACCCTTGAAAGATCCCAGAAATTTTAAAAACAATCTCCAAACCGGTCGGTGATGTCATGGAATTTACATCCCAACCAAACTACGCGAAGAAACCAAGATGGCAATCCAGGTTCAATCATCACGTGGCCGGTCAAGATTATATCATTGAAAAGAAATATCAAACAATATTTTAAATTGCTGGTGAGTGGTAGCAGTAGTTTGGAGAGGACCGCTGAAAGATCCTAGGAATTTATTAAACAACCTACAAACCTGGCGGTGATGTGGAATTGAATGAATTGATATTATAGAGAGTCTACACCAGTCGAGGTAAGCATTTCATCCCAAGTTGTGTGGGTCAATAATTTATGAAAAAGATGACAAGACGATCGTAAGCTGGCACCACGTGGAGGCTTCACACATAAATA
>OY744524.1:165073168-165125668 GCA_963556195.1 Sepiola atlantica | reverse complement strand
CAAATATTGATGTTATTTTTGTCCTTTCCCTTTGCAAAACTCAATCTTGTTCTGCAAAGCCTAAAACAAAACCAACTTTTCCTCTTTCCTGATAAATATTTGAAAGTATCAAAAACTTGAAGCATAAAAACCTTTACTAAAGTGACTGGATTCGGCATTAAATAATTCGAAAATGGGCTGATATTCCGTAAAACAAACAAACAACCAAACCAAACAACATGATAAATATTTGAAGATATCAAAAACTTGAAGCATAAAAACTTTTACTAAAGTGACTGGATTCGGCATCAAATAACTCGAAAATGGGCTGATATTCTGTAAAACAAACAAACAACCAAACCAAACAACATGATAAATATTTGAAGATATTAAAAACTTGAAGCATAAAAACTTTTACTAAAGTGACTGGATTCGGCATCAAATAACTCGAAAATGGGCTGATATTCTGTAAAACAAACAAACAACCAAACCAAACAACATGATAAATATTTGAAGATATCAAAAACTTGAAGCATAAAAACTTTTACAAAAATGACTGGATTCGGCATTAAATAACCAGAAAAGGGTTGATATGCATAAAACACAACAACCAAACCGGATCCAGTATTATGTAATACTCAGGATAGGTTCATTTTAATCAATTCGTAGGACCTTGACAGGTACTTCCACATCCAGATCAGAATAAGTCTTACAGTAATGGTAAATAAGGGGTACCCCCCCCCCCCGAAGCTCACAAATAGGGTTGTCAAAACGGTTATAGTTTAAGATTATATAAAATATATTGACGGATACAATCTCTGTCATGCTTACTAGATTTATAGAGAAGCTCGTGACTACACTTACGCTATTAATACACATATCACTATCGTATTAGTGATTTTTAAATTCATGACTGAGTTTGATATTTATGTTGAAGTGTTTCAGAATATTTTTGAGATTGTTTCTGTGCCATTTACTATTTTTTTATGTTTCGGGATGTTGTCCTCGGCTTAGTTGTCGAAATGTTCATAACATTTCGGTTTTTGTATCTCTAACCTTCATATGGAGTATTTTGTCGTATTCCGTAAACTTCCGTGATTTCAAATTGACTGGGAGAAAAGCAGCGAAAGAAGTCCGGAGAGTATGACGGCCGAAAAGTTATGACCATAATAACAACCAAGGTAGAGATAACAACCAGAAACACAGCTGCTTGGCCACTTGCGCTAGGAAAAAATTGGGATCAGAAGCCAGAGATGTTGTTTATAAGCAGGCTCGGATCTTCCATTATGCTTAGATGGGTAAGTTCATTATATAAGTTCTAACTGGTTGCTAGTTCATGATTGGATACTCTAAGTATAAATATTGCTTCATTCAAGCAATAAAAGTCCTATTAAGTAAATAGCAGTTAGAGCCGGGTACGTTGGAGTGCAATGAGAGAATTAAATTTATCCAAGTTACTGTCTGCATAACCACTGGGTTACCAGACTGCCACGCTGTACACATTATCATACTTGATTTATAGAGCTGTAATTATTTTAAGAATAATACAGTGTGCAGTAGAACAACAACGGGTATCAAATACTTCAAAGTGTAAATAGTTTTTATTAAGTAGGTAAGTATTAACATAGCAAGCAATGTTCAATGATAACATCATAATCGTGAAACTGTCGGTATTTTTATAACGAAAGCGAATAAAAGCTCAGGCTGAATATGTTTTGCGTAAACAAGTTACTCAATGTATATTATTATAATTTATAGACTTGCTATCCCTACTCGGCGTTGCCCGGGATGCAGTTAAGTAATTTTAGTATGTAATCTTTTATTTGTTTACGCATTTTAAAACTTGTACAGTAAGTTTGAATTACCTACTAGACACATCCTCGAGTGTCTTCGGTCTCTCTGTACAAGGGTTTGTCAGGAAAACCTGACATGAGGATACTTCACCCTACAAGTAAACCCTGATCAAATATTCAAAATGACATAGTATTCGAAGCCTAAATAAGATCTCCTCGGGTTGGCTACACGCCTATACGATGAATAGTGCACCTTCTCCTAGTGATGTTACTTCAAGTAACAGCACTTAGCTGGATACTCCACAAAACCTGATGAATTCTTGTCCTGGAATCCGGTAAGACCAAGAGAGTAAAATAAATGTATACTCTAACATAATCAACTTGTCCATTGGGGAGAGGAAATTTAATGTTCTTAACTTCTTTACAAACTCAACGCTTGAGAGGTAAAGGAGAACTTTAATGGACCACTCGGATATCTATGTATCTCATATAGAGATCAAGTGTTAGCCTCAGGAAGGGGCCACTTGATTTCTGAGAACTTCGACTGAAGTATAATGAAAAAAGATTAAAAGAAACATTTTTGTAAGCTGAATAACTCTTTATATTCTTATTAATATTCATATTAAAATATGAGTTATTCCCATTGCTGATTTTGATTTGTCGGTCATAATTGAAAAATGTTTCAATATTACACGTTGTCCGAGCTGAAGTACATCAATTTTAAATACACTTCAGGGAATTATGTTATTATAGTGTCAATACGTTAGTACAACAATCACAACTGAAATTCGCTAAGCAGAATAAACGTTTGATATGTAAGCTTAAATACTATGGAAGTCTAACTTTTCAAATCTCACAAGATAACTTTGAATGTTATATGATCCATATATATTAACGAGTATTTTTCTGTCTGTCCATAATGATATGACGGCATGACGTCATTGTACAGGGTGGTGTAAAAGTCGCGCATTGGTTTGTTTAGGTGATAGAAACTACAACATTTCAAGTAATTTACTAGGCTTTTCTGATAAATAATACATTTACTTAGTAATTTTGTTGCAGTAGGTTTTAAAAATAATATCCTTTAAATGGGCACCATTTTCGGCCTCACAAAGACGGGCTCTAGTTAGGGCATTTTCCATTACAGTCCTTAGAATAACTGGCTCTAGTTCTTGGATTTCATGTCTCATATTGTTTTTAAGGTCTTGAATCGTTGTAGGCTTGTTCACATATACCCTTTCCTTAAGATAACCCCAAAAGGAAAGGTCAGGGGCTGTTAAATCAGGTGAACGTGAAGGCCAGTTAAAATCAGAAAATCTGCTAATTAAGCGCTCGCCAAACAATCCCCTTAAGAGTTCCATACTTTGTCGGGCAGTGTGGGCAGAAGCTCCATCTTGTTGGAACCACATTTCTGGGTTGTCCTGAACAGCTGGCCTTAAAAATTTTTCAATCATTTGTTAATATCGCTGTGCAGTTATCGTCACCGCGACACCTTCTTCGTCTTCAAAGAAATATGGACCGATCACTCTCTCCGAGGTAACACCACACTATACGGTACATTTTAGTGGATATAATTCACGCTGATGAACGGTTCTTGGATTTTCAATGGCCCATATTCTGCAGTTTTGCTTATTTACGAACTCGTTCAGATGAAAATGGGCTTCGTCGCTCATTATCAGCTTATGAATGAACTCATTTTGTTCTCTGGCTAATTGCTGAATGTGAACAGTATAAGCTATGCGTGATTGCAAATCTGTGGGTTGTAATGCCTGTACCTATTGAATTTTGTATGGATACAGATGCAATTCACGCAAAATTCTTTGAAGTGACCTTCTGGACATCCCAATCTGAGTGGCTCGTCTTCGAGTTAAGGTGTCTGGATTTTCAGCAATGCTATTCTCAACGAGTGCTACATTTTCCGCTGTCCGTACTGAACGTGGTCTACCAGATCGTGGAAGATCACTGACTGAACCCTGCTGCCGAAACCGGGCCACAAGACGATCAATTGTGGTCTGACTGGGAGATTGTCTGACATTATAATGCCGACGATAGGCTCTTTGGGTTAAGGTTATTGAACGATGGTTTCCGAAGTAAAGTTCAATCATTTTAGTTCGTTGTTCAGTGCTATATTTTTCCATGATAAATTATCAATGTTTATATCTGTAATATTCTGAAAAATAAGGAGAAAATTTTATTAAATGTGAAAGTTGTTACTGATTAAAACTAATGCGTGACTTTTGCGCCACCCTGTATTACATCATGTTACGACGACTAAGATAATTCCTTTTTCTCTATGAAAGAATTCATTCTCCTCAACAAGAAGCCAATATTTCATTTTTATCCGGTCCTTTGGTATAGGATCAAAGTGTCATATCTGTTCTGTCTCTAGTCGAGAAGGCGAAATCTTCCCAGACGTAACCATAACAATTATGTTTTCGAGTCTAAGGTGTTATTTTGGGTGAAGCTAGATTCTCCACACTGTGTCTCGAGTTTCCCTCAAGGGGAGGTAAGTATGTATGAGAAACCAGAATTTTATTCTCTAAAACAAAGACCAATGATTTTATAAAAATACGCTGCCATATTTGTTTAATACATTCTATTTTTGCGTCTAGCTTATATTATAATTGAGCATAATTTATTATCCATTTATAGGCTCTAAACCTACTCGACATAATTAGACAAAGTTTGGGCATGGTTCATTTTTTTAGATGCCGCGTATGTCATAACGGGTCAAAATCTTGCTGCTGCTGCTACTACTACTACTACTACTACTACTACTACTCCTACTCCTACTACTACTACTACTACTACTACTACTACTACTACTACTACCTCTACTACTACTACTACTACTACTACTACTACTACTACTACTACTACTATGGCGACGACATAACTCACATAACCAGGTAACGCCAACTAACCATAGGTAACTTGAAATAGAAATAGAACAACAATAATGAAAAAACATTGTAAGAAACCAAAAGAACTGAAACTTCCAGAATCTGAACGACTCCCCCCCCCACCCCGTCAAAAGCAACAAAACAATGGCTTACGATCATCTAAACTTGTCTTAAATTTAAGTTCCGTCTTGCGTCAGCCTTGTTCTTCTATGTTAGTTATTTTTTGATAAAAACAGATAATATACTTGTCATCTTACTCCCCAGTTATTTTGATTGCATACAAAAGAAATAATCATACACCAATGAAAAGAGTTCTATTCTTTGTGCCCACCCCATCACCGAATACCATTTATATTGTGATTACTCATCATCTTAGATTCGTTTCTGAACGCGTCTCGAACGCAGTTCTTTCCGAATCGCTGGTTTTAGTTTTTATTCCTTCAATGACGATTTATTCTTGGCGTTGAACAATATCCCGGCTTTGTTCGGATACCTTCTTAATGGTATTTATTTAGATTCAGGATTCTGCGTTGCAAATGTGAAACGCTAGGCCATGGCCTTATACTATGAACAACAAATCCCGATTGTATCATTAAGATATCAACGTACTTTATGATTGAAATGGAATAGAAGTAATATTATCATATTACTTCTATTCCATTTCAATCATAAAGTACGTTGATATCTTAATGATACAATCGGGATTTATTATCAGTGTAATCTGAAGGCTGAACTTGCGTGAAAAAGGAGAATACGTGATTACTTTTCGGGAGTATACGTACTTTTATGAACTTCTTTTGTATTGTCATTAGTTTTACTTTTAACACTCAGCATATATATGTATATTACAATCTGATCTAGAGTTGTATCTAAATGTATGAATAGTGAAAAGCATAAATGTAATTCATTTATTTCGTTTTTCCCTATAAATACAGCAACTAATACAGCTGTATTTATTAATACTAGTACCATCCGGGTCTAGACGTTTTGGCTAGAATATATATATATATATATATATATATATATAAATTGGAGAGCTAAAAGCTTACTTTTAGGAAAGGTAAAACCTATTGTGAAAAGTATACAGCTCAATATACAGGATAGAGCAGATAGATAGGTAGAAGAATGAAAAGGAATTAGAAAAGCGAAAGGCAGATCTTTTTTCAATTCAGTTGCTCAATGCAAAGTATATTCCGCAAAAAGGCAATTTATTCAATTAATTTTTTCCTTAAGCCAGGCTTTTCAAAGATCAAAATCTTATCATCAGAGGAAATTGCTGGGATAGATAAGTTTGCAAAGGCCAAGATTTAAAATTTGAAAAAGTAAAACAAAGATTTTGGAGGAAAAAACACAAGGCAAAACGCTGCTAGAATGCAAGCAAATGTCCGATTGCAAAAAAAATCCGGTGTCAAAAAGTTCAGCGGTGAAAGTGATTTGTAGGTAGGTCGTTAGAAGGCACGAGAAATAAAATAAGGGGTTTCAAAATTAAAATACAGGTGCGGCGAAAATAGATAGAATCCAGATAGTGAAAAGTCCAATAGAGGGTTCGTTTGTGGATGCAACAATGCTCAGTAAAAATCACTTTCACCGCTGGACTTTTTGAAACCGGATTTTTTTGCAATCGGACATTTGCTTGCATTCCGGCAGCGTTTTGCCTTGTATTTTTTCCCCACGATCTTTGTTTTACTTTTTCAAATTATAAATCTTGGCCTTTGCCAACTTATCTATACCAGCAATTTCCTCTGATGATGAGATTTTGATCTTTGAAAAGCCTGGCTTAAGGAAAAAATTAATTGAATAAATTGCCTTTTTGCGGAATATACTTTGCATTGAGCAACTGAATTGAAAAAAGATCTGCCTTTCGCTTTTCTAATTCCTTTTCATCCTTCTACCTATATATATATATATATATATATATATATATATATATATATATATATATATATATATATATATACATATATATATATATATATATATATATATATGTACATATATATATATGTACATATATATATATATGTACATATATATATATGTACATATATATATAAATATATATATATATATAAATATATATATATATATATATATATATATATATATATATATATATATATATATATATTGCCTTAATGGTTTGATACTTTCCTTTCAAAAGAAAAAATCGTCTATTAACTTCTATCATTTTATTATTATTTACAAAATATTTCGATATTAATACATAGATATATGTCAGAATATTATCTGACAAGGTAAGTTGGAAAATAAATATTGCAGAAAATAGTTTTGAGGATTTTTTTGACTTTTTTAGTTTATGCTAGCGGTGTTCACCCGGCGTGGCCCATGTGGACATATATTGCTGGTCGAAAGATGTCTTAGGAAAATAATTTAAAATAAAATCATGTTTACAATTTTTGCTTTAAAAAGTTTAAAATAACATTTGCAATATGAGATCACGTAAAAAACTGTTATTACAATGGTATTCTAAAAAAAAACTACTTGTCGAAACCGCGTTTCTTAGAGACAGCTATAAAACGGCAAATGGCTCTAATGAATCGAAACGAACAATTATTTCAAATCTAAAATTTCTAATAAAATAATAATTATATTTAAAAAATTGTTTGAATACATTCTTCACTGAAATATTCTTTTTTTAATTTTAATTTTTGTTTTATGAAACGAAAAAACTTTATTAAAAAATAGATTTTGTTTCTTTACGTTTTAATATATTTCAGTTATTTCATGGACGTAGCGGATAACTGCCCCTGGTGACCCCAGATGGAACCGATGAAAAATTTTAATCGTGTCTTGAAATTCATGAAAAATTTAACCTTTATTGAAACTTATTTGAATGTATTAACTGTTAACATATCAATTGTTATTGCATACAAACTTTGACTGTTATATATATATATATATATATATATATATATATATATATATATATATATATATATATATATACAATAGCTAATGTTTGAATATATATATATATATATATATATATATATATATTAATATATAAGACATTTCATTCAGTTAGCAACATTATCAGAATTGACAAAATAAAATGATAACATGAGATCTCATAATAAACTACTTTTTGTCATTAATTATTTACATTGTAATGTATTTCGGCATTACTCACAATCAACTTATTTTGTACTCAACTCATGTATTTTCTTGAACAAAATCAATACTAAATGTGAATAACTCTAGTTATTTACTGCTTGAAAGTATTTAAAGATATCAGGGTAATTTCATTAAATATATACTTCAAAACTGGAAGTAACTAGATTTAACTTCCCCTACATAAACAACTAATTGTTAAGTATTAATTTTATTAATTTTGCATTCTGTACAGTGGAATATTTTACTAGTACTGTTAAGTATTAATTTTACTCAAGAAAATAACGTGAATCCTGATTTTAGTACAAAATAAGCTGTTTGGGAATAGTGTCGAAACCTATTTTGCTGTGAATATTTAGCGATCATAAACTAGTAAATTACGATAAGATCTTTAACAGAAATGGTTTAAACTGATTGAGTTTTAATGGTTTTAAGGTGGTCGATATTAAAAAATGCGTAAGTTCTATGAAATCTAAAATATAATGGAGGAAAATCTTTCTCAATTGGAATTAAAGATCTGATGTTAGATAAATAAAATAAAAGAATGATACAACATTAAACATTAAAATAAAATATCCGCTACCTTAAATGCACGCACGAACCCTGAAAAGCGATAACTTAATTTTAATGGTAATTTGCTTTTAATTTGTTCTTGCTTTTGAGGGGGAAAAAAAGGGAGCAAAATGCAATTTCACTTGAGGTTAGGGTTAGAGTTAGGGTTAGGGTTAATACTAAACAAATGATCGCGCAGCTTATATCTCTTCATCTCAGCGCTGGTATAAGAGCGTCGCCTGTCATATCACTCTATGGTTATATACGTAGCTTTATAATCAAGTAACACTTTATTCTGAAAAATTCAAACAAACCTCCCTAGCTTAAGAAGCAGATTAAAATGAAGTTTGGTTTGGTGTGTATGTTTTTTTACGGCGTATCAAGCCATTTTCGATTATTTAATGTCGAAACGGTACCTATTGTAAGCTATTCATTGCCCGCGATTAGTTGAACACACATCACTATTTTACCCATAGCTGGAGGGGGAAAACTGTTTGGTTCATACGTTTCACAACGGCATTAGTGCATTATTTAAACACAATAGATCCGATAAGAATTTAACTTTGCAAACCGATTCCATACTTTTTGTCTGGAATCATGCGTCGAAGAGACCTACATCACCCAACAAAAGAAACAAAAAAAAACAGGGTTCTAGTAATAAAAAGGTTTTATGTACTACTCAAGATTATGGAATCTATTCATGCCATTGAGTATTTGCATAAAAACATCATTTCCTTTACATTTTAGTCTCCACATAAATGCACACATAAATGTTCATCGTTGTGTAATGCGTTCCAAAGTGGCGTTTATTCTGCATAAGTAGGTCAAGAGTGGGTGCACGCATCACGCATGGCTAGTGAAGCTATTTTCTTTTCTTTTTTTTTTAAATTCATTTTTCAGATAGTGGTGGGGATATTCTGCATAAGTAGGTCAAGAGTGGGTGCACGCATCACGCATGGCTAGTGAAGCTATTTTCTTTTCTTTTTTTTTTAAATTCATTTTTCAGATAGTGGTGGGGATATTCTGCATAAGTAGGTCAAGAGTGGGTGCACGCATCACGCATGGCTAGTGAAGCTATTTTCTTTTCTTTTTTTTTTAAATTCATTTTTCAGATAGTGGTGGGGATATTCTGCATAAGTAGGTCAAGAGTGGGTGCACGCATCACGCATGGCTAGTGAAGCTATTTTCTTTTCTTTTTTTTTTGAATTCATTTTTCAGATAGTGGTGGGGATATTCTGCATAAGTAGGTCAAGAGTGGGTGCACGCATCACGCATGGCTAGTGAAGCTATTTTCTTTTCTTTTTTTTTTAAATTCATTTTTCAGATAGTGGTGGGGATATTCTGCATAAGTAGGTCAAGAGTGGGTGCACGCATCACGCATGGCTAGTGAAGCTATTTTCTTTTCTTTTTTTTTTAAATTCATTTTTCAGATAGTGGTGGGGATATTCTGCATAAGTAGGTCAAGAGTGGGTGCACGCATCACGCATGGCTAGTGAAGCTATTTTCTTTTCTTTTTTTTTTAAATTCATTTTTCAGATAGTGGTGGGGATATTCTGCATAAGTAGGTCAAGAGTGGGTGCACGCATCACGCATGGCTAGTGAAGCTATTTTCTTTTCTTTTTTTTTTAAATTCATTTTTCAGATAGTGGTGGGGATATTCTGCATAAGTAGGTCAAGAGTGGGTGCACGCATCACGCATGGCTAGTGAAGCTATTTTCTTTTCTTTTTTTTTTGAAATTTATTTTTCAGATAGTGGTGGGGATATTCTGCAAAAGTTCCCGTATCGGTATTCATTAGACTCTTCACCCACCCATTCCTAGTGGCGAATGGTGACATCGACCATAACAGTACTAAAAAGCGCTCGAACTATCTTTATCATAGTTTAGAACAAGTGCTATTTTCTATTAGAACAATCCAAATATGAAGTGTTTTTTTTAACCGCAGCAAGTCTTAAAATAAACGCAGTTGAATCTTGCAACGCATATTAAGCTTAAAATAGTGGCATGAAGAATTCTGCACGGAGATATGCCGTAGGTCAGACATCTAACAACTTGCGTGTCTACATGCTGAACGCCAGTTTAGATGGATTGTCTACGTGCATCGTATGCCAGAGAGGAAGACCATCAAATCATTTAGGTCGAGTTAAGAACCGACTGAAGCTCAGTAGGAAGGCAGCGTAAATGATATAGCGATCACATAAAATCCGTTCTAAAATAATTGAACACTTCGCTACAAAGGGTGAAAGTCCATGATCCGCGATCATTCCACCTGATAAGAAGCATGTTGAAGGGGTTTGAAGTACTACGTACAGCGTGTTTGAACTAGCGACTTCTGTGCAGCTAATAACACACGCATATATATATATATATATATATATATATCGGCATGCCAAGGTTTTCCCACGCTCTTGTCTCGCTATTCCCGTCAAGTTATGAAGGTCGGAGCAGTAGGCAATGAGAAAATACATAGCTTAACATACCGATATAAACAAAATAATTTATAAATATACCAGTTCTACTAATAAATATTTTACTATCGAACACTATTGGATATATATATATATATATATATATATATATATATATATATATATATATATATATATATATATGTATGTGTGTGTGTGTGTGTGTGTGTGTGTGTGTGTGTAAGAAAAAGACATAACGAAAAACAAATTAAACAGGAAAACATCATCAAAAACGAGAGATTTACCGGTTTCGTTCGGATAATCAAACGTCTTCAGTTAATCCGAACGAACCTGTAAATCTCTCATTTTTAATAATTTCTTTCTGTGTTTAATTTGTTTTTTGTTTTTGTCTTTTTCTTGCATCCTATCTACATGGTATTTAATTTTATGATATATCGTGTATTTTATTCCTCATATATATATATATATATATATAATTATTTCCACAATCAGACAACGCCGCAGCCCACAACCTATGAAAAGAAACAAACCGGAAGTCCTAGACTCGAGTCTAGGACTTCCGGTTTGTTTCTTTTCATAGGTTGTGGGCTGCGGCGTTGTCTGATTGTGGAAATAATTATATATATCATCTCACATTCAAGAAATCTAATATATATATATATATATATATATATATATATATATATATATATATATATATATATATATATATATATATATATATATATATATATATGTATATATATATGTTCATCGACGTTTCGCCTTTATTTAAAGACAACTTCTTGAGAAAGTCTTGGAGTAAAGACGGAAAGTCGATGAACATATAAATCATTTCGGTTTTTCCTTTTATCATCTCTCTCTCTCTCTCTCTAATATATATATATATATATATATATATATATATATATAGAGAGAGAGAGAGAGAGAAGGAGAGAGAAATTCAAAAATTTAAATATAAATTTTTATAACAAAAAGTTTTACAATAGCTCTAGAGTGTAGGACGAGAGCTGTAATAAAAATAAAAAAATATTTTTATATTATAGAAACCACATCAAATGTAGGAAACTAATTCTAAAGAATTCTCTAAAAAATCGTTTTTTATTCGCATAAAAATGTTTCGGCTTACCACCAAGATATATGTAATGTTCGAAACGTATAAGGCATTTATTTTTCTGGAAGAGTCTATCATCAGTGCTCGTAAAGATGCATTTATCTTATATTTGACTGTAATTTAAGCGAAAATCTATACCGATGGCAAACGATGAAAGCAAACATGCTGGATTGGTCAATGCACATGGTACGAAGTTATCGCGATTTGTATGCACGGGTGTAAACTACCCCAATTGAAGAAAAAATGAAAAACAAGATATTTTATGGAAATAATAAATAATGAAACAAAATATTAAAATAAATTAATGTGGAATGAAATACAGTGTTTCCTGTCTGGAGGTTACCCTCTTTTTAAGAGCACTGATGATAGCCTCTTCAAGAAAAATAAATGCCTTATACGTTCCAAACATTACATATATGTTGGTGATAGGCCGAACCAATTGTATGCGAATGTAAACCGGTTTTTCTTGTGAATCTGTGACAATTGGTTAACTACATTTGACGTGGTTTTTATGATATTAAAATATTTATATATAAATATTTATTATTAGATATGAAAGTTTATTTACCTACAGACAACGTTTTTAATCAGTGTAGGAAGTGTTTGTTTCAGGCGGTCAGACGGGTTTGAACGCAGTTCGTGGATTCAGAAGAGAAACACGACCCTACGCTGTAATTCATATATATATATATATATATATATATATATATATATATATATATATATATATATATATATATATATATATACTCGTGCTGGATAAAAAAAATAGAACATATGTATAAAACTGTAAAAATCATTCCGATGGAGATAATTTTCGGCTTTTAAATTGTGTAGGCGAAATATTCTATATGTAAATAACAATTACAACTATTTTTAATCATTTGTCATATTTGCATATGTCAGACTTTATTGTCACAGAGTAGTTTATTGTCACATTGGGAAATTCAACGTTTCAATTTAATAGAACATTATTCGTTGAGTAATCTTAAACTCAAAAAATTTCTGTGTTTAAAAAGATTTTGCAAGTAATTTAATCATAATCTCTCATTATGGGTCGCTCTAAAGACATATATTTGCCTGAGAAGCAACGAATTTTCGATTTGCGGGAAGTAGGAAAGACGCACATGGAAATCGCAACCAAGGTCGGATGTTCAAGATCGGTAGTGACCAAAGTGCTCCAGAAAGATGTTAAGGGTGTTTCCAATAGCAATCGCAAGAAATGCCGACGAAAGAAAAGCACCACTGAAAGACAAGACCGGGCACTGGACAAGGTGGCAAAGAAAAGTCGATTCCAGTCAACAAGCCACATTACTAAAGAGTGGAAACAGGCTTCTGGTGCCGACGTTTCACGAAGCACTACCTACCGAAGGCTCCGGCAACTGGGATACCAAAATCGTATAGCTGCCACCAAACCGCTCCTTAACAAAAAACAGATGTTGAAGAGGCTACGATGGGCAACTGCTCATCAAACCTGGACTACAGACGAATGGCGGCGTGTGATCTTTTCAGGTGAGTCTCGATTTTGTATCTCATTCGGCGACCAAGGGTCACGTGTTTGGCGAAATCCACGGAACGGTATAACCAAGAATGCGTCAAGAAGTCTGTGAAGTTCCCGCAGTCTTACATGGTTTAGGGCTGTATGAGTGCTAAGGGTGTTGGTAATTTTTGCTTCATCAAAGGAAATGTAAACGCAACAGTGTACCAATATATCCTGGAAGCTAATTTACTGCAAGTGCTGGATAATCAGTTTGACAGTGACGCCACAGACATCATTTTTCAACATGACTTGGCACCGGCACACTCTGCCAAGTTCACAACTTCCTGGCTCCGAGAACGATCGATCCCTGTTCTTGAATGGCCGGCGAACTCGCCAGATTTGAACGTTATTGAAGCCTTGTGGGATCAGATGAAGAGGAAGCTTCGCAAAGAAAAACCTACTACCCTTGCAGCCATGAAGATTGCAATACAGAACACATGGGATTCGGTGTCTACACAGATGGCGAGAAGTTGTTGATTCCATTCCCCGGCGAATTGATGCTGTTATCAAGGCAAACGGTGCTGCTACTAAATATTGATTAATTTTTTATTTGTATTTAAGTTAATAAAAAAAACTATTTTGTTTTCTTAGCTGTCTTGTTCTATTATTTTGAAACGCGAAATATTGAAAAACTGACATTGCAATTGATATGAAAAAACAACTATTTCAGTTAGTTTAGCATGATAGGAAAATTTTAGCACCAATTACATCTCACAGATTGTCCTCAATAAGAATTTAGCGTAAAAAAACATGATGTTCTATTTTTTTGACCAGCACGAGTATATATGAAGAATATTAGCGAATTTATTTGTTTGAGGTAACTTTTATAATAATTCAAAAGTATTCAATATTATAAGTAGAGCAGTAATACCAATCATATTAATGCATATAGCTTACATCGACATTCAATGTTTTTACCACACGGACTCACCAGAGTCCAACCACTGAACATAAAAATAAATGTATTTATTTAAAATGTTCACCTATCAAAATTAAACAAAAAATCATTTACGATGCAATTATCTCGAAAGAGTTTTTGGAGAGTGAGCGATCACTGCTAATGATTTATCTGAGAATCCCTAGTGATCTAGAAATGATTAAAAACTATGAAAATGTTCTTAAAAATAGATATTTTCTGGATCATTAGACCTTAAACCGGAAATATATTGCTGACAGTTCTTGATATGTCTATCCATTTTTTAGTACTCTATCGCTGTCTTTCCCGCATTCTGTCAGTTGTGCCGATTTACTCGTTTCCCAACGAGGGCACAGCTAAACACAAGGTTGGTTTTTAACGTGGGGAACCATCGTGCACCTTAGAAAGCGGCACTCTGGATTGGAACAAATGTAAAAAATGCCACAGTTTATAATTAACGACCCATTTGCTTCGGGTCGGTTAGTTTGAATTATTTTTTTTTTGTAAGTTGTGACGAGTTTTTGTAATGCGTATTTGGAAAATTCGGAATTAAAATGTTGCATTCAACTTGTTTTTTTCAGATTATTTGGTAGAGGGAATAGTAAAAAACACACGAAAGGAATTCGTGTGTATAGACGCCATGTTTGGTTACGTATATTTCTGCGATTGCGTCATCAAGCATTCGAGCCAAAAGACTGACAACTTTGACACTGCGTAAAGTATATGTTATAAAATTATTGCACAGTGCATGCTGGTGGTAGGAAGATGACTTAAGACAAAGGAGTATCTCCCAATACTCTCTCTCTCTCTCTCTCTCTCTCTCTCTCTCTCTCTCTCTCTCTCTCTATGACATCAGCGAGCAAAGCAAAAAGTTTCAATCGGACTAAATATAAAAACTAAAAATCGATTGGAAATGAAATTTTTTTTCGTCAGAACGTGAACTAATACTTCCCCTATCTTAATGACTATACATACTTTTTAAATACAGGTTTTCGTTAGAATACTTTACTGGTCAACAATACAGGTGAAATTTAACTCGACTTTATATCAAACATATAAAGAAAAGTCTTATATTCATCTGCCTTTGTGTCCTAATAAAATCAGAAACGACCAAAGTAATTCTTACAAACCTTACATATTCAAATTCAGTTGGTTATGGTAAATGAAAATCTTATAATAATCCTTTGTTTGGAGTCACCAGGGACGAAATTAGGGAATGGTTAATCAGAAGGAAATTACTTTATTTCATTCTTATTAATAACTAGCAAAAACAACCCGCCCCTCCCTCGGGTAGCAATTACTGTAACAATAATTTTCTTTACAGAAAACAAAAGAAATAATTTCCATTTGACATTTTGGTAATTTGGAGGAAAACAACAAAAATATGATTGTCGTAGTGCTATTTGATATATTCTAATGTTGAAAAATTTACTGTATATGAACATAGTCAAATTTTATTTGTTAGAAAGAAAGGTTAATTGATATAGCCTTGAAAATATTTAGAGTCGAGAAATTTTATTTTATTTCAGCATCAAAATAGAAAATGAATTCCCCATAAAAACTGGTTATATAATGAAATGAATAAATGAAAGACTGGAACGTCGATTGGTCAAATAAAACAATTTCATATTAATGAGTATTTCGAAATGGTTATTTTATGCTTTTCGCCTTTATTATTAACTAGCAGGGGTACCCGGCGTTGCCCGGGGCTCTCCCTCCTCCTCTCCGCAAGCAAAATAGGATATTGAGCACTTTTCTCCCGGACAACGCCGAGTATTTAGAAAATCAAGATGGCCTCCAGAGCACTACTAAAATCACTCTTACCGATCCCCCCTCCTTTTTATCGGCACAATAGTCCGAAGAGAAACACTACAGTAGCTCTATCTTGGACATTTAGCACGTTTCTCCCGGACAATGCCGAAGCCTCTGGGTCCTAAATTGACGAAGCCCCCCCCCCCAGTGCTGGGTCCTATACTGTAGAAGCACCCCCGGTGCTGGGTCCTATACTGTAGAAGCGCCCCGGTGGCTATACCGCAGAAGCCTCTGGATCATATACTGTAGAAGCACCCCTGGTGCCTATACTGCATAAGCACCCATGGTCCCTATTCTGTAGAAGCATTCGGGTCCTATATTGTAGAAGCACCCCCGGTGCTGGGTCCTATACTGTAGACGCACCCCTGGTCCCTATACTTTAGAAGCAGCCCTGGTCCCTATACTGCATAAGCACCCATGGTCCCTATTCTGCAGAAGCATCCGGGTCTTATATTGTAGAAGCCCCCCTGGTTCATATACTGCAGAAGCCCTTGGGTCCTATACTGTAGAAGCGCCTCCCTCCCCCCTGGTGCCTATACTGCAGAAGAACCCCCCGCCCAGGTCCATATACTTCAGAAGCCTCCGGGTCCTATATTGTATAAGCATCCCCGCAGGATGAAGATGTTGATAATTCCCCCCCCCAAAAAAAAATTCTCCCCCCCCCCCCCCGCGTTTAAACATTCTCCCCCCAAAGAACTATTTTTATTTTAAAAGATATAAGTTTAGGTTGCTAGGTGCGGATTTGACTGAGCAACCTTTGTTTCACTGTTATTGATACATCCGGACAGAAGTTATGGGATGACTTGATACAACCGGACAGTGCATTTTAATCAAGTTGTTACATGAATACATTGGCTGATTTCAAAATCACCAGTAAATAACATTGAAAAAGTTTTAAAAAACCAGACTCGCCCCCGAAAACTGGCCCCGTTGACCCCCGGGGACATTTTTTTTTTTGTAATTTTGAGATATTATGATCCCAGGATATCTGCGGTCCTAAAGATGTAAACTTTTTGACATGTCGCCGCATAGTTTTTGAGGAGTAGCTGCACATACAAACAAACAGACATACAGACAACTGCCCTTTATATAGGAGAAGACAGAAACAAAGAATTAATAAATAGTAAAAAAAGATTGTTTTTTGTAATTTTAAAGGTTTGGAGAGGTCTTTCTTTCTTTTTCATGACAATTGTTAAAGTCGTCGTCGTCGTCGTCGTCGTCGTCGTCGTCGTCGTCGTCGTCGTCGTCGTCGTCGTCATCATCATCATCATCATCATCATCATCATCATCATCATCATCACCATCATCATCATCATCATCAAGTTTTTCAGGGTATTCACACGTAATCGCCTACAAAGTAGAATTTCATTTGGGGAGCTTGAGGGTGTCAATCTTCAATAATACCCAAACTTTGAACATTTTTATTTACGCCTTGAAAATAAAATATTTAATTAGTCAATTTGAAAGAAGTTATTTATTTAATTTTCACGGGAAAGGTAAGCACAACTAAACAAATCAATTGCTATAATTAAAATTAAGAAAAAAGGATGTATAGTTAAAAAGATATAAGATTAAAGAGCAGCCGCTAAATCCCTCTCCCCCAAAATGAAATTCAGCTTTTTTAGGCGATTACATGTGAAGAGTGAACACTGTGGAAACCGGAAAGACGAAAAATAAACAATTAATTTAGAATTTAGAGTGGGTGATCAGTTTCATATATATTTAACATAAAATGATGCCCCATCTCCAGGTCATTCTAACTTTTTAGGAAAATTAATAAAAATATTTAACCACTAACCCTAAGTCTGAGTGGCAAGGTCACAAAACCACACGTAAAATAGACCCCCCCCCAAAAAAAAACGCAACGGATTAAGCTCCCATAGGAAAAAAAGAATTTAGTTTACTGCCCTAAAACGCTAGAATGGTCCGGAAGTCAGAGGAGCATTTTTAATTTAATATATATACGAAATTGATCCCTACTCTAAATTCTAAAATAAGCGTTTTTTCATCTTTCTGACAAGTTTTAAAGGTGTTCATACGTAATAGCTTAAAAGAGAAAAATATATTTTTTTGTTTTACCACGTCCTTTGAAAAGTAATGAACAAAGTTTCGATATTTTGTTATTATCACTTTAATTAATTACTGGTAATATCGACAAAACTATTCCATATATATAAGCAAATAGGACAATCCAATTATAATCAAATAACAGCAAACAATTATTTATTTTGAATTATTAAAAGCTATAATTATGCAAATTAGATAAACAAAAGATTCTATTTGCAACTTTGTTTGACTATGAGTAGAGTATTTCAAAAGAATATAGTTTATTAATTATTTGAATTAGAGTAACCTGTTTTGATTATAATATAGTAGTGATAAATAAGAAAATATTTCGCATTTATTCATTTAGATAACTGTTAGTAAACGAACACATAAACTGGGTCAAATAGTCAGTCAGCTATTAATAAGTTACTCTTCTTATTTCTTTTTTCTTTCTATCAGTTTAATTAGGTTACTAAATCACCAAGAATGATGGCGCTTAGATTAAACTTACTGCTACACTCTCAAAGGATATCATTCGACTCTGCGACCGGAAGTCTTTAAAGGTTGTTGACCTTTTGATCTTGTTCCAAAAACTGACTCTACGTTAATCTTATGTTCTTTTATATACGCCTTATCTCATAGCACTGACAAGAAGCATTTCCGTATCTACTATGTAGACAGAGTGAAAACGGTGTTGCGTCAGCGATAACACGCCCCTTCTTCCTGTGACGCCCGCGGCAGACAGATTACATGAAAATGGTGCCAGCAGCCTAGAAACAAACCTTACATTAATAACCTGTATGCACAAGGAATGCGTTCCATTAAACCCCTGGACGACCCGACAGCCAGTTTCCCACGCTCTTGCCTTTCTGCCCCCGTCAAGTTAAGAGGGCCGCGACAGCAGGTAATGAGAGAATACAGGTAGCCTTTGCAGCTATAGCGAGCAGTGACGACCTTTTCGTCATTTCTTTACCCTTTTTTTAATAAAAGGTATAATCTCTCTATATTTATACATTCAAGTACCATTTATCTTTTCACACACAAACTCACACACACGCATATATATATATATATATATATATATATATATATATATATATATATATATATATATAATTTGATTTTATTCAAATACTATACATTACAGTTTCATAAATCTGGTCATCCTGGATTTAGGATGAAATCTGGTTAGTCCGAAAGATTCATCAGTTTTCCTTTCTTTTCAAAAATTCCTAAATCGGGTTAACGAAAAAAAATGAACATCGTTAACGTCTTCCGGTAAACCGTTCTTAAACTCGATTTCGGAATCCTCGATAATGGTAATCCCAAATCTTTCTGACCAGCCGGATTTTATCCTAAATGTAGGATTACCAGATTGATCAAACCCGAGTATCCCCAACAGACACTGTAATGTATATAGTGTTTAAATAAAATAAGTTATATTAGTTCTCGTAGAACCTAGGATCGAACATTTTACTGTTTTTTCTCAACTAACTTGTGATACATGATTATATATATATATATATATATATATATATATATATATATATATATATATATATATATATATATATATATATATATATATATATATAAGTGTGTTTATCTGTTAAAAAATGAATTTCTTCACATTTGACATGCACAAATTTGCCTGATAAACAAACACTAAAAGCATATTATTATAATTTAATATTCTGAATATTACTCCGTCATTTATAAAATACCCACGTCGGTGTTCAGATATAATTTGTATATACTAGTAAACTTCCCCACAGTTGCTTAGGAAAACAATCACATAACATTAATGTTCAAAATATTGTGTGTAATAGAACTTGCTAAAACAAAACAGTAATTCAAGAGAATAGATTTTTACCTTATTTTGACATATACTTCGGTATTCTAATAATTCATCACTTACCAATGCCAAACTCGAGGCTAAAAGTTAGTTAGATTTATAGTTGGTTGATGGAACAATACTATGAAAAGATCGAGAACTATGATTAATTCACAGATCAACTCGACATATATTTGTGGACATTGAAATTAAAGACGATCATGTTCCCGCGGTAACGTACTCCATAGGTGGGAAGTTCTGAGAAATAAACTCTGTTCATGGAAGTTCCGTTTTATTTTAGGTACACAGGGGAAAAGGAGAGTTTTCGCAGTGTTGGAAGTAAGACAAGACAGAGAGAGAGAGAGAGAGAGAGAGAGAGAGAGAGAGAGAGAGAGAGAGAGAGAGAGGGGGGTTAATAGGAAAAAACTAACGAGAAGATTTTTTTTTAATTTCTAAAGATAAAACTTGCAGTTAATAGCAGCTTTCTTTCTTTCGTTTTTCCTGTCTTCCCCGTTCAAGAGATTATATCTTTACATTTTTAAATTTCAGCAGCAGTTTCAACTTTTTTTAGGGTCCAATATTTAAACACTGATGAGTCTTTATAAGACGAAACACGTGTATGTGGATGTTAATGTTTATATGATATGTGTTAACTCCCCTAGCGGAGATCATTCTGATGTAAAAAAAAACAACGTTTTTTACCTAAACTAATACGCGCGATTCATCTCGGAACAGAATTAAATCCTCTACGGAAACCGATTAGCGAAATTAAATACGGTAAATTTTTCCTACAATTCAACTAGCAAGTTTTGAGTAAGATCAAAGTGTAGTATCTCTTCTGAGGCAATTTTTTTATTTTTTTCAATTCAAAGTGTCCCTTTTGGAGAAGCTGGATTGTCTCCACATTAAAAACCGACCTTGTGTCTTACTCTGCCCTCGTGGGGAGACAAGTAAATAGGTAAATCTAGCAAGCCCGCCGAGACAGCTAAGACGTTGGACTTTCACACTCAACGTTGAAGGTCCATGTTTGAGCGTCGCAGTCGATGCGTTGATTGGATAAAGCCATACTGATGAGTCTACAAAAGATGAAATACGTGGCTGTTGATGTTTCTTACGATCGTTGCGATTGAGCTGGGTTTAAAAAAAATAGAATTTAACAGTAGAAAAAGTTGTTTTTAGTAAAAATAATGAACCCAAATTGAAATTCAGTGTAAGTCAATGTAATTCTGTGTTATGTGGAAAAATAACAGAAATGCTAAATTACTTGTAAAAGACCATATATCTTTTTATTCGAGTTGAGTTTCCAGTGTTTTGGTGCAACCGAAGGTACCGATGGATGATCAAATTAATTTATAATGTTCATATATATATATATATATATATATATATATATATATATATATATATATATATATATATATTTATATATATATATTAGAGAGAGAGAGAGAGGGGGAGAGAGAGATAGAGAGACATTTTGATACCCAGACAAAAGGTAAAAAATCCAATTTTGAAAGTATTTTTCCCTCGGCTCTGAATGATAACAAACAATAGAAAGAGTAAAGGTGACATAAGTTCACACCTGGATATGTTTGAAATAAAGTCACGTGGATTTCCGGCAAAACTTCGCTACCCTGCAATCAATCCCCGCTCAACAAAATAATTTCACCACCACCACCACACTTCTTCTTCTTCTTCTTCTTCTTCTTCTTCTTATTATTATTATTATTATTATTATTATTATTATTATTATTATTATTATTATTATTATTATTACTGATAATAATTCAAATCTAATAGAATATCACCTGCTAAACAGAGCGGAGATAAACTGCATAAAATCAAAAACATCACAATTTGTTCTTTGTTGTGTTAATTCTTTTCCTTGTCATATATATATATATATATATATATATATATATATATATATATATATATATATATATATATATATATAATGGTAATAATCCAAGTCTTCATTATATGTCTCCCTTTCCACTTTATTTTATTTTATTCTATTGATTTGTTTTGTTTGTTTTGTTTGTTTTAGATTTTAGATTTTAACTTTTTTATTTTTAACGGCCCTAAACCCCGTGACTCCCTAAATTTTGAAATTTTAAATTTATTTTCTTCTTCTTCTTCTTTTTTTCTCCACTTCATTCTCTCCAAATATGATCTGAGGTTAAGATCGGATTCTAACTCTGCCTGATCAGATCTCAGTTTATTATAACTGTTGATCGATAACATCGACATGCCAGTGTCGCAGATTTTGTACATGTCTGTGTAAATAAAAATAATCATATATATATATATATATATATATATATATATATATATATATATATATATATATATATATATATATATATCCTGTGACGGGATTTAAATTGTTAACGTCTTTCCTGGAACAGTGCGAGACCGTTCTTTTGGGGTCTAACTAACCTCTCGTGAGCGTTTCTCGGCTATCTTTATGAAATTCTTTTCTTTTCTCCAGCTTTCTTGTTCATTAGCTTTTTTCACCCGAAGATTATTCGACGAAGAATCGAAAACGTTCGTGATAATATGGAATATGCATTACTTCTTTTATCTGAACACAAAAAGATCATTAGAAAAATTGAAAAGATAAAAAAGTATAGTTAAGCAGAAATTCTCTTATTTTAACAATGTTTGCTTAAATGAAAACAGGCTACCTAAATACACACACACACAATATATATATATATATATATATATATATATATATATATATATATATATATATATATATATACCCTTCAAGACATTTATTCATTACTAGCTTCTATGTTGTTGCTACTCTCTCTCTCTCTCTCTCTCTCTCTCTGTCTCTCTACTTTACTCTATCGTTATATCCAGGGGAGGTGATCGACTGAGCTCTAATATCTGGCAACTCCTTGTAAGACATTCACAGCAAAAACTGGTCTTTATACCATAACGAAAGAAAAGAAGACTTTTTTCAGGTACTTTCTGGAGCGGTAGAATGATCCAACCATTTTTCCGGCCACCTTAGCAACAGATTTGATATAAATCTTCCATTTCATGTTAAGAGTGAAAGTCAGTCTTAGGAGCTTATCAAAGCAAAGGGGTTCTCCAAGGAGAGAAAGAGCTATTCATTTCGACTGGGACAAAACGAGGAACAGAGCGTTGATGGTGAAAGGAGGGAAGCGTTGGGTTTTAGAGATGTGAAAAGTAACCAGCCAGCGTAAGCGTTTCCCACCTATTGCACTACGTCCGCGAGGTAGGAAGAGAGAAAGAAACAAAAAGAAAATGATTATCAATGCTCTTCGAAATGCTGCCATAGATGGTTGTATCATCTGCATAGATATCAGCGAATGATCTCAGAATATGAATCGGAAGATCATTGATGAAGTTCAGAAAGAGGGTAGAGCTCAGAATGGATTCTTGAGGCGTTGACACCATGTGTTTCTGACTTCTGAATTACTAGCTACCTCAGTGGGTGTGTAATCATTTTGTCTCCGTGGCTTGTAATGCGTCTAAACAGATGTAGATAAGACCTAGATTGGCAAGCAAAAAAAAAGAAATATCCTCCCAGATTGGCAAATACTTTTGTTCCTTTTGTTTTGTAGTCAAAGTTGTTACATCCGCATCCAACGTTGTTAGTTGCAAGTGTAAAAAAATGACGGGGAAAAATTATGCTTCGCAAGTGTTCGCACTAATATTCATATAAGATAATGTATCAATTCGTGAAGTTAAAAAATAACTAAGACAAATAACGTCTCGAACGAGAAAGTTAAAAAAGAAAAGAAAAACGAAAAAAAAAACGTATCAATCGGTATAAGAAGAAGAACTGAATAAAAAAAAAGAACCAGAGTAGATTTCTTTCCGAATTAATTTCAGACAGCGGGGTTTGTCTGACTTGCTATAAAATAAACTCCCTTTTCCTATACTCTTTAAATGATTTAGTCCGTCCAGCACGTATTTTACTCGGGTGGCAGACGAGAAGTACATTTACATTGTTTATTTATATAGAAATAAATACACATTGGTCTTTATTATAGAACGGGGAATATTAATTGAGTTCTGAATTTAACCACACCTCTTACAATGCTCTGCCACTTAACTATGAAGGCCAGAATCAATCACGCATTCAAAATATTTACAGATTAAAGGCAATGGTCTGTTCAAACATGCTGACTTACTTCAGATCAATTTCCGCTTTTCACAGTGGAGCAATCATCCGTAAAACAGGGCGAATCAAATCAAATACAGGTCTCTATTTGACGTTACCACGAACCCTGAAAGCATTCTTATATGAAAATAAAACTCTTATAATAATGGATGGTTCAAATAACCTATAATTTTCCCCATCTCTCCTTAACACTTTCCCCAGTCTAATAAGTAAAAAAGTAAATTCGCGTGAATAAACACGGTACAACTTTGTTGACCGGCTTGGTTCTGGTGTTGGCATTCTTGCAGGAGGGGCCACGTAATGGTTGCAAACATCCCTAAGTGAAAGTGACTCTATGGAATCGAATAGATTCGAACCTGGCATACCAAGGTCGTCAGTCTGTGTCGTTATCCACTTGACCACCGTCACCTACCGCAGACAATGAGCCTGATCTTACCCGTAGTTGTGCTTTTCATACCAAGTCAAGGATACGTCCACAACAATCAGTCCGACAGAGTCTAGATTATTTGAGTTAGGTGTCCTTTTTTCTGTCGGTCTGAGGTATGGTTCCGTTCAGTTCTTGGAGGTCCACCCTCCCAGGCTTTACTTTCTCACGCTTTAAGAAGGAGCTAGTTTATTGTTAATCGCATGAGGCGCCCCTAACGATGTGGCTTCTCAGGCATTTTTGTAAGCCAGTCTCCTTCTCTTTGGGCGCTGCCATTTTCGTCTCCACCTTCCGATCGTGTCTTACATCTCGCGGTGGGAGGGAAGAAAATACTAACCCCAGACAGCTGTCGTCTCTACATCGACAGATACCTGATTTAGATTGTCTCTATTTATTTGCCTCCCTACGAGTGCAACGTTAAACACAATGTCGTGTATTTATGTGGGAGATATCCAACAACCCCAAAAGGGGCACTCTGGATAAGACAAAAATAAAAGTTACACAGTTAGGAATGAATTCTCTCCCCCTCCCCCTAACTGAGGACCGAACTCTTACTCTTGCACTTTGATCCTAGCCCGAAGACCCAAAAAGTAGTGCATACATGCGGGTCGTCACAGGTTTCAGATAAAACATTGCTCTTCGTAGAAAAAAGAATCGAGCTCTCTAAACACCCAATTGCGAGAATGTAAACACAGAAAAATAAGCGTTATAGTCTCCTATACTTTGGGGCGAGCATAATATGGTAAGGATAAAATGCCCGACTGTTGATTATAGTTTCAAGGGATATAGCGATTGGGTTTCAAATCTAAGCGTGAAAACACTTGCCACACTGAAGAGGTGTAATACGGCAAAAAAGTTGCCCGTCCAAGACTACATTTTCATTATCAATTATTATACTAAATGAGAGTTAATTAACGTTTGTTTTCCTAAGCCTTTTTCTCTATATTTTAATCACAGAAAATACATGCTAAATATTCCTCAGATTTAAGATTGAGTTCTGTTTGAAAAAAAACAAACTATTTTAATTGTTCTTATTAGCTTTAATTCCAATTAACTCACCAAGTGGCAAATTTACTATAAACTTTCTATCCATCAGTTTCACCCTATATCATTGTATGTTGTTTGAACCACAACATGACATAAAAGCAGGTGTACCCCAAGGGTCGATCCTTGGATCTTTATTGTTTCTGATTTTCATAAACGACCTTCCTGATGCCATTGTGTCTGAGATGGGTATATTTGTTGATAACACCACGCTCTACTCTCGTCATGTGGGTAAAACGGACGCGCACATATCCGAGTGGAATGGGGTCATAAACGGATGGTAACATTTAATGCTGCTAAGACAGAGCTTCTTTCCCTCAACAACTATAAACACCTCTTCAACCACCGATTGTCATGGCAAATAACACACTACATGACAGTCCAACGTTCAAACTCATCGGTCTAACATTCATAGGTAACATGAATTGGAACAAATACATATACGGCATTGCCAAAGCTGCTGAAAAGAAAGTGAGTTCCCTCTACCCTGCTAGAAAAATTCTTACACCTGACAGTATCCTATATCTCTACAAAGCCACCATACGTCCATGCATGGAGTATTGTCGTCAGATCTGGGCTGGTGCACCATCCACTAGTGTCTCTCTTTTAGACAAGGTCTCAAAAAGAGTATCTAATCTAATAGGTCCTAATAAGTACTTGAATGAAATGTGCTCCGATGAACTTGCTGCTCTGGTGCCCCCTCGACGTAAATACACTCGACCAACCCGACAATCAGCCAAATCCGATCCATTCACTGTGGCGGTCTTCACATGCCGGAGAGCCTTCTACTCCAATAACTTTTTAACTCGTGCTGCTGGCCTTTGGAACTCTCTCCCTGTTCTCTGTTTCTACGACTGTACCGACATGCAGAAATGTAAAACTAATGTGAACAAGCATCTTGCTGCACAGCTTCCAATTTATGATGACCCCCAAAACTTTAACCCTAATTCTCAGTAGCTCCTTACGTCTACAGTGGCAACTTGCTTTGTTTGGAGTGAACTAAGTTTATAAAAGAAAACGCTTATTGTATCCACCATCTACAACTCTCGATTCCATCTCTCTTTCTTTCTCTCTCTCTCTCTCTCTCTCTCTCTCTGTCTTTCTCTCTAAAACTAAAACACACTCTCTATCTGTTTATTAAAAGTCAAATATAGCAGAGAAAGGAGTCGTTTTCAAGTCCAAAACCTTCTTGCTCCGTCGTCCTCTGAAATAATCAAATTATGCCCAATTTCAACCATTGTTATTAATCATCACGGTGTTGCATCACTGCCTACCTGATAAACTCATTAACCCTTATCCTCGAGTGGCGTTTGACTCTTGATAAGTGGTAAGTCTTTAGTAAAAAAACAAAACAACTATAATAATAATAAAAAATGGTGGAATAATCAATTATAAACAAAAGGAAATATTACCACACAGAGTAATAGTATTTAATGTGTAGTTGAAGAGAGAGAGAGAGAGAGAGAGAGAGAGAGAGAGAGAGAGAGAGAGAGAGAGAGACGGAGAGAGAATGAGAGAGAAAGAGAGAGAGAGAGAGAGATAGACAGATAGCCAGACAGGCAGACAGACAGGCAGATAGACAGACAGACAGACAGAGAAAAAGAGACGGGTGAGGTTGGGGATAGAAACTTAATTTTGGACTTTGGACGCTGTCTCTTTATTTTAAGCTGATTTTGCAAACTCACTTTTTCTGATAAAAAAATCCTACTCGAGTTCATTGGGTAACCCAACGAATCACAACTGTCTCTCTTTCTCTCGCTCTTATATATATATATATATATATATATATATATATATATATATATATATATATATATATATATATATATATATATTGTGTGTGCATTTAAGCAGTATGTTTACATTTAGAGAAACGTTGTTGCATAGCACGGAATATTTTTGTTCAATTAGTTTCTTTTTGATCTTCTTGATCTTTCGGATGATCCATCGCGTATCTCTGTCGAATTGTCGGATGTCGGCTTTGTAGGCGGTTTTTGTTCCATTCTTTTGCAAGTACTTTCGATGGACTCTCTCAATCGTCTTTAGGCGGAGGGTTGAACTTGCTTATTCGCGTCTGCTGCGTTCGAACTGTGCGCCAACTTATAGCTTTTTGAAAGAACGTATGCTCAATGAGATGGCTAATTAAAATTTACAATATTTAAAATTTTAAATGTACAATATTTAAAAAGGTTAAATGTAGTATTTTTATTTAGTTGTCGGCTAATGATATTTTAGAGTGAATTACTAACCTAGGCACTTTAAAATATTTTGACTCGATTCGTAATTAATATTGTTTATTGTGGGCGTCTGGTATTTATATATAATGTCTCTGGGATTTTCAGTCTTTTTACGTTTGAGTCGTAATGTAGAATTTTTGGGTTATTAACTAAAAGTTGTCTAAATTGCGAATGCGAGTAGTTGTGTTGCTTTAAATTATGGCAGATAGAACTGGAGTCGGAAAGATGTAATGTGAGCCTTCGGGAAAGTGTAGTAACCAATGTAACATTTAGTTTTAATATTGTTATGTGAAGAGATACATTCTCCGAAGGGGAATTGGAACTGATATATTACGTTGGTTCGTTCTATTAGTTTTATTTGGCCTGAGAGGTATTATTGTAAATTATGAGGTAATCATTTTTAATTTTTTTTAATAAATGATAAATCTAATATTTTTATTACTATTAACAGGAGATATGTATCTGTGTATTATGTCTAAATTAAAATTATGATGCAACTCGTTACAGTAGAATATGTTAATATAGTTGAAATTGTTAAGCTGGTTGTCATTCGTTTTATCTATGTTTCTAATGGTTAATTTGATTTGTTCATCTACCAGGTAATTGGTCATTAAGACATGTTTAATGTTTTTAATTCATCGAGGAATATTGTTTTGGTTGGTAGAGTACAATTGAGCCCAGTTTATTAGATTTTTTATAATTGCGATTTTATAGCGGTATGAACATTCAGTTTTGTAGTTTAACATGCAAGAATTAATGGAGGTAGTGTTTTATGGAAAGTTGATGAGTTTATCATTGTTAGAGTCAATAAGTACGTCTAGAAACGGAATGTTGTTATTAATGTCTAGTTCATAGGTGAATGTGAGTACATAGCTTGTTTGAAAGATGTTTTGTAGTTCTTTTATTTCATTATTGTTGTCTGCTATTACTTCCAGTATTTTTTTAATGTCTAATCTTGAAAGCAAAATATTTAATACAATCACTAAACCCTATATTTATGGCAGGTACATGGACGATATCCTTATTCTAACAGAACGCAATAATGAATAAAAGAACATTAACATTAACAGCTCTATGCGATGGGCAAGGCCAGGCAAAGAATAACCCCACCCCTCGGCACTCACCATAATGAAGCCTCAGAGTCTATTTATGTTTTAGTAAGTTCATCGGGTCACACTTCGTTGAAGTACTTGTAAAACAAGCATAGGTATACAACTCTGCGACGATGCGATAGGGGTTGGAGTTTGGCAGCCGGTGCGGGACATATTAGGTTAGAAATTCGTTTTTGCACCCTGTCACAGAGGGAGGAGCTAGTGGTTAGTGAACCAGCCCCGATATGGCAATAATACTATATGCATGGGCGAATGGTGGCTTTATAGAGATATGGGATACTGGCAGACGTAAAACGTTTTCTAACCCGGTAGAGGGAGACTACTTCCTTTGCGGCAGACTTGGCAACATATTCTATGTACTTATTCCAACTGATATTGCCTGGAAATGTCAGTTCAAGTGCCGCTAACTGATTTGTTTATTAGTCTATGTCCGGTATTTTGTTTGACATTTAGAAGTATGTATTAATATATTGCTGTTTCTTCTTTTTTTCTCAACTGAGAAATTATAATTTTTGGAGGACCTTCCTCTTTCATGAGTCAGTTACGAAATACTATCTATCTTTTTCTCATAGTCTACTCTCTCTCTCTCTCTCTCTCTCTCTCTCTCTATATATATATATATATGTATATATATGTATATATATATATATGTATATATATATATATATATATATATATATATATATATATATATATATGTGTGTGTGTGTGTGTGTGTATAGTTATTGTATCGTCGTTCTTTCCTAGATGTCAATCCAACAACACCCCGGTGTTTATAAAATAATGATCAATAACAGGTAGAGCTGTATTATAGTATGAATTCCATTTATGTATACCAAAATTATTGGTTACATATGTGCATACATGTTTCAGCCGCGATCTCGTTTCAAATCCAGCTTCCTCAGACCTTCGCACTAACTTAACTTAATGTGTGTATCAATAAAAAGTTATACTAAATATATATATATATATATATAAATATATATATATATATATATATTACAAATAAATCACAGTCCTAAAATAACCGCTTAATGCCGTAAGAGAGAAGAGAGAGAGAGAGAGAGAGAGAGGGAGAGAGAGAGAGAGAGAGAGAGGGAGAGAGAGAGAGAGAGAGAGAGTGTGTGTGTGTGTGTGTGTAGTCGGGAATAAAGTCTATAATTAATAGAGAGTCTCCAACTGAGCACAAATGGACAGGTGGTGGCCTTGACAAGGGACAAGTGTGAAATATAGAAAGCATATTCCATAAGTGTTAAGAAGTTAACTTATTCGGTTGAAGGGTCATAAATAGAAGGATTGCTAAACAGTCGACAACAGTTGGTTGGCGGCCTTGCTGCGGTGTCAACGCGTGCACACAAGTCAATCCTATCCAAAGTCATCCAATTAAACTTATGTGATCGGCAACAAATTTGCAGAACCTATGAATAAATCAAAGACTTAAAACTGCAATGAAAATCAAAAATTAATTAATTTTTGATCGCAGTTTAACTTAGTATTGCTATTCTAAATGACGAGCAAGGCAACCCGGCGTTGTCCGGGGTTATGAATAACAAAATAGAATATTTTAAAACGTGTGTGCAGCATCTTTCTTTTAAAACCTTTTTCATCCCCCCTTTCTCTCTCTCTTTCTCCCACTCTCTCTGATAGCCAGACACACATGTCCAGTGATTATTTTTTATGTACGTAAAAATGAATAAATATATATATAAAATAAAATAAATAAACACACGTTTTATTAAGAGCGACTTAATGCAATATTCTGCATGATTTTACCGCTTAGGAAGTGAAAAATACATTTTTCACACACACACACACACACACACACACACACACACATATATATATATATATATATATATATATATATATATATATATATATATATATATATATATATATTATCCCCCTGTCTCATAACTTCACTCTCGTGGACTAGAGTATGGCAATTGTGCATCCAATAGTTAGGCTACATTTTAGGACTTTTCAAAAGCGTGAAGTAACCCATTTGTTGCCATTACTCCCAGTTCCACTCTCATTCGAAGTGATAGTACCGGTCAAGGCCCTATCTATGGGTTGAATAGAAATTATCGTTTACAGACTATTTATTAACCAAATATATGCATGTAAAACAAATTAATTAATAAACTAATCGTATACAAAGCATATGTAGGGGTTTAACAGCATTACATGCTGTTAAACCAACCAACCAACCAACGAACTTCTTCTTCCGTTTGCCCCCTCTGTCTTGGAACTGGTTCAATATAATAAAAACAAAGAAATAAGAAAAAATAAAGAAAGCAGGTAAAAACATAAAGGTGAGTGACTAGTAAAAGCAATTATATATTAGTTATAATTATATTATATAGTTATTTTTTAATTTTATCCCTAAGGGAATGGATATAAGGATTTTTATCACAATCAAGTCGAGGTCACACTAATGCGGAATAAATGAGTTTTGTAAATGCTTCTTCGATCATTTTCTAATTTTATCCGGACAAACGGGCAGAAAAGACGACTTTTTTATATTAAGCGTTTTTCAGTAGCGTAGTGCTCTATTAATTTACAAAGAGCTATTCATTATCACTAATGGAAACCAACGACGATACGATTATATATATATATATATATATATATATATATATATATATATATATATATATATATATATATACACATAATATTATCTTATATGTATATAAAATATAAAGTAAACAGTAATATATATAAATGAGTTCAGTGGGTACTTTGCAAACGATAGGATTTCGAACATACATACAAATCGTACAGATGAAAACTAGAGACTACTGGAAAACGAAAATCACAAAATCCTCTGGCACATCGAGGTTCAAACAGATAAACTCATTCAAGCAAGGAAACTGGACGTCATAGAAATCAACAAGAAGGAAAGAAACTGCCAAATTGTAGACTTGCCGTTCCAGTAGACCACAGGGTAAAGATCACAGAGAAGGAAAAACGAAGCAAATACACGAAGCTTGTGAGAGAACTTAAAGTAATATGGAACATGAAGAAAGTCAATATAATACCAATAATTGTAGGAACACTAGGAACTGTCCCGAAACAAACTAGAAAAAATAGGGGAAATTGGAATCAAGGGGAAGACTGAGACTATACAACGAACGGCGGTGATGAAAGCAGCTGAAATTTTCAGGAAAATTATCGAATGCGGAAACCAACCCACATAAACTACAAATACTAACCAGCAATATGGAAACTGCAACAGAAGTAAAACAAAAAGATGGAAGGAACTAAAACTGCAAGAAATTTTATAAACTGTGCCCCCCCCCCCTAAAGCATCAACTTCGGTTGATACCACACAAAATAGGTGTGAATGGTCAAGGATTATGGAAAGACCGAGAAGGGAGAGCACTAACCGGTACTGATATCGAATATGTAAAAGTTTCCGGGAACCTCGCGTCGGCAGCGTTCGGGCATGTTACGTAAACATCCGAGAGATGCCGAAGCGATTAGTCAATCAACTGTCAGCTTGCAGACGACATGGAATGGAATGCGGCGTTGGATCACTGAACACGCAGATCGATTGGAAGAATTCTTTTTAGGGAAGTCTGCGAAGACCATTTGTAACGAAATCCTCGTCAGATCAGAGGCCCAGGGCATACGGTTGAGATAGGCGAGTCTCTGTTTAACCCTAACCCTAACCTTAACCCTACCCAGACTGATTATAAAGACAATGTCAAATAAGCCCCCTCCCCCAAAAAATACTTAAAGAAAATTATTTTTCAGTTTTAAGAAACACACAAGAAAATACTTTTCAACCAGTTGACTGAATACAAAACGAAATGCAAAAAATGTATTTATTAACAGTTGTTTAGCATTGTTTTGCTATTTTTTTTTTTAACATTTAATAACAGTGATTTCGCTATGATTTGTTCGTTTTTTGTTATTTGCTATCTTTTTTAAAATAAAACTGAAAAAAATATGACGAAGCAACGTATCGAAGTTATCGTCTGTAAACATTCGCCTCGTCATCTCTCGGGTGTTTACGTAACATGCCCGAACGCTGCCGACGCGAAGATCTCGGAAACTGGTATATGTTCGATATCAGCACCCACTAACCAGACCTCCACTGGAAGAGTGCAGAGAGTACTGGGACCTTATGGGGGCTTATTGCCATCCAAATCCCAATGAAGACCAATGGTCGTTACCACCAAGAAATCAAAGGTAAGCGGCTGTTGCGATAACGCAAAGTCATTTGTAAAGGTTATCAAAAGAGGTGAAGAGTACTGGAAATCTGGAGAGATTTGTTGTCACGCAGACTCCAGGGAACACCAATGGTTATAATCAGTGAGTAATCTCTGATGATGACCTATATGAAAAAATTCTAGTGGGTACAAATAATAATAATAATAATAATAATAATAATAATAATAATAATAATAATAATAATAATAATAATAATAATTAGTTGAGAAAAAAGTAGGAATAGAAACAGCTACATAGACGATTCATAAGAATGACAAGAGAAGAGACCCATGAAAACATCTAAACATGGCTTTAAAAAAGAACACTTGAACAGAGAAACGGATTCGCTACTGACAGCTACGTAGAACAATGCGCTTAGAACTGACTACATAAAAGCTAAAATAGATAACACCCAGGAAAACAGTAAATGTAGACTCTGTGGACAAAAAGATGAGACTGTAAATTACATAATAAATGAATGAAGCAAACTAGCCGCAAAAGAATACAAAAAACAGACACGACTGCGTGGGGAAATCAGTACGCAGAGAACTATACAAACGATTGCATTTTGAACACAGAAACAAATGGTACAGACACAAACCGGAAAACGAAAACCACAAAATCCTCTGGGACATGGAGGTACAAACAGATAACTTAATCCAAGCAAGAAGACCAGACGTCATAATAGTCAACAATAAGGGTAAAAACTGCCAAATCGTAAATTTTGCCATCCCAGCAGACCACGTGATAAAGAGCAAGGAGACGAAAACGAAGCAAATACACAGAACTTGCTAGAGAATTGAAACGTATATGGAATGTGAATGGAATGTGAAGAAAGTCAATATAATAACAGTAATCGTAGGAACACTAGGAACAGTCCCGAAAAAAACCCTAGAAAAACTGAGACTATACAACGGACGCCAATGATAAAAACAGCTGAAATCGTGAGGAAAATCCTCGAATGCGGAAACCAACCAACATAAATTACGAACGCTAACCAGCCACATGGAAGTTGCAATAGAAATATAAAAAAAAACGTAGAAGGAACACCACGTGAACCAGATGGAAATGAAACTGCAGGAAATTTCATACTACCCTTTCCGTCTCCCCACAAAACATAATATGATGGCACCAGCCTCGGCTGATACCACACAAAATAGTCGTGAAAAGCCAAGGAGGGCGGAAAGACCGAGAAGGGATAGCATTAACAAGACCTCTACTGGAAAGGTGCGGAGATTACTGAGATCTTTGAGATGATTACTGCCACCCAAACGCCAGAGAAGACCAATAGTCGTGGCCAGCGTGCTATCAATGGAAAACGACTGTTGCGATCAAGCAAAATCATTTGCAATGGTGTTCGAAAGAGGTTGAGATTACTGGAAATTTGGGGAAACGGATATTGTCAGTAAGCAATCACTGATGATAAAATGTGTGATAACTCCTAGTGAGTTTATAATAATAATAATAATAATAATAATAATAATAATAATAATAATAATAATAATAATAATATGCCGATTGGAAAAAAACTTTAGCGCATGTTGTATCTGAATGTCCTATGCTAGCACACGACAAAGTCGCTCAAGAACTACACTGGAATATATGCAGACTTTATGAATTGGATAAAAATGAAAAGTGGTATGAGCATAAGCCAGAAGTGATACAGGAGAACGCAATATCAAACTTCTTTGGGACATGCGCATACAAACTGATAAGATTCTTGAACATTCCAAACCCGACTTAATCTTTCTAAACAAAAACAAGAGAACTTGCTTAATCATTGATATAGCCTGCTCGTTCGATACCAGAGTGCGGGAGAAAGAACACGAAAAAAAAAATCAAGATCTAAAATGTGAATTTGTTAGACTATAGAAATGTAAAGAAGTAAAGTTGATTCCCGTTGTAATTGGAACGCTTGCAACCATAACGAAAAGCCACCATAAATGGCTTAAACAGATTGATGAGACAATTTCTTTTCCAATTCTGCAAAAAGCTTGCCTGTTAGGAACAGCGAAAGTGTTAAGGTACAGCTTGAATGTCTAAAGTCAAGGGAATTGACTTGATATTCAAAAAAGAAAAATCCAACTAAAAACATCCAAAAGTTGAGACTATTATGAAATAATAATAATAATAATAATAATAATAATAATAATAATAATAATAATAATAATAATAATAATAATAATAATAAAGCCGGCAAAAAAGACACCAGATGCTGGGATCAAATAACCAGGAAATTAATGACGATGCACAACGCACATCATTCGAAGAATTTTACCGACCGAGTGGATGTAAGAAAAGAAAGAAAGGGGAAGATGACTACTAAATATTGAAAAACAATGCAATTAAATGACTAGAAAAATAATCAAACAGGTACAAAGAGGCTGAACATCGCCGCCAAAATTATCGCCAAGGTAAACAACTCCATAGAACATCACCTGATTTTGCCAGTGAGCGATCACTGGCAATGATTCGTGTGCTAACTACTACTACTACTACTACTACTACTACTACTACTACTACTACTACTACTACTACTACTACTAATAATAATAATGAATAAAGTATATAAAATCCAAGATGGAAAAGAGCCAGAGAAGATAAAGAAGACCAGTAAAATATAGACTGCAGACAAAGAGACGAAACAGTAATCACATTACACGTGAATTGGGACGGTTGTTCACTGGAAGCTGTGCAAACGATTACGCTTTTAACACACGTATAAAAGGCACAGACACACACACACAAACAAGAGGTACTATTGGAAAATGGAATGTCTGTCATCGTCTAGAACTTTGAAATACAAACAAACTCATCCAAGGCAGAAGACCAGGCATGATAATAGTCAACGAGAAGGAGAAAACCTGCCAAATAGTAGACTTTGGCGTCCCAGCCGTTCGTAGGGTGAAGCTGAAGGAAGCATTAAACCGTTCATGAAAAGTTGTGTTTGATGATGAAGATGATGATGATTATCATACTACGACTACTACTTATAATGATAATAATAATAATAATGATGATAATAATAATAATTATTATTATAATTATAATGATAATAATGATAATAACAATAATAATAAGACAAGCCTAAGACAAATAGCAAACTGGAAAGCACCAGGCTTCGATGGAATACATGCATACTGGTTAAAAAAATGGCTAGCGCAGAAACTGAGAGGATTTATCGACGAAAGAGACGTACCAGAGTGGATGACAAAAGGGAGGAAAACGCTTATACAAAAAAAACACCAGAAAGGGAACGATCCCAAGCAACTACAGAAGAATAACCTGTTTACCAACAATGTGGAAAATCCTAACGGCACAACTGAGAGAACAAATCTACAAGTTCCTAAACAAACGTGGACTACTCCCCGAAAGAACAAAAAGGATGCCGGAAAGTGAAAAGATAGATGCATGATCTGCTATACATAGATTAAAAGATCACGAAGGAGGTAAAACATAGAAAAAAGAACACATCGATGGCATGGATCGACTACAAGAAAGTCTACGACAGAATTCCCCAAGCATGGATAATTGAATTCTTCAAAATGTACATGATACCAGACAAGATTATTATCTTTATAAAGAAAGCATTGGAAACATGGAGATTAAAACTGACAGCTGAAGGACAACACCTGACAGTGATTAAAATACAGAGGCATTTTCCAAGGCGGCTCTCTATCACCACTACTGTTTATAATAGCCATGATTCCACTAAAGTACATACTACTCAGTGAATGTGATGCCGGATACGAGCTTACAGACGCCGAACAAAGAATAAACCACCTCATGTACATTGACAACCTGAAACTATTTGCAAAAAGGAACTTGAAAATGTGATAAATACGACCAGAATCGTCAGTCAGGACATTCAAATGGAATTCGGAATGGAAAAGTGTGCAGTGCTAGAGATGAAAAGAGGAAAACTGAAGAAAACAGAGGGCATGCGACTGCCCAACCAAGAGGAGGTGAGGGCACTAGGCGGACAGGATAGCTATAAATATTTCGGAGTTCCGGAAGCGGACACCATCAAATCTACAGAAATGAAAGAGAAGATTAGAAAGAAAAACTCTGAAGAACAAGAAAACTCTTAGAAACGAAATTATATAGCAGCAATCTAGTAAACGGAATGAACACATGGTCAGTATCACTAATAAAATACTCTGGACCATTCATAGGCTGGACTAAAGAAGAACTCAGGTACCTTAACCAGAAAACTAAAAAGTTAATGACCATGCACTATGAACTACACCCAACAGATGATACGGGCAGACTCTACATGACAAAAAAAAACGAACGGGGAAGAGGACTGATAAGTATAGAAGACTGTGTGGAAGACACAAAAAAAGGAGCTGAAGAAATACATAACCCAGAATACAGAAAAGCTAATCACTATTCTGTGGACAAAGAGACGAGATGGTAAATCATATAAGAAGATAATACAGCAAACTACCTCTAAAAGAATACAAAAAAAAACAGACTCAACTGTGTGGGGAAAGCAGTACACTGTGAACTGTGCAAATGGTCGAATTTTGAACATGCAGATAAATGGTACAAACATAATCCAAAGACAGTACTGAAAAAAGAAAAACATATGGATGTACAAATAGATAAACTCATACAAGCAAGGAAACCGGATGTTATAATAATAAAAAAAAACAGGAAAATTTTTGCAAAATGGTTGACTTCGCCGTTTCAGCAAACCCTAGTGTGAAGGTACAGGTGACGGAAAAATGAAGCAAATACACGGAACTTGCAAGAGAACTGAAAGGAATATGGAGCATGAAGAAAGTAAATATAATACCAATAATCGTTGGAGCACTAGAGTAGAGTCCCAAAAACACTGGAGAAAAAACTAGGAGAAATCGGAATCAAAGGGATCACTGGGACCATACAAACGGACGCAATGATAAAAACAGCTTCAATCTTAAGGAAAATCATCAGATGCGGAAACCAACTTGCCTAAGCTACGAATGGTAACCACTCACATGGAAGTTACAAAAGGAAGAAAATAAAACCACAGGAAGAACACCACGTCACGAACCAAGGAACAGTAACCGCAAGAAACATCATAAGCTGCCCCTCCCCCTCCAAAAAAATGGCACCGGCCTCGGCTGACACCACACTAAATAGTCGTAGAGGGTCAAGGAGGATGGGAAGACCGAGGATGGGCAGCACTAACCAGACCTCAACTGGAAGATTGCGGAGAGTGCTAGGACGTTGAGGAGGCTTATTGCACCCCAAATCCCAGAGAAGACTAATGGTCGTTGCCAGCGAGAAATCAATGGTTGGCGGCTGTTGCGATACCGCAAGGTCATTTGTGGTGGTGATCGAAAAGAGGTGGAGAGTACTGGAACTCTGGGGAGGCTTGTTGTCACTCAGACACTAGTGAACACCACTGGTTGTTGTCGGTGAGCAATCACTGACGATAGCTCGTGTGAGAACTCCTAGTGAGTACAAATAATAATAATAATAATAATAATAATAATAATAATAATAATAATAATAATAATAATGTTCTGAGAGGATGGAAAGGCCAAGGGGGGATAACATCACTCAGACCTTAACTGGAGAGTCACGGACAGTACTGGAATCTTTAGAATGTTTTTGTCACTCAAATTCCAGAGAAAACCAACGGTGCTCATGATCCAGAACTAAATGATAAACAGCTGGCGTGAGAACATCAAGTGAGTTGCAATGGTGAGCGAAAGAATCGGGAGAACTGCAGATCTGAGGAGACCTGTTGTCACTCTGACTGAAACAAAGACCACCTATCGTTGTCAGTGAGCGATCACTTGTAATGACCCGTGTGCGAACTTCTAGAGGGAGAAGTAGATAAGGGGGAGGGGAAAAGAAGTAGAAAAAGAAGAAAAAGAACAACAGAAATAACAAAAATAGCAGCAACAACAATAATGACAATAATGAGGAGGACGACGACAAGAAAATAAGTTCTCTCATGTGGAAATGCCGTGGGAAAGTAATTGTACAGTAGTTTACTTTTATTTATTTATTGGAGGAAGTCATGATCACGTTCTTTGTTACCATCGACGACCACGTATTAATGTTACAAAGGTGAATTGTTCCCAATTCTTACGTGAATTTTCAGGTAGTCTTATATCGACCGTATTTTGTTTAGCTGACCTAGGACGAGACAGTTGTTACATTTTGAAATAGTTGTACTCTGCGATGCGGGGGTGTAGTGACGTTTCAGCTTTGACGCATCGATGCCGTTCGCAGTGTGGATTAAATTCTATTCGTTATCTCGGCGCCACTGCAACACATTAAGCCGGTCTTGAGAAGACGTGGGTGGCATGTAGATAACAATTGCATTCGAGGACAGTTTATTCTGTAAACGTAGAACTTTCTCTCTTCGCAGATGGATCTTTTTAAATAGAAGGTGACAGGTTGATGGCGGGCGTGCTAACGAAGGATCATAGCAAAATTGTTATATTGATTTGTTTAAACAACAAATCTGGCCGATATCTACCTCAGCTGTTGCGTAAATGCAATCTTTCGAATATTCCATGGATATTTAAGGACAACCAATCATTATAATACGCGTCGTATTGTTTTATATTCATATCTTTGTCGTGATCGTTTTGTGGTTGACGTGGTGGAGGGTGAAATGCTGTGGACACTACTATAGTAAACCCAACATCTACATCGAACGCATCTGGTTAATATATATATATATATATATATATATATATATATATATATATATATATATATATATATATATATATATATATATATATAAAGTAACACGGAATGAATCACATAATCACCGGTGCAATAATTTATTTCGATCCTCCGGCCTTTTCAAGCACCCAAACGAGGAGATTACATGTTTTAAAATGAAAAAATAGAAATTCCCACTCACTATTCAATACACATATAGAGAGGGAGGATTGTGCGATTTACAACGGAATGCATATAGTGAGGGAGGGAATAGAGTGACAACATATTTAATACATATAGGGAGAGAGAGGGGAATTGAACGATTTATAACGGAAGAGGGTGATAACATATTTAATATATACATATCGAGAGAGGGGGATTGTACGATTTATAACGGAAGTTATATAGTGAGGGGGAAAGAGAGCAATACATATATATAGAGAGGGGAAATTGTATGACTTACAACGGAATGTATATAGAGAGGAGGAAGAAGGGTGAGATATCATAACCAGGTCAATCTGTCTGGGTCCCCTGACAAACGCTTAACCCTAAGTTCTTTTTAATCGCCTATGAAGGCCGGAAATTCAAATTATAATGTCTGCAAATCCTCAATTTGGCGATTGAGAAATAAGTTAGGAGGGAGAGGGGAGGGTGAAAAAGATGGTGGGAGAGAGTAAGAAAGAAAAAAACGCGAAAACATACCGCAAGACAGCCAAGGCTGTGACACGCCGAGACTATGTCAGAATGTCAGACAATATATTTTTTAAATTATTCATGTTTCGCCAATAGATTAAACAATTATCAAAAATAGATGCAATAATAATAATAATAATAATAATAATAATAATAATAATAATAATAATAATAATAATAATAATATCAGCCGTAACGTTAAGATTAAAAACCAGTCCCTAAGTCAATAATTATATTTAACACCCCTACACATCTCTACGTCAAATATTAACTAGTTTTGCGTTGTTATGAAATAATCAGATAGCCGGAAGATAAGCACTATGAACATAATTCTAATTGAAGATAATTCTAATTGAATCATGATCATACCAATTGGAGAACTACCAATCAATCCTAGTATTCACTACGGCAACCAAATCTAATGGCGGAGCAATAATATCATCAAGACCCCTGCAATCATTTAAAACCCAATGATAGCAGTCACAATACCACCAATAGCTATAACCTTATTATTACAATAATACAACAGTGTCACCGGTCACTATAATGAAGACATTACCAGCTCCGCTAATAGTGACAACGATAGCTGTGCTACCAGTGACAACAACAACTACAATAATAATAGCAATAATAGGTGTCATATCCGCAATTGTAATCCCAATGATAACCGTGGCAGCAATAGCCAATCACACAAATGACCATAGCAACATGGAGAATCATGGGGGATATTCAAAAGTAGTAGTACCCACAATGAAAATAGTTATCCCAATATAACAATATAGATATCCTAACAATCCTACCAATTGGAATAATAATAATAATAATAATAATAATAATAATAATAATAATAATAATAATAATAATAATAATAATAATAATAATAACATTTATGAAAATATTGACAATATTATTTTTGTTCTAAATAATAGCTATAAAAATATAAATATATAATAATGGAGATCCTAATAATAATAATGATAATTGAATTTTAGTAATAATGAAATAAAGAAATACATAAATAAAGAAATAAAGTATCAGGAAGGAGATTAAAGGATAAAGAATAGCAGATATAAATTTAAAAAATAACCAGGCAGACCAAATTTAGTATATCCACCACTAAAGATCGCAGTGGATCTCGGATTATGAGTTAGTGGTAATTTTAAATTTACATTTTTGTCTGCACTTCGCCATTACATCATCTCTTCTGTTTAAAAGAGTGTCGTGTTCGTATTTCAGAATTCTTATTTTTTCCTCCAAACACAAATTGCATCTTTGCCTAAATCCATTTGGAGTGTTAGAATAGCACACGATTGACCAAGAAACTATCGGTGTTCGGTTTTCATTTTTCAGTAGCCACCATTGTTTCGCCAACTCCGTTTTGTTCTTCAGTTCTGGATTTACAAATGAGTGTTTGTGGTCATAGAAACGCTGTTTCCAATTTCCCGCAGATATGCCGATATAGACGTTCTTGTCCCTGTTGTTATCTTCCGGACATATCGTGGCCTTATAAACCACGCACTCTACTTTGCAATTACCGTCTAGTGGGCTCACCTGACAATTACACTTATTTACTTTTGCTTTAATGTTATTAGATTTTTATGTTATATATATATATATATATATATATATATATATATACCAAATAACTTAAAACATTTATATGCGATAAAAACATCACATATTTCAGACCTGACCTCTGTTGCTTCTCTCTCTCTCTCTCTCTCTCTCTCTCTCTCTCTCTCTCTCTCTCTCTCTCTATATATATATATATATATATATATATATATATATATATATAAGTATATATGCGCCCCTTAAAATAAAGGAGTTAACTCTCTCTCTCTCTCTCTCTCTCTCTTAAGTAGGGAATCACCGTAAGCTTTAACACAGCAATTATTGACAAGAAAAAAAAAAAAAAAAAAAAAAAAAAATATATATATATATATATATATATATATATATATATATATATATATATATATAGAGAGAGAGAGAGAGAGAGAGAGAGAGAGAGGGTGAGAGAGGATAATGATAATTTACAATACATTAATAAAATTTATAATTTCTGCTATTCATTGTCTATAATTATTAAATAATTTTAATGCACCTTCGTGCAACTTTCTGTTATAAACCACACTGTTTTAATCTATTGGTTTCTAAATCATTCAGTTTTTTTATCAATAGCAGATCTGTTCCTGTGTCAACCTATCTATCGACTCGCCTGCTAGCTCGTTACATATTCGTGTGCCTGTAAATAAAAATGTTTATGAAATTAAAAGATTTATGTACTAGAAAATGGCAGGGGGCAATCGAAAAGAAATCTTTACAGCCAGCCATTTCAGTATACTGGCATTTTTCATGGAATATTAAATAGAGCTTAATTATATATGTTGAACGATTTATAACATCATATATAATACAAACATATTATCTATTACACGGGAAGCTTTCAGTGAATATCTTATGCCTATTATGACATATGGTAGCGAAGAATTTTCTAATGCAGCGATTGAAAAGCTAAGAGTGGCACAATGCAAAATGGAATGCATTATGCCCGGCATTAGTCCACGTGAAAGTAAAAGAAACACCTGAATTAAACAGAAAACTGAAGTGAACGACATCAAATCCACCATACGAACGGACAAACATTGATGGACAGGTCCCTTTTCGAAACATACAGAAAACAGGTGGACATATAGAGCGACAGAATGGAATCCGAGGCCATGTAAGAGACCAAGAGGAAGGTCAAAATCCGGTGGATAGACGACCTCTCGATAGCCAACTGTGTTCTACGTGGCCACGTCTATCCAGGGACAAAACAAGGTGGAAGGGGTTCCTCCTCCAGGAGTGATAAACAATCTTAATGATGATGATATAATAAAATATATACTATCATTCAAATCCAATTTCGAATGAAAATCTCGAGTGGCCTTTAGCCTTGGTAAGTGGTGACTCATTAGAATATATATAAAAACTTAAGAAATGAAGTAAACCCGATGGGAAATTACTTTTGTAAATACAGACAAAAGGAAAAAGCCCAACAAAGAAGTAAACCATTTGTGAATCTTTGTGAAACTCAAACAATTCAAAGTCATGCCACTCACATAGAAAATAAAACCCTTTTGAAGACCAACTGATTTCATGTGCATTACACATTTCAATCTCATAAAATAGACGTTGCATGTCAAAATAAGCCCTATTTTGTTGTGGTATTTTCACATTAACGTAAATGACCATCTCTTCTCTATAGGAGAACAGATATTGAGAACAGATACTACACGTTGATCTCAACCAAAAGGCCAAGCAACCATAAAAATAATGTTGTTTACTAGCAAGGAATTTTTAATGAATAAAAAAAATGATTTAATCTATTATTGTATTATCTTTTAATGGGGGAGGGTAGTGTAGTATCGGTTCTGTTGTCATAAGACCACCCTTCCAGGAATTACCTGCTCCTTTTTAAGGGGGTGGGTTAATCATCCCAAGTATTACAGTCTCCTTTTGACGAGGGGGTAATGTAATATATGTTCTGGTGACACGAGACCCTCTTCCCAGGGGCTAACTTTTTTCGAGGAAGGCGGTAGTGTGTATGTGGAGGGGGCGATCCTCTCAGGTATTACCTCCTTTTATTGGGGGAGACAGTATAGTATATGTTCGTTCCTCCGTTTAGGGAGGGTGTACTATTTGTTCTGTTGTCATGATATCATCCTCAAAGTTATTAACTTTTTAAGGTTGAGAGGGGGGGCGTTCGCCATGATAGTATGTTCCTAATAATAACCGCCTCCTTTGGGGGTCAGTGTAGAATATGTTCGTTCAGTATGATATCATCCTCCCAGACGAGCAAAAATATTTTCTAGTATATATATATATATATATATATATATATATATATATATAAACTTTATAGTCTCACATTTCTCTCCCTAACACAAATTTTAAACAAATATATATAACACCCTAAGTAAATAACGTATCCAAACGAGATTGATACGTGAATTCATATTTCTGTAACAGGTGACAACATAAGCTGAAGAGAGCCGGATGGTTAAGTCCTTCTGAGCTTGAAACCGACGGTACTAATGTTGAACTATTTTTTCTGTACAAAAAAAATATTACGCTCTTAATTTTGATTCTCAATTAATCGAGCACTCTGTTGGGATTTTCCCTACCATATGTCAAAAGAAGTTTATATATATATATATATATATATATATATATATATATATATATATATATATATATATATATATATAATGTGTATGGGTATGAATGTGTGTATGTGTGATTTAAGTGTACTTGGTATAAGTGGAGAGTAGAACACATGCTCAATTTCTGTTCTATTGACGACGCAGAAAAAAATCTGCTTGTATTTTATTTACACCGGCCATTAAACAAAAGACAAATAAAATTCGTGGCAGGTGCTATTTACTAACTGTTGTCAAATGTAAAGAAACATGCCATTTGTCATGTAAGCGTCTTGTTCAGTAACTTGAAGCATAACTTACTAAAAAGTCAACATCCAATTAATTCTTCACGCCGAATAGTAAAGTGCTTGCCCGTGAAGTAAATCAGCGTCCACGCCACCTGGCGGACATATACGAACGCAGACTCTAATGCAACAGTTTATTACTAAATTTATAATTTTTTTACTTCTCCAGAATACTATCGATTAAGTACTTTATATTCAAGTTATAAAATTATTTTAAAAACATACGTGCTTTATATTTATACTTGCGGGACCCAGTGGTAATTGCACGGTGCTGTCTACATCAATGGGAGGTGGCGGTGGTTAAGTGGATATCGACACGGACTGAAGACCTGGGTATTCCAAGTTCGAATCCAGTCGGTTCCACAGTACTACTGTCACTTAGGGATGTTGGCAACCTTCTCGTGGTTCTTCCCGTAAGTACCCGATGTCTTTCCAGAAAGATTTCTAACTAGAAAAACATTGGGGAAACTAATGCCAGCACCAGAATCATCTAATTCACTTTTTGAAAAATATTTGTTCAAAATTGTATTGTTTTAGTCGACGAGACGACATAATTTTATTTGGGAATGATTCATTTTAAGATGGGTAACGTCGGAATTGTTTACCTTAGCGACATCAGATTAATCACCATTCACCATCTTTGCTAATCGGGCAATCTCATTTTTTAATATGTGTGAATGTTGATAACGTACGTACAAGCATAAAGTGCCTTAGCGTATTATTATACAGATTTGTGATCGGTTTGTCACATTAATTTAACGTAAATATGGACCGTCAAATTTCAGATTTCGTACTTTGTCAATGGAAAAAGAGGGAGAGTAATATTTTCATGAAAAATCATACGAGTTCACCTTGTCTACTTCGGTATATGGTTTTTCTTACTGCTGTAGTGCTAAGAGTCCATCATGTACATGTTGGCTGGATGGCCCGTTGGTTCGTAGATGAGGCCATGACTCTTCGTCGTTTCTCTCATCCTCGTGATCTCGGTGTTGTATAATGCAAAAAAGAGAGAGACACGATTCCGTAAGGGATGTCACAGCGGGGGTTGTCTGATTACGGTCGATCTCTTTTCTAGTAGACTGTCGGATAATACGGACGTATATTAAGTGCGCTCGTGGGGAACACCCCCTCGCGGCCTGGTGGGGTACAGATAAAAACGACAGTTTTTAAACTTCGACTAACGTCAAAAAGGTTTCTGGCCAGGGTTTTAATAAATATCTGAATTATGAAAATCTTGCTATATTGTATTTTACAACGACGCTGGTTTATGCCACGCGGTATTAAATAAAGATGGCAGACACGCACGTGTGGCGCAATTGCAGATACCCACAAAAAGCAGGGGCGATGCAACCCGGGGTGACACCGTAGTCTAGACTGGTATATGGAACGATTTTATCGCATAGAAGAATGAAGACAATGATGACAGTTTAACTTAAACTATATATTTTATTTGACTTTTATTTTTACTAATAAGTCACCAATTATCAAGACCCGGGGCTACTCGAGGATAAGGGTTAAATGATCAACAATTGGACGATGGTCGCCACCACAAGAGGACCGGAAACAGTGAGTGGGATATGCTGAAGATTACTTAAGAAATACTAGATTATCGAAGAAGGCTGCTCAACAAGTATTTCTTTACATTAGACTTGAGAACAGCCATGTGGTAGTCGGTTGGGAAGTAGACTCGTGGTATCTTGTTCCATAAATGGGATGTTTTAAGAAATAAACTTTTTTCTTCACTAACTGGATCATCCTCCATAACTAAAGTGTTGCTTCGAACTATTTGCTGATGTATATGTATTGGGTTTGTAGATGAACTTATTTTGTAAGCGGATAGTTTGTAAACATGTAAGCCTGTGAACAATAGCGTCTATTTAACCTATAGCGGGGACCTTGACAGATACTCCCACTCCAGGTTAGCGTGGACCTAGAAATAATGAAAAACCAAGGAGCAACTCCACACTTCCGGAAAAGCGATGGCTACATCACCGGATGTAATTCTGTGTCATAAAAAGTATGATTGATGGTCGAGAGAGCTTTATTAGTTTATAGTGTTGGGATGTAGTGTAGGAAGAGAAAAGGGTAAACAGAATGATGGAATTTTTGATCAAGAGGCGAAAACCTCGCCCAAGGGTGTCCGAAATCTTTTTGAGTTAGTTGATACCGAAACACAATACCTATATTAAACTATTCATGATTACTTGAACACAAGTGGCTGTTTTACTTATATATGTGAGAAAATTGCATTTTCATACCTTTCCCAGCAGTATTATTGCGTATTTACGCAATAATACTATTGGGAAAGTTATAAAACCGCAGTTTTCTTTTCGTGGGGGGTCTGACCAGTAACTTTATCTAGGTGTCTTGTATGCCATTTTGTGTTTGCAATTTTAATCGGATAAATTTTCATGGTTAAATTCTAGATTTTTTCAGTAGTTCTTTTTTCTTTTTCTCTTCTTTTTAAAACTCTGTTTTCATTAAATTTCTGTATCGGCTCCAGCACACAGTGTCATATCTCGTTTTTACAAACAAATTTGTTCTATACGCGCAATAAAAAGCGGGGTTTATGAATGAGAAATGAATTTTTGTACTAAGAAACAATGTATTAAATGGATAAAAGTTGGTATTTATGGTCATCTACTTGCTTCCCCACGAGGGCAGTGTTAGACACAAGGTCGGTTTTTAATATGGGGAAAATTCAGCTCCAAAAAGGAAAACTCTGGATAAGAACAAACATTTGAATTGCCTCACTCTAGAAGATTTATCTTTCACTGACCGAGGAAGAAAAAGATGAAGTGTAGTATCAGAACAGATAATCCACTTTGCTCCTAGCGAAAAGGCCAAGCTTTGTTTTAATAAAAGTGTTGAATCGCCACTTTCCGTGCAGAGTCAAATAAGTACTTGAACCCAGTAGTAGGAAAGTAAACTTGTATTTTTTTTTTTATTGAATCGATAAGTTTATCGTTAGCCTGGCACAAGCGATGGCGAAACCGCAGAGTGTTTATTAAGATATATGTTCTGTCTGACTTTGGAAAAGAAAGAAGTTCCTTCAGTTTTTGTTTCATACTTTTTTCTCGCATGCACACGTGTACTCGGTTGGCCATTTAAATTTTGGTCCCCACTCATGCATCATGTGACCTGCACGTTCGTATTCTGTGTTAAAGGTCAATCCTATTTTATTCCTTGTTTCACGCCAACACCAATCTGACACGAGACCGCGCCGAACGATTTCATCGGCGCATGAGTCTTATAACAACAGAAAGTGGGAACATACCGACATAAAGTTTTAACGCGTGTTTGTCATAGAAGACGTTGACGATAGACGAACGCGTAAAAGGCGAGACTAATTGTAAAACAATTGATCGTTTTGGGGTCTAATTGAACCTCGTTAGACGCCGGAATCACATTAATTACCGCTCGTTGATTGTCTCTAGTCAGTCGATAAGTGTTTGTTTAATCAAGGTAATGTTGGTTCGTTCAATATTTACGCAAGAGGAGACAAGAAGTGAGTATCATGTCGCCTTGCTTTCATCTCCTGTTTTCAGTCAACGTAGGGAGATGGAATTGGTGAAGTGGGTACCGATTTTGACTGATGACTCAGAGTGCTGTGTTTGCGTCCTGATGGATCCATAGTACCAATATCACTTTCGATATCAACCATCACATGGTTCCTCCTGTGAGTACCTGGTTCTATCGGGGAAACCAATGCCAACGAAACAGAATAAAGCAACTCAAAACTCGCAACTTACTGATTTATATGAATCACGTTTGTGGGTATAGGGTTAGGGTTAGGATATAGCGTCATGATTAGGGTTAGAGTTATGGTTATGGTTATGGTTAGGGTTAGGGTATAGGGTATAGGGTTATGATTAGGGTTAGGGTTAGGGTTAGCGTTATGGTTATGGTTAGGGTTAGGGTATAGGGTATAACGTTATGATTAGGGTTAGGGTTATGGTTATGGTTATGGTTAGGGTTAGGGTTAGGGTAATAAGTCACATTGAAATATATTTCAATGAGACTTATTTCTATTTGCCTTTCTACAAGAAAAAGAAAATTAAATGTTCTTTTTCTATTTCTCTCATGTTGGTTTGTTTAATTTTCCTTGTCAATCAGTATTTGCCACCCAAGTTACCCATATTAAGTCTTTATCTTGTCTCTTTCAATTATACTTGTCTCTGGTAAGTTGTATTCAGATTACCTGACATTTTCAGATTTTTCGATCTTTGGCCTCGAAAAATATTAGTTTTCGGTTTATTCTTATCGATCTGTGTTTGCAATTTTAATCGGATAAATTTTCCTGCTTAAATTCTAGCGTTTTTCTAGTCTTTCTGTTTTTCCTTTTCTCTTCTCTTTTAGACTCTATTTTCATTAAATCTCTGTATCGGCTCCAGCACAAAATTTGTTCTATACGCGCAATATAAAAACGGGGTTTATGAATGAGGAATGAATTGTTGCACTAAGAAACCCTGTATTAAATGGATAAAAGTTGGTATTTATGGTCCTCTACTCGGTTAAGATGTAGCAGAAGGTTGGTTTAATGTGGGGAGCTCAGCATCTTTTGACGTTGAGCTCCATGTACCTTTTATACTAATGTGTCACCACTTACTAAGGCCAAAATATACTCGAGGGTAAGGATTAATGATATTGTCACTGTGATTATGAACAATACTATGAGAGGAATGAAAACGATGACTGGAATTTTCAAAGTTTTTGATTACTTAAGAGGACGGTCCGATAAGTATTTATTAATATTGGACTTGAAGAATACCATGCTGTAGTCTGCAGAGAAGCAGTCTGTTCCCCAGATTTTCGTGTCAAGATTTGCACTTGTCCACCTCTATACCAATTCCATACTAGCTGATGTAATCGTTCACATTCATCCATCCATTATGTAACATAGATTATATAGAAAATAATATAGTCGGCTGTCTGGGCTGTCTGCCTTTATTGGTGTTACGCTTTCCCTGTAAACGGCTCAAGTGCAATATGAATCATCATTCCTTGGGACGTTTCTTTACCCAAAAGATTTAGGCTATCCATTGTTTTAAAGTTGAATTGAAAATTTACACATTTAAGTCAACTTTCATGAAACTGATCCGAATAGAATTTAGCTGTGAGACTGCATATCTCTTCCTGAAAAAAAAAGTTGAAATTCCATTCAAAATGTCAAACTTGACGGAAATTTTGAAGATCAAGCTCAAGCTCAAGACTATATAAGATGTGGGGCCAATCCCTCACTCATTGCTATAATTTTCCAAATATTTCAAATATTTTCACACCCTATCACGACAAATCCTCCCTCTTCCCCCTCTCATCTATTTTCTCCCATACCTCTTCTTAAATTCCCTCATTTTCTCAAAACGCTCTCTAAGACCATAACTTTCGCCCATCCACCAAAATCACAGCCCCCCTCCCTCTCTACCCATCCCCATTTTCCCTGCATACACCCCCCACACACAAACATTCCAACTCACTCTTCCCCTTCAATCTTGACCACAGCCATCTGGTCAAACACCCCCTCCCCCTCTTCCTCCAATCTCTCTCTGCCATCCATTTTACCCCTGCTCATCCCCCACCTCTTTCTCTCATCACCAGCCACAGTAGTCCTCGCTCCCTCCACCCTTCCCCTTTTCTCCCACTCATTTTCGTCACTCATTTTCATTCTCTAACAAGTACGGACGTCCACCAAGACGCTGCCATTATTTTTCATTTTATTTTATTTTTCTTCCCAACATGTCTACCCTACATGTATCTGTACTTGCATGATATCTTTTCCCTATATCATCATCCTGATGAAGTCTTATAAATAAAGACGAAACGTTGATGTACACATAAAAAACATCCAGTTTTTGGTTTTCCTTTTTCATTTTACCATATATATATATATATATATATATATATATATATATATATATATATATATATATATATATATGTGTGTGTATTTTTTATTTTGTAACATAAAGTACTTATAATAGCTCAATAGTTTAAAGCTAGAGCTATGCTATATTCAGTATTTTTATGTAGTTCAATACCACATCAATATCACAGAGGACAGACTCACGTCATTTTTCAAAAAATATTTTTAATTTCGCAGACAATTGTTTCGGCTAACATCAAGATATTTGCAAAATGCTCCTAGCCGAAACAATTGTCTGCGAAATAAGAAATAAGTTGTAAAAAATGACGTGAGTCTGTCCTCTGTGATATTGATGTGGTATTGAACTACATAAAAATACTGAGTATATATATATATATATATATATATATATATATATATATATATATATATATATAGTCTAAAGAAGCTTTGAGTCATTTTAAACAAAACAAAAAGAAAAGAAAAGAAAATGCAGTTTAAATTCCCAGAGAAACTAACTAAATCCAAGATATCGCCGACTTAGCACTTGCATAAGCCGACCCACCGTTGGAAAATTCATAAATAAAAAAGGGGACTCAATATCAATATATATATATATATATATATATAGTTTTTCAATGCTGCCTTAATGTACTCACTCACAGCTTTCCATATTCATTTCACTCTCTGCTACTGACTGACTTCTCGCAGCCCGGACCCTGGTCCAGCACTCTTAGTAGCCACGGCTACTACTTTTCCTCATTAACCCATCATGTTCACCCAATATTTCGATGTACTTGCATGACATTTTTCTTAAAATTATCATCCTGTTGAAGTCTTACAATAAAGACGAACCGTTAATGAATATATCAAAATATCTTTTGGTTTTTCCTTTTTCATTTCTCATATATATATAGTGTATTTAGGCAGCATTTTTTCATTTATGCAAACATTGTTAAAAAATAACAGAATTTGTCTGTTTAACTATACCTTTTATTATTTTTTGAATTTTTCTAATAGTCTTTTTTGTATTAAAATAAAATAAAAATGATAAATGTTCCATAGGTATCACGAACGTTTTCGATTCCTCGTCGAATCATTCTCAGGTATCGAAATTAAATAAACGAAAGAAAAAGCCGGAGAAAGAAGAAATTTTTAAAAGATAGCGTAGAGACGCGCACGTAAAAGAAGGTTTTCACGTTGTTGCAGGAAAGACGTTGACGATTTAATTCTTTTTTTAATTCATTCATTTATTTATTTATTTTTAAGTAATAGCTTAATATGTGCTATACAGTCGAATAAAATATTGAGAAGGACAATGTGGAGGCAAACAATAATTGATTAATAAAAATAATAAAGGAGTAAGGCTACCAACATTTGTAGAATGTTTTTTTTAAACATTTATTTATTATTTTGTTGTTTTACCATTTTATAATTTTATATTTTTGTTGTTTTACCATTTTATAATTTTATATAACGCGTTTCAAGCGGTGGTCCGCTTTCATCAGATATGTAAATCCAT
>OY744524.1:164905668-165068168 GCA_963556195.1 Sepiola atlantica | reverse complement strand
ATAAACATGCTTACTATTTCTATGTCCGCTTGCATAGACATAAACATATCTTAATTATTTTCCTTTCACAGTCGTTATTGGGTTGGCCGTATGGTCATAGGCGTTCAGACAGACGTTAAAATATTGTCTTGGGTCTGGGGTTTCGAATCAGAACAATAATCCTTCACACTGATGACCCCCCCAAAAAAAAGAGAATCACATGTGTATATGTATAAAAATTAAAAAAATATTTATGATAACACACACACATATATATATATATATATATATATATATATATATATATATATATATATAATTTACACTTATATATATATATATATATATATATATATATATGAGAAGAATGTTGTAGTTCGCTTGGAGCATTGTGTATAGTGTAAGAATAATATTTTGGAGGCGATAACAATGCGTTGTTAAAGTGACACATACGACACGTGGAATCGTAAAAACAAAACAAAGTGACAATATTGAAAAGTCAATAATTTTGAAAAATTTTATTTTTATTTACCAGTGTATCGTTGACCGTGGTGTTAGGTTGGAGTGTGTCCTTTTCATTATTATTTTTTTTTAATTTTCGAGGGTATCCCTCATCCTCAGAATAAAATAAATACTACCACTCGTTGGAGTGTGTTATTTTGCCAAAAGCCGGGGCCAAAAATTTTTGAGAATTATTGACTTTTCAATATTGTCACTTTGTTTTGTTTTTACGATTCCACGTGTCGTATGTGTCACTTTAACAACGCATTGTTATCGCCTCCAAAATATTATTCTTATATATATATATATATATATATATATATATATATATATATATATATATATATATATATATATATACATATATATATATATATATATATATATATATATATACATATATATATATATATATATATATATATATATATATATATATATATATATATATATATATATACTAGCTGTAATAACCTCTAATGACGGGTTCATAATATTATGCAACCATTAGACCGTATGCATAAAACCAAACCCCAAATACTGCAATTCTAAATGTAACCTATACCTTGAGTCGCGTAAGCTCTATTCACCAGGTAAGTTATAGGTAAAAAAAAAAATTTGAAATCAAATTCTTATCTAATATATAAAGTAGAGACGTTTTTACCCCTGTACCTTCTCGGAGTATAGGAAAATAACCACATGCATCACAGGCTACTAAACATACCACTATACTACACTTATTCACTCGAGCTTGTCTTAGTAAATTTGTTATTATTTTTTTCCTACCTAACACTAAATATTACATTTGGCCCGCCATCTCCGACTCTCCGAAAAACCAACTCCATATAAGTGGTAGCAAAAACTTTTCCCCCTAACAATTATGTACTGTCACACTACTCATCGACACCTGGAACTAATACACGCAGTTTAATTTTCACAAAACACCGGTTCTTATTTGTTATTTGCCTGGTATTAATTTAACACGCATGCCAATAATAAAGCTTAGGTTAATTGGCCTATTTTCACATGTAGTTGTAACCGAAACAGTGGTGCAATCGGTAAGAAGGTAGGTTTCATGATCGTCAGTTTTAGCGTTCGATCTCATTCTACTCTACCACTTTTTTTTTTCTTTAAATTTAAAACATTCACCAACACGGTAGACGGGGAAAAAACAAAAGGCCGTTGTTTTTTTTATTCGACGTCATGCAATAGGTAGTACTTTCTCCCGTGCAACGCCGGGCGACAGGTTTCGCTAGTATCTTATATAATGAGAGACGTGTGTATGTCTTTATGTATGTTTGCTAACTACTTTCGGGAAATTAGAAGTAGAAACACGAAATTATGTAGGCATGATCTCCTACCTATGCAGATTATCGTAAACTGGTCACATTTAAACGGGCCCATGAAAATGATGGTATAACACACTGACTTTAGTATAATTTCTCAATTTCAATCGGATTTCAACCACAAAATTCCAGCTCTGAAATACAGCGTGATGTTTGTTTAAACAAAAATCACGCTGAATTTCAGAGCTGGAATTAATGCTGATCCGTTAAAGACTTTTGAATGCAGTCTGAACTACTCAAAGTGAATATTTTTCTAATGCCATTACTTTAAACATCTTAGCTGTATTTTTCACAATGTTTTAATCGTGATTTTTTAATCTTTATTGCTTTGAAATATTTGGTGGTCAACCTCTTGACATTTCAAAGGCATTTATGAAGGCGCCTATTAAAAATGTTTAACCTTTGATTTTAATGAAATTTTAACCATTTGTAAAAGATACATACTCATTCTGTAATAAATACCAATATTTATTTATTTGTATATATATATAAATAAATAAATGCGAAATTCTTTTCATTTATAACTCCTATATTATACTGAAAACGAGCTATTGTTATTTAAATCAATAATACAGCATCACATCTTGATAGTCTGTAAATGTAGTGAAGATAAACGATTAAAAGAGAACCTTTTGACTGCCAAATTAGCATAACTATTTTTAAACCGTTTATAATTAATTAATGTTTAGTATTATTAATTTGAAATTGCATTGGCTTATGTTTGCTATCTATATGCAATAGTTTCGTCTATATTAACAGTAATTGATTAAAGTTATTTAATAAATAAGTCGGAAAATAACAAAACCACCTCAAGTTTAATTCCATGCGCTCACTGACGACATTACCGAATGTTCTGGCTTGCTACGAGCGATGCAGAAGCGAGGAGAGAAAGGGGAAGTGGGAAGGAGGGTGTGGTTCTCTTGTTCGCTCTCTTTCTCTGCCCCTTCTTTCGCCCTCCTTTTGCAATTTTTACATTTTCTGTGAAAAATAAATGAATAACTTTTTTTTATTAATTTAGTTGATGCCTAATTTATAAATTTTAATAACAGACTTATTTTTTAATGTTTACAAAGACCCTTTAACTATTCTAATTGACAAATGAAAACGAAAGTTTGGTAGCACTGTAATCTGTCCAGATTACGAAAAATAATCGCGATTCATATTTTGGTATGATTGTAGATTAACATCCTCCCCTCCAAAAACCTTTCTACATTTTTTAACTTGATGGAAAGAAGAAAAAAAACAACAGTTATTTTATAATTTAAAGTGGGGAACATTTTCGTATATAATTCAATTTTTCGGGTCAGTTTTAGGGCAGTTAACTAAATTCTTTTTTGTTATGGAAGATAAATCAACTGCATTTCTTTTGGAGGGGGTCGCTACTTTTTTAAGAGATTACGTGTGGTTTTATGATCCTGCCACTCGGACTTAGGGTAAGTGGTAATTTTTTTAAAAATTTCTTTCTAAAAATACTATGGCCTGGAAATGTGGGAACATTTTATTTCAAATATATATACAACTGATATTTGACTCTAAATTCTAAAATATTTGGGTTTTTTTCTGTTTTCCATGGTGTTTACACGTAATTCCCTAAAAAAATCAGAATGTCATTTTTTTCGGGGTGGTGGGGTATTAATGGAGGGTGTTAATCTACAAATTTACCCATATTTAATTTATTAAAATTTTATACTTAAAATTTTTTTTTTTTTTTTTTTTTACTATATGTCACTTTAAAAATTTTTTTTAGTTGTGTTTACATTTCCGGTGAAAATTAAATAAATAACTTTAAAATGATCTAAATACTTTATATTTATGGCATAAAAGAAATAGTGAAAGTTTGGATATTATTGTAGATTAACACCACCCCACACCACTCCACCCCCGATTACCCTGAAAAACCTGGACGAAAGAGAAACAACAAAACATATTTTAGAATTTAGAATGAGGGATCAGTTTAGCATACAAATTTAACGTAAAATAATCCTCTATTTTCATGCATTTCTAGGGTTTTCTGTCAGTTTACCATTTCTTTTACCATTGAAAATGAATTCTGTGCATTAGTTTTTTTCAGGGGAGAGGGACCTTTTTGTGGCAATTGCGTGTGGTTTTACGACCTTGCCAGTCAAACTTAGAGTTAGTGTTAAAAACATATTAGGTGACCTAACAATCTAGACTCTAAAAGAAGAATCTCATTTTAAGGGGGGGGGTAATTTCGCTTAGGATGTTCATCTACAAATTTACCAAAGTTTATTAAAATTCCATGATAAATGCCAGTATACTGAAATCATATGCCCTTAATAGGGTTAAGATGAAATTCATATGCACTAAGTGTACAAAAGCAAAGAAAATTCCCAAATTTTTACACTTTTATTGTCATTAATTAAGGGTATGACTACATATCAACCAAACCATTTCATTATCACATCACTACAGTATAAAACTCTATGCATGAGTGGATGAAGTGTGTGAGGTGCCTGAAGAAAAATTGCTACCAGTAAAATACATAGCCCTGTTGTGCTCGCATACCCTTAATGACATTAAAAGTTTAAACATTTGGGAATTTCCTTGCTTTTGTACATTTAGTGTATATGAATTTTCATCTTCACCCTATTAAGGGCATATGATTTCAGTATACTGGCATTTATCATGGAATGTCACTACTTTTGTAAAGGCTATGCCTCAATACAATGGTCATTAAAAAGTTTTTTTTGAATTTTCTGGAAAACTAAGGTATATGCTAAACTGAAATTAGAATACCATCCACTAGACCCTAGACCCTCTATCTCTGCCAAAAATAAGCTGAATCCATCAAATAGTTGATTAGATACAGGGTGGGACATACGTACGTACATACACACGGATAACACAAAATCATGCCTGACCTTTCTGGATCTCTGGGTTGTCTTGACTAATGATGCTGAAATTCTACACACTTATCTAACCTATCAAATACACATTTTGGGCAAAGTTTTAACTCATTTGGTTTATTGGTTTTTGAGTTATGATTGATCAAAGAAATGAGATTTCTAGCATAGGCCGTTTTTGAAGTCTATTAAGGGATAGAGCGCTCTCGCGCCTCCCTTGATTATGGAATTCTCTGAGTAAAAACATTTTTTTTTAATTAACGCCCCCCCCCCCTTTCCAAGTAATTGCTTTCCGGATGGTAAGTAGGTTTTCTAGTAATATATATATATATATATATATATATATATATATATATATATATATATATATATATATAAATATATATATATATATATATATATATAAATATATATATATATGCGCCAGACAAACGTTAGTTAGTAAACAACTGCCGGACGAAACTATGTCACGTGTTTAGGGGAAGGAAGAAAACAACTAGTAAATCTAACAACCCCTTGCCGTGTAAGATGAATTCTTAAAGAAATCCTACACTCTCTTTTCATAATGAAACGTTTCCTTTCTTTTTTGCTTTTTTCTTTCTATACCGATTGATACTTTTTTTCGTTACATTTTTTCTTTTTTCTTATTTTGAACTTTCCTGGTTTGAAACGGTTGATCTTTTTCTTTCTTATTTCTTTTTTTGAACTTTACCGATTGAGACGTTACTTTCTATGCGAACACTATCGAAGCATACTTTTTCCCCATCATTTTTGACAGAGGATTACACTCGTTTTTATTTTTTGGAAATATTTTTGGGTCCAACTCCTTCGAGTAATTAAGCGTGTTTCCATATTATTGTCCATATACTTATAATATTGTACGGGTTTTGTCCCAGTACGGGTATTCCAATTAGTTTATAATATTTAATAGTTAATAGTGAGTCACCCCTGGGTTCTGCAAGAAGATCAGCATTCTCCAGTTGACATATTTCTCGGTCTGATTCGAGTTATTTATAATGATATTCATGATTTAAACAAACTTTTAATTAAAGATCAAATTAAATAATACAGCTGGGTATGTAAACAGTATAATTGACAAGTTAATCATCGCATCAACGAGCCAAGTTTCGGATGGCTAATTTTGCGCAAGCAAACTTCATTTAGGTAACCATATAAAATAGTGGGTGCCGTACAAAAATGTCCAAATTTAGCAGAATTAATTTAAACATATGTAATCGTTGGGAATATAAAACAGTTGTTGATAACAGAATGATTGTTAAGAGTGAAGAAAAATAGAAATGTTAGATGAGGGTTCAGTGTGCTTCCCGTGAAAAGCTGCACAACAACGTAGACGGAGTAGTCCACTTCCAGGAATAGTTTTACAAGCTTCCATCAGCAGAGTTCCCTGCGACCTTATAATTGAAGTTAATGTAGCAGTAAACTCTAAACGGTAAAATCCTTTATGTTGTGATCTGTACTTTTCGCCGACCATTCGTTTGTTCAACCAATAGGTATTGGCACTGAGTCTGGCGACAGCGTATTTGGATATATTATTCCATCTTGTTGCCACGTCCGTTCGTCTCCTTCCATTACTTGGTGTAGGTTGTGGTAAAATGCGTGCGTCAATACATAATGTTGGCCTGAATAAAAAATGTCCTGCTTTTTTTATGAGGTACTCTGTCGTATAACTAGTAGAACTCCCCGACGTTATCTGATTTTTTTAGGGAGAAAGAAGGTGGAGATAATGAAAAATTATAAGATATATTACATAAAGAATGGGCTGAATGATACCAGGGGCTTGGTTATGTTAATAGTTATGTTAGCATATTTGAAATGGTTAGACTTAAGTAGCAGGTGGCGTCGACCTGTGATATATAGACAATTTCTAACGGTCTATTCTGCGACTAATAATCCGATCGGGGAAATTGGTGAGAAAATTAATGAATAAACATTTTGAATCTTCAACGTATCTGTGACTGTCGGGATTTCTATCCCAGAAAAAGTAATGTCAGTACTTGCACGAAAAAAAAAGGAATTGAACTCGAAGCTAAGTGCAGGGAGTTGAAACTGGGCAACAACTTTTGAAGAAACGGAAACAACAACCGTGTATATTAATTGAACACTTTTACTTAGGCAAGTCATAAAGAAGGATATACAAGCAGTAAAACGCGAATATACAGAAATAGGGGTTGCGAACACGTGCCTTCTCAGAATGTGAAGAGCTATTTTGTTAAAAGATACTCACGCTTCGGAACAGTTGTTGGCTTCTCAGTCGTAGAAGGAAGAATTTGCTTGCAACAGCCGTCGCCGATAGTAGTAGTGAAAATTGAAAGAGTTTGGGTTTATATAGACTGTTCCCGGCGGTCCCTAAGGGACAGGGCGTTACGGAGCCCTCCAAAAAGGAGCGCGCTCCAGGAGCACGCTCCTTTTTGCTGGAGCGAAGGAGAGGAGGGCTCATTTTATATTCAGCGGGAGTGGAGCGGGAGCAACTCCATTTGGGACTAAGGAGCGGTGATTTTAGCGCCCCGCGCTCCTCGCTCCAACATTATTTGATATTTTTTTCTTTTAAACATTAGTTTTTTTTATTCAGCAATATAAAGGAAAAGAAAAAAATGTCTCAGAGTTTACTCTGAGTTATTTTTTAAAATGATATCTGGTAAATGTATATGAGATAGGGAGAGGGAGATGGAGGGAGAGACAGGGAGAAAGGAGAACATTTGAAGTACTCAGATTTTTACATCAACATGTTAAATTTTTGATGGGACATTTTCTTAAGGCAGAAGACAGACAATTTGTCACCAAATGTCTTTAAAGGCGCCAGTAAGTCTATAGACGTCTTTGAAGTTATTTTCTTATAGATTTGAATTTTTTTTATTTATGACAACGGGTTTTATTGTGATTGAATAAATAAGCCAATTTTTCTTTTAATTCGTGTTTTTAAATAAAGAATTTTAGGTTAAATTATACTATAGGGGCCGTTGGATTTTCTCGCCCATTTCGCTCGATATTCACCCAAATATTCGATAAAATCTATTTTTGGGGTGAAATGGTACATTTTGTCCTGACAAAAAATTCTGATTTATTTTTTAGCATATATCAAATTGAATTGTTATGCCGCATTTTTACCTGCTGTTGATGTTCTTTTTATGTTTGCTTTTAAATTCGTGAAATTCCGTTAAAACTTGCTTTTGTAAATAGAATGTTCAAAGTTTTTTTTTTTGTGTAATAAAATGTGAAAGCAGTAAAAATATCTTTAGTCCAAGGAAAAAATATATTTAGTCAAAGGAAAAAACCCAATAAAAACCAACATGGCCGCCAGCGATTAAAATCTGGAATTAAAGTTAGATTCTCAACATTTAAAAAAGTAAATGAGAATTTTATTTCAGGACCAAAAATACAATTAATACCAGCAATCAGTTTCATCCTAAATTTGGGCGAAAACCAAGCGAAATGAGCGAAAGAAAACAGCGGTCCCTATTCTACAATTAAACCGATGTTTAAACTTACTTAAATTAAAGAAAATATCTTAAATTTTAATTTTAAAAAGCAAATAATTAGATTTTCTGTCAAATTTTGTGTTTTTTTAGAACCGAAAGTAGATTAGATATCTTTCTTTATCTTAAAAAATCTATTATCGAATATTAAAATTGTAAACAGTTTGCTTTTGTTAGAGATTTCAAATATAGATGCTTTCACCATTTTATTCAAATTTTTCATTTTAATAAATGTTTTGCCCGACCTAAGAAAACTTGCTCCAGTTAATTTTTTTTTTTGGGGGGGGGGGGGGGGGGGATTTGACCCGATATTTTTTCAACTCCCAAGGTTTAGGGCAGATATTTTGTATGAAATTTAAAGACATTAAATGGATCTCTGAATTGTTTATTGACAATTTATTGATATTTTTGGGGCAACTTATGAAAACTATTTTTTTATTCAATCCTTAAAAAATAAACTTCATTGGGTTTTTTTCGCCCCAAATTGTACTATAGAAAAAAATGGATGAATCGATTTGTTTGAAAGAACTTGCGCGTTTCTCTGCTATAAATAATAATATACATTATACGATATAGTTACGTTCGTAAAACAAACAAATATTAAACAACAACATGACGAGTAATGTTGCCCTGGCTGTCTCTCCTTTTCCAGAGAAATGTTTTCTTTAAAAAGAAAATAATCACTAATAATGTTTAAAAGTAAAACTTTATTTACTTAGAACAAAAGAAAAAATATCGGGTCAAATTTTCCTTTCCTGAAAAAATAGGTTGTTAATGTAATGAAAATTAAAATTGTTTTAAAATGCTTCAGGGATGTTTCTATTTCTATTTTATATCTCAGGAAACGAAAATTTACGTATAATCTTATACTTCGTCCGACATGTTCTCCTATAACTCTCAAAATATTAGCGACATTTTGTTAAATATTATCTTACGGTCTTACACTTAAAGTGACATCCCAACACGAATTTAGGAAAACTCGTCACAGGAAAATTCGGCAACAGAAAATTCGTCAACGGAAAATTGGTCAACGGAAAATTCGTCACTTTTGGCCAAGTAGGAAAATTCGAATTATCGAATAAATATCGATTGAAAATAGATTTTAGAACCGTTTTTACAGGAGATATACTTGTAAATACGAGGCTACCCACCCCCCAGTGGAGAACATTTTTTTATATTATTTTTTGGTACTTGTGCAGTTTACGAACCGAGCTATTTTTTAGATAAGATTTTCAAGTTAAATTAAATTTTTACGATATCTTTTGTTTATTAAATTGTTAGGTGAAAGTACAGAATAGTTAACAAAGCACCCCCCCCCCTCATTCTCGCCATATAAAAAATCGTTGTCTAAATAATGTTATTATTTCAAGCCTGTTTCGTAATTAAGTTACGAGATGAAATCCATCATAATTCATTTAGATTTCTTCGTAAACAAGTCAGCCATTTTAATTGACAAAACATCAATTACTTCGTTTGTGTGCAAAACTTGAAAAGAATTTATAAACTATGAGTAAAAAGTCATTTAAACTGGCTTTAAATTCTTAGAAAATTTCCATGTATTTAAAAAAGCAAAATTGTAATTCAGTGTTTTTTTTTCATCTTGCCTAAAACTTGTTTTAACTAACAACTTTATTTAATACTTAAAAAAAAGAAATTCTTCTTTCAGACAACGATTTTTTACATGGGGAGAATAGGGGGGTGCTTTGTTAACTATTCTGTACTTTCACGTTGTAAAGAATAACCCGGTCCAAACCTTTAATTTCGTAACGTAATTACGAACCGGATTATTTAGAAAGCCATTCTTAACACACAAAACTGCACAAGTACCAAAAAATAATATAAAAAAATGTTCTCCACTAGGGAGGGGGTAGCCCCGTATTTACAAGTATATCTCCTGTAAAATCGGTTCTAAAATCTATTTTCACTCGATAATTATTCGATAATTGCCGAATTTTCCTACTTCGCCAAAAGTGACGAATTTTCCTACTTGGCCAAAAGTGACGAATTTTCCGTTGCCGAATTTTCCGTTGCCGAATTTTCCGTTGCCGAATTTTCCTGTGACGAGTTTTCCGGGCACCCCCAACACATATCAATGTGTTTCTTTTGACGCCCACCCCTATACTTCGACCATTCATTGGCAGAATAGAACGTTTATGAAAGAAGGTACATTTTCATTATGGAGCGCTGAAAAAGAGCCGCTCATTTTTTATAGGAGTTGGAGCCGGAGCGGCTCCTTTTTGAAAATGGGGAGCGTGAGAGGAGCCAGCTCCAATTTTCGGCGTTGGAGCAGGAGCGGGAGCAGCTCCAAAAGTAGTGGAGCGCGTAAAGCCCTGCTAAGGGAGAAGTGATTGGGTTTACAGTTTCAGTTATCCACGTGGCCCTTAAGGGGACACGGGACAACAACCACACTGACCAATCTATTAGTATCTTTTAAATTACAATGAGACATTTTCCAGTTATACGGCATTACGTATTCCACGATTAGTACGTAGGCACACGTGGGTCCACATAAAAATCACTAGACGATCACAAAAGGCTTATCTAACACAGATTTTAAGTTTTTAAAATGTTCTTTTTAAACAAGTATTTCTCTCTTTCTCTCTCTCTCTCTCTCTCTCTCTCTCTCTCTCTCTATATATATATATATATATATATATATATATATATATATATATATATATAGTAAGCTATGAAAATATATTTATGGCAATTAAGCTACACAGAGGCTTCCGCGTTTCATTACCGGAGGAATCTTCAAGCTAAAATACCATAAATATATTTTCATAGCTTACTACCTAGCTCTACTTACGTATCGAGCATTGTTGAAGTACATACTGAAAATTGATACATAAAAAATTATATCTCCTTATAAAATTTTATGTGGATACATGAAATACTAATATATATATATATATATATATGTGTATATATATATATATATATATATATATATATATATATATATATATATATATATATATATATATATATATGTGTGTGTGTGTGTGTGTGTGTGTGTGTTGACTGGTACTGTCTCGTCAATGCTGTGAAGCATTCAAATCCAGTGGAGCGTGAAATAACGTTTTTCATTCACAAATCATTTCTTCGGTCGACATGGCGACCATTAAGAGTAGATCTTAAAGGATTTAATTTATTTTTTAGGTTTTGCTTTGTTTTTTTTTTATGACCCGCCTTCAAACCTGATTCCTTTTGCTATCGTTATTAATAAAAACCTATTGCTGTCGGCGACATTCTGAATCGGATAATGTTTGCGCTTTTTTATTACTATTAAAAGTAGTTACATGAATAGATAAAAACAGTTTGCATACAAAATATTTTTTCACCATTTTTTTTTCTTTCAACGTCGTTACGTCTATATGTCATGAACGAATTGCTATGTAATGTAATCACAGATGAGAGCGCTCGAGGTTGACGACCTTGTACCAGACTAGAACAGGTACAAAAAATAAAATAATATCAGGCTGACACGAATGTGTACACGAACAGAGTATAGTACGGATGTAAAAGGTCAAATGATTACATATAGCATAGCTGGGGTATTCTTCAATCCCCATTCTGCGGATTTCTCGCTCCCCGTAAACCATCTGCTTTGTCGACAATATCAGCTGGTCGAATTTCTGTAGTCGCAGTGGTGAGGTGGCAGCTGAAGTTCCCATATTTCTTTTTCTCTGTAGTTGTCTTGTTCTCAGTTTTCATAAACTTTAATTATAAAGAAACATTACAAATGCATTTGGGCTTTGAAACATTCATTAAGGTTTTATTCTTTCTTCAAAATATATATGTACACATATAAACAGCTCCTACTTCCTCCCACTGTAGGGAGAAAGTAGCTATCCAAAAGCCCACTCTGCTATCTCTGCTGGTTCAGTCGAAATAAGATCTCCCCTTCTTATTAGCCACTTAAGACTGAGAGCTTCCTATATGTGTGGCGTCACTGCCTTACTCGAATTCTAATTGAAAAATTCCACCCTATCTAATTTTTAACCTTACGCGGAAATTTACCATACTAATTTTATCTAACCCTAACAATAATCCTATCTTTTTTACACACACCCCTCTAATCTTGCTACCTATATTCGTGCGAGAAAAAAAGGGAACAATGGAACCAATCTTTCTCTTCATCGACGCAGTACAGATTGGACATGGAAAACATGCATTCCATGATTTTGTCGTAGTCAGAATTGAGACTAATAAAGGACACAGTAAAACGTGTCTGTTTTATTCACTCCCAACAAGGCATACTCCACTGTGACATAAGTAAGGAACTAGTGTGATTAGGGACCAGATCTAAAGAAGACGTCCTAAGTGGGGAGTTTTGTAGCAGTATGTTTGTTCACAACACATTTAAATTCATGCATGATGGTACGGTCGAAGAAACAGAGCACAGGTAGGGAATTCCAAAGGTAAGCAGCCCGAGAAACGGAGTAATTAACGGAGAAAGTTTTCCGGCATCTTGAGACCTCTACAGTGAAAGGGGTGGATTTTGTTGCTAGTCGAGTTGGTAGGGGGTATTTACGTTTGAGGGGAGGTAATGTATTGCATGTTCGTTTGTCATGATACCATTCTCCTAAGCTAGCAAAAATATAAGACCAGAGTAGGCATATATTTGCTCATAAAATACTACTACTACTACTACTACTACTACTACTATACTAATAATTCTTTACACTCTTTCGAAATGGTGAAGTCACATAATTTTTATCGAAATTAGTCTTTTAAAACTCTTTCACAAGTATTAATATGATTTAAAAACTTAATCACTTTCTTCCAAATAATAAAATAAATCATTTATTCACTAAATTACACAAAAATATGTTAATTAATAACATTTTTAAATTCTGAATGAGGACAGAAATAAAGAAATACTTATTTTAACAAACTAAAATGCAAATATTCGTTTCAATAAATTCGTATTTACTAACATGTGCATGTAGGGAACTAAATTCCCGCCATTTTGTTTTTTCGAATTTTGGAATCTATTTTTTTTTCGAGAGTTCTATTTTGGAATCATGTTGTAATATATATATATATATATATATATATATATATATATATATATATATATATATATATATATAGATATATTTAAGTTAATTTCTAATTATTTTCAGATCATTAATATGAAATGTCAAGTTAAAAACAATGAAGATTTTCGACATCTTTTTCGCTTTTATTTTATTTGCTTTTTTTCTTTTTTTTCTTCCCAAATCTTGTTGGACGTTGGGAAGAAGTTCTAAAATACAAGGGGGGATACATTATTGATTAATTTGCTGTACTTTTAATTAAACCTTTTAAATTGAAAAAAAAAACGGTGGGAACTTTGCTAACAGCCCAATGTGAATGTTTTTAATAGGATATTAAAGATAACTAAATGTTATTATTTTGATGTATATTGATTTATTTAGTACAAGTGCCATTTGGAGCACTATGAGTCTTATAGGCCTTGTTTCTTTTTTGTTTTTTGTTTTTTCCAAAATGACACGAAAGAATGTAATCTGTTCAAGTGCACCCCAGTCATTAATTTCAGCGCAGTGTGTAACTGGGCCAGGAATGTTTGAAGGTGATCCTTACAAAATAGTTTGGGTTGTTAGTTTAAATACCCATTTTTTTTCTTTCCTTTCTTTCTCCTGTCCAGGTGAAATGGCTTAAAATCGTAGTCAGTGACCATAAAATGAGCAACACGAGATCTTTTCAAGAAAACGGGCTTTTGCAAATCACTTGAATAAAAAACACTCGCGATTAAAGAAAAAAAAGAAGTTTATTCTCAAACGAGTGTACATCCTCGCACTAATATTCATATTAAATTAACGTCTCGGTTGTTGATTTAAAAAAAAAGTAAATAAAAAAGAAAGAAGAAAACGTCTACAACTGGAAAGTTTAAAATAGCAGAAAATACTAATAGATAAAAAAGAAGAAAGGCAAAAAAGAAAGGGAAAGTCTCATTCTGGAAATAAAGTGAATTAATTATTTCCGAATTCATTTCAGGCTTGTCAAATTTGCTATTTGCTTTCTTCCTGCCCCTAAACACTTTAAATGTTTTAGTCCGGCAATTTTTATTCACTAACTTTTGTGTAACAGGACGGATATATATATATATATATATATATATATATATATATATATACATATACATATATATATATATACATATACATATACATATATACATATACACATATATATATATATATATATATATATATATATATATATATACATTAGTCTTTATTATAGAGCGGACGATGAAGAAAAACCGAAAGAATAACGAACAGAAATTCTTGAAATGCGTCCATTCAATCTGCGCGTTTAGCGATGAAAATGTTATTGCAGACGTAAGCGTGACAAACGGACAGACACGTTATTTAAAACATAAACGTGACTGATCGATAGACGCACGGACTAACGCGCCAAGGGACAAACTGACCGATTGACAGATCGGCTGAGGGATAGCGCCAATACGCATATAAAATAACTGAAAAAATATAATCGGTTGAATCACCTATTGAGCTCGGGTGAGATTATTTGAACCAAGACAAAATGAATTTGCAAAACCAGTTACGTTTAAAAATAAAAAGACAAAATCCAAAATTCAAAATTAGTTTCTTCCTGCTCGCTATAGTTTCCTACTCTCTCTCTCATTCTCTCTCCATGTCTCTTCTTTTGTTAATCTCTGTTTGTCTCCAGCTCCGCGTTAAATAGTATTACTACTCATGGAGATATTTCTTTTTATTTATAATAGATTATTCCAATCTTGAGTTTAGTAGTATGTTTTATTATCTTTGACTGTTAATAAACAGTAAAACAGTGACAGAATTGAAAGTGATAGACATTCTATAAAATAAATGCGAGGGGTCAAACAACATACAGTGGGAGAGGGTGAGAGTGATACACAGAAGCTTTGGAAGAAATAAATCATTTATTGAGTTAATTGCAAATTACGACTGCTTAGAACGATTAAAATAATTTTACAATGTATTTTGGGTGGTTAAAATATATATAGGAAAACACCTTAGGGAAACAAACGTTTATTGACTCAGATTTAGTATAATAATAGATATGCGTCTATTGAATCTGTGTTTTACTATGTACATGTTGTTTGAAAGTCAAGCGTGGCAGACAAACAGATAGATGTAATGACAGACATATAGATGTAATGACAGACATATAGATGTAATGACAGACATATAGATGTAATGACAGAGATATAGATGGACGCATTTAAAAATGACAACAAGAAAACGAAAATTTACTCATCTGCAATTCTTCTTTACAAACATTTATCTATGAAAATCAGAGTTTTATGTTTACGGATGACCTGCATGACCTTTAATTGTTCTCCATTTCTCCTGGACACTAGTCCAGTCTAATAATACTAAACAAGTAGTGAAAATAGGTGTATGGGTGCAGAATATATTAGATAAGTTGAAATAAGCGACCCAAAGACAGTTTTTTTACAAGCGAGTCACCGCTGATCAAGGCCACAGGGCCACTCGAAGATAAGGGTTAATTGAGTTCGACAGGTGAACGGTGAAACATTGATGGAATTAGTAACGAGGATTGTAACTGGTCAGAGTTGATTATTCAAGAAACCCAGTGAGTGTCAAGAAATAGGTAGTGTAATCAGAAGAAGGACCGAAGAAGAAAACAGTGTAAAAAGGAACGAGCGAAAAAGACTTGACTATAGAATTGCAAGTATACGTATATGACATTGTCACCGCTGGTTTAGTATGACTAGGCGAAGCTATTGTTCAGAAGAGCTGAAGAAAAGACAACCCGTAACCGGCTGAGTCAGTATTTGTTATATATATATATATATATATATATATATATATATATATATTAATTATTACCTACAGACAGCGATGTTTCATGCTAACGCAATCTTCAGTGCAGGAAGCTAATTTCCGACGGTCGGCGGGCGCGAACTCCGATCACAAATCGCCACTGATTCGCAGTCAAGGGCGTTTTCCTGTTGGCCACCACAAATTAGCTTAGAATTAAGGAGGAATTTAACTTTGTAAATACCAAGTCGGCGGGTATTTTACAACGAGCAGCGAAAGTGATCTACAACAACAAACTGTGTTGGATTTCGCAATGAAGCTAGTAGTACTGCTTGTTATTAAACTCACTCAGAGTGCCCGGCCTTAGTAAAGAGGGCTTTTTAATAATGTTTATATATATATATATATATATATATATATATATATATATATATATATATATTATTATTATTATTTACTCACTAGGAGTTATCACACTGGTCATCGTCAGTGGTCACCCACTGCCGACAACCTGTGGTATTCCCTGGAGTCCGAGTGACAACAAGTCTCCTCAGGCCTCCAATATGCTCCACCTCTTTTCGTTCATCACCGCTGATGACCTTGCGGTAATCGCAACAGCCACCTACCAACGATTTCCCGCTGATAAGGGCCATCGGTCCCCTCTGGGGCCCGAGTGGCAACAAGCCTTCCCGAGGTCCCAGAGCTGTCCGCGCTCTTCCAGTGGAGGTCTGGTTTGCGCTTTCCCTTCTCGACCCTCTTCTTCTTCTTCTTCTTCTTCTTCTTCTTCTTCTTCTTCTTCTTCTTCTTCTTCTTATTATTATTATTATTATTATTATTATTATTATTATTATTATTATTATTATCATTATCATTATCATCATCATCATTAAATATTTATGAAAACCTCTTAGAATTTCCAAATATTTATGAAAGCATTTTGAAATTTCCCAAAAAGATTTTATTAATATTTTATAATATATATAACAGATGTTTTTACAAGGGTAGGAAACTATTATTAATTCAAAACATTTTTATTTCTACTATGGTTTTGTAAATTTATCTTAATTTATAAATAATCTAACATTCCATTTTCGTTTGGCTCTGCTTAGTGCAACATAGAACTGGTTTGTCAAAACAGGGGGTTACATTGTGATGTTATAATAAACACTCGCTCTCTTTCCCTTTATCTCCCTTCAGTTTTTATTTCTTCATTTTCTTTCTCCTCTTTCTTCTTTTTTCTCCTCACTCTCATCTTTCCCGTCTATCTCCTCTTTCTCTCTCTTTTAATTATTTACATCATTCCATTCCTCTCACCGTTTTTTTTTAATCGGTTTCCGAGTTTAAGTTGTACGCTCTAAGATTAAGTACTGATACACTGTCCTAAAATGGAGTACTCTTGCCACATTTAGGGAAATGCAGCTCAGAGCCCCCTTTCCTGTCTTGGCAAAGTAGTAAACCGACTTCGAAATCTAGTGGAGGATGTCTTCTGCTATTCCATTGCTAGTCTTTCTTTTCTCTATCGTTATTATCATGGTAGGCAGTCTACTGAGTATCCCACATTGTAAAACATTCACAACAAAAACTCGTCTAGTTACAACCACTGTCAATAATTTCCCTTTCTTCCGTTGTGTACTGAAAACTAAACGAAGCTTCCATGAGCAAAGTTTATTTCCTAGAACTGCACGTCTGTGGAACACGATACTGCGAGGCTGCTTCCCAACTGACTACAACATGGCCGTTTTCAAGTCCAATGTAAACAAATTCTTTTTGAGTCGTCCTCTTAAATAGTCAGTTTTCCCAGTTTCAACCATCGTACAAAGTTGACCTTTATCTCCGAGTGGCCTTTGGACCTTGATAAGCGGTGACTCATTAGTAAAAAAATAAATTAAATAAAGGTACTGTTCAGATCAGCCTTTCTTGCCTTGACAACGTTCAAAATCGACTTCACACTCTTTTTTGGTCTCTAGGGCCTCTTTTCCCGTACTCTTGGTGTACTGTATAGTTATTTCCTTAGAAAGTGCTCGACTGGAGTTTAATCTCAGGTCCCTCTTTGTAAAACTTCCACAGCAAGAACGCGTCTTCCTACTACCAGTGCAAAGAACGGAGCTTCCATGAACAGTTTTTTCCAAGAACTTCTTATCTGTGGAACACGTTACCATAAGATTGTTTTCTTGAGGGCTACAACATTGTCATCTTCAACTATAATATCAATAAACACTTGTCATAAACCGTCTTCATAAGTCATCAAATGTTATTAATTCCGTTAATTGTTTTCAATTCTCTCAAAGTTCATCATAATTCAACTGACAATCTATCCATCGCATTAACTCTTATCCTCAAGTGGCTTTTAGACTTGATAAATGGTGATTCATTAATAATTACATTTTTAAAAATTCAAAAAGTATATGAATAAGTGATTCCCGTTACTATAAAACACTGATTCTCCTGAGATTCGGTATATTCTTTTCTTTTTCTGTTTATGTTTTTCATCGATTTTCCGATATTTAAAACAAGCAATGAAAAACAAAATAAAATATAAACAGATAACATTTAAAAAATAGTAAGTAAAATAAAACGAAACAAAGAAAAACAGACAATCCACTTTCACGTCGACACACAACACACATGTTTGAATATCCAGCAAAACGCCACCTGTTGGCATACGCTGGTAACTGCAGCCGTGTCGCATTCACATTAAAGATGAAAGAAAGTACACAAAAATAAGGGCACTTTGAAGAGCGCACACCTCTATTAAAACTGAACAATTATCTCCACCTGATGTAAAACATTCCTATTTGTAGTGCTGCCTCACCCATATTATATTGCATGCCAACAGGGAGATTGAATAAGGAACCCTATGTTCTTTTCCCTTCAACCAATAATAACATTATGTTTCAGATTTTTTTAGATAAGGATTGATAGCTTTTATTATTTGGATTATTCGGACTACTGTTCTTATCTGGGATGTTATTTTCACAACGTCCGGAATGACATTTGATCAGACGGATAAAGTGCTACGTAATAATCAGTTCTAAGTGACAGTCTTCTGAAGGTTGAAGGTTCAAGCCCCAGTACGAGTGATAATGAGAATACAATTACGAATTATTTAAGACTTCTACCTTGCCATGACTGACGGAACGATGGCAGGCTATCCCCGTGGATGGCAGGCTATCCCCGTTCGAAATTCCGTATAGATTTCCGAATTCGACATGAAGATTCTCGAGTTCGACAAACAAACCTGAAGAAGGTCAGAGGTTCCATCGGCCGAAACCTTGTGAGAATAACATCCAATATAATAACAGTAGTCCGAATAATCCAAATAATACAATAACATATTACTTTTTTAATTCATTTTTTTTTTGTTTATTTCATAAAATTCAGCCTTTTGGTTGAGGCACGAAAAATGATTGGATGGGGGGGGGGCGTATGAGTAAAGTGACATTAATTGAAATAATTTCGTGATTTTTAAAAATCTTTACCGAGGTAAATTCGGCGTTTCGTTGGAATCAATAATGATCTCCCGTGCACTTTTGCTCCAATCCCTGAACCCCTTATTTGTATTTATATTTTTAATTTTAACTTTTATAATTTTCAAATTACAAATAAAGTAAAACGTCGTATTTTCTTTTTGTGGATATCAAACGTGAACTCAAACTCTACGACATTGTTGTACCCACATTTATCAAAATGAAATATACTTATCCGAGTACTCTAGATAATATAGTTTTAGAATATATATGGTTATCGGCATCTATCTCTAAAATCCTAGCAGGGGGTCGTGAATAAACAAACAAACCGACAGAATCTACAACTCGATATATAGAGATGTAAAACTCGTCTAGCTACAACCACTGTCAATATTTCTCCTTTCTTCCTCTGTGTACCTGACACTAAACAGAGCTTCCATGAACAGAGTTTCTTTTCAAAAACTGTCCATCTGCGAAACACAATGTTAACAAAGTCTTGTTGAGCTGTCTTCTTAAGTAATATTGATACCTCAACTTCCTATTCCAGTAGCTTCTTCTAAATAATCGCATGTGTGGTACTCTCTTCCTGTTGACTGTTTTCCTCCTACTGATAGCCTTAGTCGTTTCAGAGAAAGAGGTTCTAGGGTCTAGTTGATGGCATTTTAATTTCAGTTTACCATATACCTTGATTAGTCAAACTACCAACTATATCAGTTATGAGAAGGCATTGTATTGAGGCATAGCCTTTACAAAAGTAGTGACATTCCATAAAAAATGCCAGTATACTGAAATCATATGCCCTTAATAGGGTTAAGATGAAAATTAATATACACTAAATGTACAAAAGTAAGGAAATTCCCAAATTTTTACACTTTTATTGTCATTAAGGGTATGACTACATATCAACCAAACCATTTCATTATCACATCACTACAGTATAAATCTCTATGCATGAGTGGATGAAGTGTGTGGGGTGCGCTGAAGAAAAATTCCTACCAGTAAAATACATAGCCCTGTTGTGCTCGCATACCCTTAATGACAATAAAAGTGTAAAAATTTGGGAATTTCCTTGCTTTTGTACATTTAGTGTATATGAATTTTCATCTTAACCCTATTAAGGGCATATGATTTCAGTATACTGGCATTTATCATGGAATGTCACTACTTTTGTAAAGGCTATGCCTCAATACAATGCCTTCTCATAACTGATATAGTTGGTAGTTTGACTAATCAAGGTATATGGTAAACTGAAATTAAAATGCCATAAACTAGACACTAGAACCTCTATCTCTGCCAAAAATAAGCTGAATCCATCAAATGGTCGATAAGATATAGAATAAAGTGTATGAATACTGGTCATTTTTAAGGTTTTTTGGAATTTTCTGGAAAACTAAGGTATATGGTAAACTGAAATTAGAATACCATCCACTAGACCCTAGAACTTCTATCTCTGCCAAAAATCAGCTGACTCCATCAAATAGTTGATGAGATACAGGGTGGCACATACTTAGGTACGTACGTACGTACACACAGATAACATGATTTAATGATTGAACTTTCTGGATCTCTGGGTTGCCTTGACTAATGATGCTGAAATTCTACACACTTATAGAACCTATCAAATAAACATTTTGGGTAATGTTTTAACTAATTTGGTTTATTGGTTTTTGAGTTATGATTGATCAAAGAAATGAGATTTCCAGCATAGGCCATTCGTAAAGTCTATTAAGGGATAGAGCGCTCTCGCGCCTCCCTTGATTTGGTATCTGTCTGTCTGAAGCCGAAACTATACTATTACTTCTATTAATATTGTACTATCTTCAAATGCTCAATTCACAGGGAGAGAAGGTAGTATATATGTTCTGTCGTCATAAGATCACTCTCCAAGGCATTACCTCCTCCTTTGGAGGGTTAGTGTAGTATGTCCGTTCGTCATGATTACAACCAACCCAAGCATTACCACCCGCTTTTGTGGGGAAGGGGGGTAGTATAGTATCTGTTTTGTAGTCACGATAACATCCTGATAGAGATTACCATCTTTTGAGTGTATATGTTCTGTGAACATGAGAATATCCTCCCAAGCATTACCTCCTACTTTGAGGGGAAAGAAGCATATGTCAAGAAGAAATTGTCACATTAGCAAACTCAACACTTACATTATATATACTAGCACACATATGTGAAGATTATCGAGTTCGACAAGACGCATCTGACGAAGGTCGGAGGTTACATCGTCCGAAACGTTGTGAGAATAACATTCAAGATTAGAACAGTTGTAGTTTACAATAGTTTGTTTGCAAATTGGGCCAGTATTATAGATTGGGGGTAGTGGGAGAAATGGACCCCTCGTATCGACACTGATGGCTGACAATCTTTTTTTAGAAAGATAAGATCAGTAGCATTAATTTGAAGTTAATAACGGACAAACAGACGGATAAACAAATTAAACACAGATTAACACATAACCCCCCAGACGAAATTAATAAAGAAAAACGAAAGAAAAAACAACCAATCTGTTTTGGAGCGACACAAAAACGGATCGTTGGACAAAACGCCATCTGTCGGCTTACATCGGTAACTACATCCGTATCGCATACACGATCAAGAAGTGTAAGAGAAAGCGAGAGGTAAAAAGATTGATAGATAGATAAATAACGAGACGACGCATAAGGAAAATAAAAGGTGTTCTAATTTAGATAAAATCGCGTTTATGTATGACTATGTTAATGTAAATATCCCGTCGTCCTCCGCCCCGATACAAAAAAACACCTGTTTTTTGAACGGCCGACTCGTTTTTTTTTTTTTTTTTTTTTCAAGGATCCTTATTTAATCCGCTTTCTGTTCGAGATTTAAGGGTTGGTTTGGGTTGGCTTGCTTCTTTTTATACGGTATAACAAATAGTTGTGGGTCATTTAATGCTGAATTTAGTCACTTTTAGTAAAGATTTTATGCTTCAAGTTCTTAATTTCTTCAAGTAGTTATACATTAATAAGAAGAATACTCGTCTCATGATGGGTAAAATTAATTCCCCGAACATAATAGTTTTGCACCACTTTTATGCCCTCGTATGAAGACTAAAATCAAGATATAATGCTACTAAATCTTATGTCTAGAATCCTTATTCAATTGTTTTAGTTTAGGAATGAATCCTGTACATATAAATATATAAACATATACACATACCTAATATTATATAAGTAGGTATATTTATATATGGAGAGAGAGAGAGAGAGAGAGAGAGAGAGAGAGAGAGAGAGAGAGAGAGAGAGAGAGAGAGGATAGCTATAATGTTAACATATTCTGAATATCCTGAAAAGAAAAACTTAATTGTTAAGTTAGTTTCAAAATCAAAAACATATATAAGAAATCTACAATGTACAGGGTGCAAAAGCTATTTGAGGACATATTGTTTTTTCAGTACACACTCAAATTATTTATAATATTATTATTTTTATTTCAGATAACCTATTCAGAGGAAGATGTTAACTCAATAAATGGCTGCTTTCGCTGCAAAACATAGTGATTTAGAAATCAGAAACTTTTCACATGTTGCCAGATCATTTGTTCATAAGGTTCGGTTGGAGATAGAGGGATGTGATAGCAACGTTTCCCCTAAGGTGGCTATGTGTATCTTCTTCTGAAATACCCAGGGTAATGCACAGCAAATATCCGGCTACTGTGATGGTTTTAGGAGTTGTGAGCAGTTAAGGTCATGTCATTCCACCTTACATTTTCCCACAAGGTCTTAGAGTCAATGATGTTGCATACCTTGATGGTCTTAAAATGGTTGTTAAGCCCTGGATAGATAAAGTATGCAATAGAAAGCCATATGTCTTTCAACAAGTCTCTGCGCCTTCTCACAAAGCCATTGTAACCCAGGGTTGGTTATCAGATAATTTTTACGATCATGTGACCACTAACATGTGGCCCTCTAACTAGTTAGATTTAAATTCTATGGACTATTACGTGTAGCGCGTTGTTGAAAGGGAGACAATCGACATCCTCATAGTACCGTATCTTCACTAAAGGCCGCTATTGTCCAAATGATGTCCGGAATTAATAGGAACCACTTAATTTCAGCTTGTGGACGGTATCGAGCCCGAATAGAAACAGTCATTGAAGCCAAAGGTGGATTCATAGAATAATTTAATAAAGAAGTATCATCAAGGATATGTGTGACCATTTTATTTAAATATATACATTTTTTGTTAAAATATTGTTGTTTATCTAACATACCAAAATGTACTCAAATAGTCCCCGCATCCTGTATATTAGAAAATGACAATTATTCTAATTGAAAGTGCTTTTGAATATGTGTAACCTTAAAACAGTGTTTTATTGAAAAGTAAAAAATGACCTATTTCATTTGACATATTGAATGGTTACCATAGTCATATGACCAGATTGACTGTCTTTTGCTTCAGAAAAATGCAGTCTTTTAAAACAAATGGGAAAGTCTGTTTTATAAAAATGATGTCAACAGGGACTAATCACCAATGAAAACGTGTTATTTCGTTTACTCAGCGATAATAAAAGTGAAACCAAACGGACATTTTATAACAATGAAAGTGAAATAATATAATAATATTTCCTGTTTATGTTGTTGTTGTAGTTGCTGTTGTTGATAATAATTATTATTATTATTATTATTATTATTATTATTATTATTATTATTATTATTATTATTATTATTATTATATTAATACGATAGCGTGTGTGTTCGTGTGTCACGCTTACATCAAAAGCTCTGCGCATGCGTGCCGCACCTAGATTTGGAAAAGCATTCAAATCACCTAATTTCGTAATATTTTCAAGTATTTCCATTTGGCGCGACGGTTAGGGACGTAGGATTTTGATGTCGGTTTTTGACGTCGGCCCGACTGGTTTATAGTTCTATCCCAACCAACCTCTAAGATTTTTTTCCACATCGAAAGGGGGATGGAGGTAGGGAGGTGACGACCGGGAAGACACATATTAATACGATAGCGTGTGTGTTATTTTGTGTGTCACGCTTACATCAAAAGCAACGACCTTCCGAATCTTTGTATGCTACTCATGAATTGGAGCCAAATTTAATTTAATCTAAAGCATTTACAAAGTAAGGTTTAGTCGTCGAAATATTACCTTCACTAGAAATATTGTATATAAAGAAGTTTTATAAATTGTTTCATGTATTGTTCATCTTTTAAAATAAATATACAAGTCAAATCTTATCATAATTTATTCAAACATGTATAGGTTAGGAACGAGATAATTAGTATTGAAAACATCATTTCGTGTAATTTACACAGGTCGCGCTTGTTGTTGTTGTTATTATTATTATTATTATTATTATTATTATTATTATTATTATTATTATTATTATTATTATTATTATTATTATTATTATTTATTTATTTATTTAAAGTTTCATTCACCCTAAACACGGTGTATTGCTATTGAGATTTAAGGGGCTACTGTTATTAGAGGCAAGATATATAGGGGAAATCCTCAGTGGAGAGTTGTTCACATTACATTTAAATGTCTCCATGTTTGTAAGGTCGGGGGAACGGGGAGCAGGGACGAGAACCCAAACGCAAGCAGTCGGAGGCAAGAAGCTATTAAAGTAGAATGTTTTCCGGCACATGAGGACTTCTATAATGAAGGGGTGGGATTTTGCTGCTAATCGTGCCTGTCGTGAGTATTTACGTTAAGTGGCGCAAGTTCATCGGAGCACATTTCGTAAAAGTACTTGTAAAAAGGCACAGGGATGCAGCATTGCAACGATGAGACAGGAGCTGGAGCTTGGCCGATAGTGCGAGGCCAATTAGGTTAGATACTCTTCTTTATACTCTGTCCAAGGAGAGACTAGTGGTTGGTGCACCAGCCCAGATGTGGCAACAATACTCCATGTATGGGTGAATGATGGTTTTATGGAGATATAGGATACTGGCAGGTGTGAAAAGTTTTCTTTGCAGAACACTTGGCAGTATCTTTTATGTATTTATTCAAATTCATATAATCTGTAATTGTTAGGCCGAGGATTTTGAACGTTGAACCTTCTGAAAGGGTGATATCCGCCATGGCAAGGGGTGGTTTAAAAGGTTTCTAATAATTGTTAAAGAAAAAGAGATTTTTCTTGGTAGTATTGAATGTAAGAATCCATTTTGACCCAATTCTACTACAGACTGAAGGTCATTTTCTAAGGATTCGGCTATTCCCTTGGATATGTATGTGTTTGACTTGCCCGTACGTCGAGAATAGAGCGTCGTGTCGTTAGCGAATATACCCATCTCGGACGCGATTGCATCTGGGAGGTTGTTTATGAAGATCATTTTCGGTTATTTATTGGTTTTATCCTCTTCTTCTAATATCAAAAATTAATCTGCAGGAATTCAAGCCATTCGTTTTAGCTTTAACTGAGTTCGCTTGCTTTTAACGTTGTTCTTAAAGTTAGTCGAAATCTGTTTAGATTTTGGTTGTGTGACGCAACATCCGGTGCCGTCTACGATTTTTAACCATGTTAAAATATAAGGGAATAATTTAGATTATTAGTATAATTACTATTTTAACAAATATCGATCCATTAATTTTCACTGTAAGTTATCTAGCAACCACTAGATGACGTCATTTGTTTCTGTTTATGTTTTGTGGCAAGCTTAAGGTTAGTTGTAAAAAAATAATCCTCTAGAAAAATAAAAAAAAGTATTTCAGATTGAAATGATTTATTCGATCGCGATATGTCAAAAATCCATTCGTTCCGCTTTTAACGGTGTAACATTTAATATAATTTTTGTGAGCGTTTCTTATTTCTGCATAGAATGTTGTAACGTATACATTACGACATAGAGATTTTCCTTCCCGTCATGCTTTCGTACATTTTTCTCCTTTCTTTTTAATGTTTTCTTCTAGTTTTTTTAGATTGGCGTAAAGATGGCCAATAGAGATATAACGCAAATATCTGTGATGATTTATCGCTTTGGTTTTTAACTCGGTTAGCGCGACAAGAATGCAAGCTCAAAGCATCTGTTCTTTTTTTCTTACACATTAAACTAGAAAATACCCGTTCCAGGACGAGTAAAATATTATTATTCGGACAACAGCAGTTTTGCACTACTTTTATGTTCCCTTACAAAGATTAAAATCAAGATATAATGATACTAAACATTGTGTATAGAATCCTTATTCCAATTTTGATAAAAATCCATTATATGATTTTGACTCTAGAACATGTAAAAAATTAAAGGCTTAAGCTCTAGGGGTCTTAAGAAGAAATTGAAATTCAGAGAATCTTGCCTAATGGATGTTTAATGACCAGGAATCTAATTTAAGTAAAATCTGAAATATTTGATTTTTCAAATGGGAGGTTGTGCCCATATTATGCCCCCTAAAATCCCTTTAAAAAGCTATTAAGAAACTGAAAATTGGGGAATATTTATTGATTGATATCTACTACTTGTTATTAAAATTTCATAAAATTCGGATGTATTCACTTTTTTTACCAAAGGCTTCTACCCCTTTTTATTCTCTTTTCTTAAAACTAAATTAAACTAAAAATAGTCCACATTACGACCCCTTACGCCGAGCAGCTGTGTTTCAAAATTCATAATGATCGGCTAACAAGTTTAGGAATGAATCATGTGCATACACATATATATAATTATCTACACTTACTTAACTATACAAATAGATTAGCAGAGGAAAGGGTTGTAATTTTTTAATTCGTATATCTCGATGGTGAATCTGTAAAGTCTTTTTCTATCCTAATCAAACCACACTTGGGTTCTGAAATTTCGCTTTTTATATAATATCATTGATCGAAGTGTCCAATGGAAAGTCAAAGGGTTGATTTTTTATTGTGATATTTTTTACTAATGGATCACGACTTATCAAGGCGAAAAGCTAATCGAGGATAAGAGTTAACGGATTCGATTGATTGTCGGTTAAATAAGGAACAATATTATGAGAGGATTGCAAATGATGAATGGAATTAACAAAGGTTGATTATTTATGAGAACGGTTCATGAAAAGTATTTGCTAACATTCGATTTGAAGACGACCATGTTGTAGTTTGCAGAGAAGCCGTCCCATAGTAATGTGTTCCATAGACAATAAATTATTTGAAAGAAACTGTTCATTTAAATTCTGTTTGATATTAGGTATACGAGGAAGAATCTGTTTATATCTGTGCACATGGAGAAAAAATGGGAAGTCCCTTTCAGTTATGGCAGTAGAAAAAATTCTCTTTTTTAAATATTTTACCAGCGGAGAACCAGAGATTTGAGCACAGCCGAGCATCTTCCGTGGAAATAACGATAGAGTAGAGAAAAACTAGCAGCGTCTCTTCTGTGAGAAAAAGAAATAGAGAATAGAAGAGATCTTCACCCACTAGATTGTGAAGTCAATTTTGTACTCTTTACAGGCAAGAAAGAGTTCTCTAAGCTGCACCTCCCAGATGTGGCATCAACTGCAGACGGCAGACAACAATCAGTGTTAATCATAACTAAAACTCGCATAAAAAAGGCTATACTACATGAAAGCCCGGAGAAATAGCATTGATACTTTTACATAAACTCACGGAATATACAACGTCACGAGCCACCCGTAAAGCTACATTAGTACTGTTACCATAGGTAATAATTATAAGCTAAAAACCTTGGCACATTCCAGTTTTTAGAGCAACGCTATTTAACTATCGTTTGTTGGGTTCCGCAAAAGGCTTACCATCTATATAGCAAGCCCTTATTCACACAATTCTATCCTGAGTCCGAAACCTGGTCATATTTTGCTGTTGACATTCAAAAGCTTGACGAAATCGATGTAGAAGTTAAAGGAAATGCTCGCAACTAAATAATATAGATGTATCTTAATCTGAAATCAGAGCTTAAGCGCTAGTATTCCGAAGGCATAGTTGACTTCCGTTCAGTTAGGTAATATATTGATATTCTCGTTGACGATAGATATACAAATAATAAAAAGGTGGAGACGATTCATACCGTTCCATAACAATAATATATCGATAAAAATGACCTAAACCGCAAACTTTGATGTCGCGATGCACAGTATCGACGGCGCAAGGATATACAAGTTAACAGGTATATATATATATATATATATATATATATATATATATATATATATATATATATATATATATATATATATATATATATTTGTTGAAAAGAAACCAATAAAGCGCTTAATTATTTCTGTCAATTTCAGAACACAAATTTTTCTTCATAATAAATTCAAGATATGTGTTCAAAAAGCTTCATCTGTCAATTTTTATTCTCTATAAAAAAAAGATTAAAAAAAACTGAACTGCAAAGTTATTCTCTATTTCAATTATGTAGCTCTTTTCAAAGCAAACCAATGGAAACAAACTCCCTAGCTGCAAGTCTCCAAAAATAATATTAAAAGACACTCGAAAAAGTGATGTTATCTTTTTTATAATTAACTCCATTCGTTTCTTCATTAAGAGAATACACGCAAAAACATAAGTAAAGAAAAAAGTTTTGAACTGACGTATATATATATATATATATATATATATATATATATATATATATATATATATATATATATATATATATATATATATATGTATGTATATATATGTATGTATATATATGTATGTATATATATCTGAATGTATATATATATGTATGTATATATATGTATATATATGTATGTATATATATATATATATATGTATGTATATATATATATATATATGTATGTCTATATATGTATGTATATATGTATGCATATATATATGTATATATATGTATATATATGTATATGTATATTTATATATGTATGTATATATATATATGTATATATATATGTATGTATATATATATGTATATATATATGTATATATATGTATATATGTATGTATATATATACATATATATATATATATTGATATATATATATGTATATATGTATATATATATATATATGTATATATATATATATATATATGTATATATATATAAATTAATGTGAAAAAAAATCTTTATACATTTTTTATTATTTCTTATTTGTTGACGTATAGGAATACAAAATGTCTTTCAAAACGGTTTCTAAAAGAACAGAACTTTCGGCCGCTATTTACGACCATCGTCAGTGTAATGAGGTGTGTGTGTCTGTGTGTACGGTGGGTTGTGGTTGCAGAGAAAAAGAGTATGAGAGGAATAAATGCTTATATGTGGCTGGTGTGTGCCAATCCACTTATATCTGCCCTCCTATTGAATCTTCACTTCTAAAGAAGTTATCAACGTGGGTGGTGTCGTGGACATTTTCCAAAACTTAAATGGATAGAAAATCAGAAAATGTTAAAATCTTGTCCTGTACCCGCGGCCACTACTTATTGAATTGTGATTTAATTTGAAAAATAATAAACTGTGACATATCTCTTAAGACATTCCTCTTGCATACCTAAACAATAAGTCTCTTTATTTCTTATATTATTGAGGTTTATTATTTGCTATCTAATTTATATACGCGAGTATGAAAACACTAAGAAGCAACGCTGAAAAAAGAGAAGCACTCTTCTTTAAACGCTTACATAAATATTAACAGATATTAGAATGTTGCTGAATCAACGTACTGCGAGAGAGGGTGAGAGAAACACATAGATAAGCAAGTGAGAGATGAGTGACTTGTTAAGTTAATTACAAATTACCGCGAATTAGAAGAATTATAATGGAAGTTTTTTAAAAACATAACTCAATCCCAGAACTAATGAACGTTGCAGTATGTATGTTGTGTCATCAAAGTATACAAGAAAAAAAAACCTTTAGGAAACAAACGTTGATTCACTTGAGCATAGTAATAGATTTCATTTGACTATTGCCGGAAAGAAGGAAAAGAAAAAAGTCGTTTGACCGCGGTTGAGTCACTTGGAAATGGTTAATTGGCCGACGACCTGGATTACATCCATTGTTCGACTTTTCACGTGATTAACTTTGTCCACGGTTCAAAATGGCTTCCATTATTATTTCTTTAAATAGATTTCATTTGGCTGGCCTGTTTTAAGGCATATCAACCATTTCAGCTTATTTAATGCTGAAACACAACACCCATTGTATAGGATTAATTATATACGATTTAATGAGCGTAATATATGCTATTAGCCCTATTAACATGGTGTTGTCCAGGCTGTGACATATTATCTGATGGCGAGCTTAGATACAAAATAATTTAATATATAGTCACGTTTACATTTTTGTAAATAGGATCTATTCAAAATAGGATTTTACTGAGAAGGAACGCAGAAGGTAACGTTTACTGATGTCTTTCAAAAGTCAACAAAAGTGTTTTCTTTGGTTTGCTGTGCGACATATCAACCTCTTTTTACGACCAAATAATATAAAAGTACATTTAAAATGTAATCAAAAGTTTAACAATATTCTACAAAAGTTATAAAAACAGAAACAAAAATGAAATAACTAACTTGTAAGTAAAAGTGTTCATCAATAAATCCCAATTTACTTGCCTCAACACGAGAGCAATTGTTTTTTGGTTTTTCTTTTTTTTCGTCAATACTTAGATATGGCGTTGCCTTGGATGATAGCAAGGGAGATGCGCTGGTACATCCAAGCAGTCTCTTGGGGCTCGTTATTTTATGTCAGAAGAACAATTCTTATTAGAATGATGGCAGTCATAGCTTTTCTAACAGTATTAGTGGGTAAATGACCACAATGAATTCGCAAGTATTTTTCTGTTAGAAAAGATTTTGATTATTTTGCGGTATAATTATCACTTTTAGACACAATGTGCAGGGTGTCTCAGAAGTGTTAGACACATTTTGACATTGAATATCTCGAAAACTATTAAGGATATGTAAACGCGCCCGACATATATAATCATTGGCGTTACAAAATGTTAGATAATGGCTTGGACGCATCTGTTTGAGACGGGGTTGACTTGCGCAAATTGTGGCGGAGTCATTCCGTGCGGTTTGGTTCGATGTGTTTTCTCACGGTGCGCGTCGACGTTGAGTAACCTTAGGGTGACGAGAGGTCAGAAAGTTGACATCACACCTGCGTGTTGGTCGCGAGATTTGATAGCGAGAGTTCGGCGTGGAAGAATTAAAATCGAGATTGAATCAGATTTGACTTGGAAGCGAGAGAGTCAAGATCACCAAAAATGTAACTGTACGAGAAGGATTCCGAATGACGGAAATCTAAGAGCCAATTAGTAAATCTCAATACTCCTCTCTCTCGGTTAATTAAGAATATTAACTAGTGAAGTTAGTTAGCGTAAACTCTCTCTCAATCAACGACTCGTTCAGGTCGGCCAATTAAAGTAATTAAATAAAAGCGACTCTTTAAAACAGAAAAAGGCTTGTTATACATTAAGAAATTGATTTAAGAGAGCAAAGACAACAGTCCGAAAATGTTGACACGCGGCGGCGCCGGCGGGGACGAACGACGAACTATAGCAGTCGTGACAACAAAAAGTTGCAGAAGAAAAGGGAGCGCAAATAGTCACAGCGGCAGGAACAAGCAATGTGACAATGGTTTGCAGGCGAGAAAAGGCAGTACGAATATTAGCGACCACAGAGACTGAGAAGCACGCACAAGTGGTTGGCGTGGCGGCGACGGCGATTGAAAAACGGATCTAAGTAAATACGACATATCGTCCCCTTTGAGTCAACAGCGAAGTTCGACGAGAACGAAAAGAGTTGGTGAACTTAGTAGCCAGTAATAACCAGTAATACAACAAAAAGACTTATCCAATTTAACTTTAAAATGATACAAGTTTCATCTTACTACCATTCATATTTCAGCAGATATAAATACTTGAAAGGTGCCCAAAACTTTTGGAACACCGTGTATATTGTAAACAAAAAAATGGCCCTAGTATCATAAGAAGCAGCTGATCGGTACCAATCAGCAAATACATAAATATAACAGACTACATTATTTTTCAAATTGTTTGGTGCTTAATCGATATTAATCTATTAAATTTTTGTAGCTTAGTTTTTGAGTGTGGATGGTGATGTCAACTGCCCCAAATCCACCAAATACCTCAAAGACGTTCCCAAACAACGTAAGAACAAAATAAGTTAAACAAAATTATTTTTATTTATATTCACACCAAACAAGGCACTTTGTCACTGAGACGTTAGGGTCTACTATGAATTAAAGGCCAGATTAATAGAGGCATCATAAGTGGAGATAATAATAATTAGTTATAATTAATATGTGTCTGAGCTGCTAAATAAAATTAATATAAAATGTCATCTACTAAAGAGATGAGAAAGAGATTATTGGAGTATAATTAATCATAATTATTTAAGAATAAGTAATAATAATTAAACGCCAGACAATAGAACGAACCTTACTGATAAACCGATACATTAGACTCGGTGTAAATAAGCAATACCTGCGTGCTCATTTATCCTAAATGTTACAATCACATCTTATAAAGCCCGGGAAATTTTCCGATGTCATCTTATATATATTTTCAATTTTACACGGTAGTGAAAGAATGAGTTACATTTCTTAAACTAAATTAACAAGTTTCAAAACACAATTCCCATTGGTGCTTGGGCATTCTATTTTTTCAACTAAATATTTAATGTATTTTTATGTAATTATTTTTATTGGTGGTTGCAGCATTCGTTGTTTTTTTTGCTTACTATTTATCTCACTTCCTAAGTGATTAAGATGCAGAAAATTGCATTATTAATCGCCCTTAACGTTATAGGACGTATTATTCGTATATATATATATATATATATATATATATATATATATATATATATATATATATAAAATAAAGTTCATATTTTTTTGTAAGCATCTAATTGAAATTTAAGAATAAGGAATGAGGTAAAACACCTTCAAAGCATGTTTAAGATGCGATATTAATTTTAAAAGAAAAATCGTAACAGATTTTTCTTTTATAAACTTTCATTTTTAGTTTATAGTAATTAAAAATATATCGCCGAGTAAAATTGGCTTCATCAATGTATCTGGAAATCCTGATCTTATGGGGTTGTCCCGTCCTTGCTGGTGTAAACGGACGTGTGAGTTGGATGTTGTTTTTCACTTTCAAATATGAGGACGCGCATGCTCGCGAGATAGTTATAAAATAAAGTTCATATATTTTTTTTGTAAGCATCTAATTGAAATTTAAGAATAAGGAATGAGGTAAAAAACCTTCAAAGCATGGTGAAAAAAATCATACATATTTCTAGACAAGGCGTCTTGGTCCAATGGTAAAGACGCTGGACTATAGACATCAATATCGAAGTTCGATCCTTGTCCAAGTTAGCCATGCTGATGACGACTGTGAGCCAGAAACATGTGTCCATGGATTACTTTTATGTACGTATAAAATTTATAAAAATATATATATATTAACGAAAAATACGCCCTATAAAGTTAAGGACTACTAATAATGCAATTTTCTGCATCTTAATCACTTAGGAAGTGAAATAATCGAAATAATAGTAAGCAATAAAACAACGAACGTTGCAATCACCAGTACAAATAATTACATAAAAATACAACCCCCCCCCACACACACACATATATATATATATATATATATATATATATATATATATATATATATATTTAAACTTAGCCAAGCTCAATTTCCTTAGCCGGAAGTGTACAAAGCTACAGTCAGGACGTAAAATTCAACAAAACACTACATATGGGCAACAGAATAACCTTTCAAAGATTGTACACGCACCCTTTTATTCAACCAGGAAAGACACTCAAATAATACAATACTAGTAACTTACGTATGGGAACAGAAAAGATAAATAGTAGTCAGGAAACTATAAAAGCAACACCGAGATATATATGACACATCAAAGAGAAAAACTCTCTGCTTTCACTGGGAAGCCTGCATTGAGGTTCGCGCATGCGTATACTTTTGTTGTTTATTTTCATTATCTGTCGATCTAATTAGGTGACTAATTTTATGTGTCTATAATTATTTCATGGTTAATTTTCTTTTGAATGCTTAATTGCAGTCTGATTATCTTACGTTTTCTTCTCTTAGGCTGTGCGGCATTTGTAAGTGAAGCCAAAACGTACATATGTGCGCTGTTTATTGGGCGTTGTACACTGCATTGTTTGAGTGCGATTTTTGCCAGATGTTTTGTTAAGGAATAACAACCGAGTAAGGTTTACGTTAGATGGTGATGAGAGAAAGGTTACAGCACTTCGATCTTCCTCCCGGGAGATGACGGTGGTTAAGTGGATAACGACACGGACTGAAGATCTGGGTGTTCCTAGTTCGAATCCAGTCGTAAGTACCCGATGTCTTTCCAGAAAGATTTCGAACTAGAGAAACATCGGGGAAACTAATGCCAACACCAGAATCATCTGATTCTCACGAAAGAAGAAGAAGATCCTCCTCCCCCTTCCCCCCTTCTTCTACGATTAAACTTTCTAATGATGACGGTTAGATTGTATTCACGATTTAAACGATTTCATTTTGAAAGGCGTGGTGGATAACATGCCGTGCTTCTGTAGTTGTTCTTGTTGTTTCTGATTTCCGATAATGGTTTCTTTCATAGCCATTGTACGAATTTATGTTCATTATTCTTTCTCGGCTTCGATGAAGCGTAAGGTCGTTATATGTCTTTATTTCCATCGCAGAAAGACACCCTAAAATAAAGCATGCAAAGATAGAGAACATAACCAAGTACTAATATATACATAAGCAAGTACTAATATATACATAAGCAAGTACTAATATGTACATAACCAAGTACTAATATGTACATAACAAAGTACTAATATGTACATAACCAAGTACTAATATATACATAAGCAAGTACTAATATATACATAAGCAAGTACTAATATATACATAAGCAAGTACTAATATATACATAAGCAAGTACTAATATATACATAAGCAAGTACTAATATATACATAAGCAAGTACTAATATGTACATAACCAAGTACTAATATGTACATAACAAAGTACTAATATATACATGAGCAAGTACTAATATATACATAAGCAAGTACTAATATATACATAAGCAAGTACTAATATGTACATAACCAAGTACTAATATGTACATAACAAAGTACTAATATGTACATAACCAAGTACTAATATATACATAAGCAAGTACTAATATATACATAAGCAAGTACTAATATATACATAAACAAGTACTAATATATACATAAGCAAGTACTAATATATACATAAGCAAGTACTAATATATACATAAGCAAGTACTAATATGTACATAACCAAGTACTAATATATACATAAGCAAGTACTAATATATACATAAGCAAGTACTAATATGTACATAACAAAGTACTAATATGTACATAAGACAGTACTAATATGTACATAACCAAGTACTAATATATACATAACAAAGTACTAATATGTACATAAGCAAGTACTAATATGTACATAACCAAGTACTAATATATACATAACAAAGTACTAATATGTACATAAGCAAGTACTAATATATACATAAGCAAGTACTAATATATACATAAGCAAGTACTAATATATACATAACCGAGTACTAATATATACATAAGCAAGTACTAATATGTACATAACCAAGTACTAATATATACATAAGCAAGTACTAATATATACATAACCAAGTACTAATATGTACATAACCAAGTACTAATATGTACATAACCAAGTACTAATATGTACATAACAAAGTACTAATATGTACATAAGCAAGTACTAATATGTACATAACCAAGTACTAATATATACATAACAAAGTACTAATATGTACATAAGCAAGTACTAATATGTACATAAGCAAGTACTAATATGTACATAACAAAGTACTAATATGTACATAACAAAGTACTAATATGTACATAACCAAGTACTAATATGTACATAACAAAGTACTAATATGTACATAAGCAAGTACTAATATGTACATAAGCAAGTACTAATATGTACATAACAAAGTACTAATATGTACATAACAAAGTACTAATATGTACATAACCAAGTACTAATATGTACATAACAAAGTACTAATATGTACATAAGCAAGTACTAATATGTACATAAGCAAGTACTAATATGTACATAACAAAGTACTAATATGTACATAACAAAGTACTAATATGTACATAACCAAGTACTAATATGTACATAACAAAGTACTAATATGTACATAACCAAGTACTAATATGTACATAAGCAAGTACTAATATGTACATAACAAAGTACTAATATGTACATAACAAAGTACTAATATGTACATAACCAAGTACTAATATGTACATAACAAAGTACTAATATGTACATAAGCAAGTACTAATATGTACATAAGCAAGTACTAATATGTACATAACAAAGTACTAATATGTACATAACAAAGTACTAATATGTACATAACCATGTACAAATATGTACATAACAAAGTACTAATATGTACATAAGCAAGTACTAATATGTACATAGGCAAGTACTAATATGTACATAACAAAGTACTAATATGTACATAACAAAGTACTAATATGTACATAACCAAGTACTAATATGTACATAACCAAGTACTAATATGAACATAACCAAGTACTAATATGTACATAACAAAGTACTAATATGTACATAACAAAGTACTAATATGTACATAACCAAGTACTAATATGTACATAAGCAAGTACTAATATGTACATAACAAAGTACTAATATGTACATAACAAAGTACTAATATGTACATAACAAAGTACTAATATGTACATAACCAAGTACTAATATATACATAACAAAGTACTAATATATACATAACCAAGTACTAATATGTACATAAGCAAGTACTAATATGTACATAACAAAGTACTAATATGTACATAACCAAGTACTAATATGTACATAACCAAGTACTAATATGTACATAACCAAGTACTAATATGTACATAAGCAAGTACTAATATGTACATAACAAAGTACTAATATGTACATAAGCAAGTACTAATATATACATAAGCAAGTACTAATATATACATAAGCAAGTACTAATATGTACATAAGCAAGTACTAATATGTACATAACCAAGTACTAATATGTACATAACCAAGTACTAATATATACATAACCAAGTACTAATATGTACATAAGCAAGTACTAATATGTACATAACAAAGTACTAATATGTACATAACAAAGTACTAATATGTACATAACCAAGTACTAATATGTACATAACCAAGTACTAATATATACATAACCAAGTACTAATATATACATAACCAAGTACTAATATGTACATAACCAAGTACTAATATATACATAACTAAGTACTAATATGTACATAAGCAAGTACTAATATGTACATAACAAAGTACTTATATGTACATAACAAAGTACTAATATGTACATAACAAAGTACTAATATGTACATAACAAAGTACTAATATGTACATAAGCAAGTACTAATATGTACATAACCAAGTACTAATATATACATAACAAAGTACTAATATGTACATAACAAAGTACTAATATGTACATAACAAAGTACTAATATATACATAACCAAGTACTAATATGTACATAACCAAGTACTAATATGTACATAAGCAAGTACTAATATGTACATAACAAAGTACTAATATGTACATAACCAAGTACTAATATGTACATAAGCAAGTACTAATATGTACATAACAAAGTACTAATATGTACATAAGCAAGTACTAATATGTACATAAGCAAGTACTAATATGTACATAACAAAGTACTAATATGTACATAACCAAGTACTAATATGTACATAACCAAGTACTAATATGTACATAACAAAGTACTAATATGTACATAACCAAGTACTAATATGTACATAAGCAAGTACTAATATGTACATAAGCAAGTACTAATATGTACATAACAAAGTACTAATATGTACATAACAAAGTACTAATATGTACATAAGCAAGTACTAATATGTACATAACCAAGTACTAATATGTACATAAGCAAGTACTAATATGTACATAAGCAAGTACTAATATGTACATAAGCAAGTACTAATATGTACATAAGCAAGTACTAATATGTACATAAGCAAGTACTAATATGTACATAACAAAGTACTAATATGTACATAACCAAGTACTAATATGTACATAACAAAGTACTAATATGTACATAAGCAAGTACTAATATGTACATAACCAAGTACTAATATGTACATAACAAAGTACTAATATGTACATAAGCAAGTACTAATATGTACATAACAAAGTACTAATATGTACATAAGCAAGTACTAATATGTACATAACCAAGTACTAATATGTACATAACCAAGTACTAATATGTACATAACAAAGTACTAATATGTACATAACAAAGTACTAATATGTACATAACAAAGTACTAATATGTACATAAGCAAGTACTAATATGTACATAAGCAAGTACTAATATGTACATAACAAAGTACTAATATGTACATAAGCAAGTACTAATATGTACATAACAAAGTACTAATATGTACATAAGCAAGTACTAATATGTACATAACCAAGTACTAATATGTACATAACCAAGTACTCATATGTACATAAGCAAGTACTAATATGTACATAACAAAGTACTAATATGTACATAACCAAGTACTAATATGTACATAACCAAGTACTAATATGTACATAAGCAAGTACTAATATGTACATAACCTAGTACTAATATGTACATAACCAAAGACTAATATGTACATAAGCAAGTACTAATATGTACATAACAAAGTACTAATATGTACATAAGCAAGTACTAATATGTACATAAGCAAGTACTAATATGTACATAACAAAGTACTAATATGTACATAACCAAGTACTAATATGTACATAACCAAGTACTAATATGTACATAAGCAAGTACTAATATGTACATAACAAAGTACTAATATGTACATAAGCAAGTACTAATATGTACATAACCAAGTACTAATATGTACATAACAAAGTACTAATATGTACATAACCAAGTACTAATATGTACATAACAAAGTACTAATATGTACATAAGCAAGTACTAATATGTACATAAGCAAGTACTAATATGTACATAACAAAGTACTAATATGTACATAAGCAAGTACTAATATGTACATAACAAAGTACTAATATGTACATAAGCAAGTACTAATATGTACATAACCAAGTACTAATATGTACATAACCAAGTACTAATATGTACATAAGCAAGTACTAATATGTACATAACAAAGTACTAATATGTACATAACCAAGTACTAATATGTACATAAACAAGTACTAATATGTACATAAGCAAGTACTAATATGTACATAACCTAGTACTAATATGTACATAACCAAGTACTAATATGTACATAAGCAAGTACTAATATGTACATAACAAAGTACTAATATGTACATAAGCAAGTACTAATATGTACATAAGCAAGTACTAATATGTACATAACCAAGTACTAATATGTACATAACCAAGTACTAATATGTACATAACCAAGTACTAATATGTACATAAGCAAGTACTAATATGTACATAACAAAGTACTAATATGTACATAACAAAGTACTAATATGTACATAACCAAGTACTAATATGTACATAACAAAGTACTAATATGTACATAACCAAGTACTAATATGTACATAAGCAAGTACTAATATGTACATAACAAAGTACTAATATGTACATAACAAAGTACTAATATGTACATAACCAAGTACTAATATGTACATAACCAAGAACTAATATATACATAACCAAGTACTAATAGGTACATAAGCAAGTACTAATATGTACATAAGCAAGTACTAATATGTACATAACAAAGTACTAATATGTACATAACCAAGTACTAATATGTACATAAGCAAGTACTAATATGTACATAACAAAGTACTAATATGTACATAAGCAAGTACTAATATGTACATAACAAAGTACTAATATGTACATAACAAAGTACTAATATGTACATAACCAAGTACTAATATGTACATAAGCAAGTACTAATATGTACATAACCAAGTACTAATATGTACATGAGCAAGTACTAATATGTACATAACAAAGTACTAATATGTACATAACAAAGTACTAATATGTACATAAGCAAGTACTAATATGTACATAACAAAGTACTAATATGTACATAAGCAAGTACTAATATGTACATAACAAAGTACTAATATGTACATAACAAAGTACTAATATGTACATAACAAAGTACTAATATGTACATAACCAAGTACTAATATGTACATAACAAAGTACTAATATGTACATAACAAAGTACTAATATATACATAACCAAGTACTAATATGCACATAACCAAGTACTAATATGTACATAAGCAAGTACTAATATGTACATAACAAAGTACTAATATGTACATAACCAAGTACTAATATGTACATAAGCAAGTACTAATATGTACATAACAAAGTACTAATATGTACATAAGCAAGTACTAATATGTACATAAGCAAGTACTAATATGTACATAACAAAGTACTAATATGTACATAACCAAGTACTAATATGTACATAACCAAGTACTAATATGTACATAAGAAAGTACTAATATGTTCATAACAAAGTACTAATATGTACATAAGCAAGTACTAATATGTACATAAGCAAGTACTAATATGTACATAACAAAGTACTAATATGTACATAACAAAGTACTAATATGTACATAAGCAAGTACTAATATGTACATAACCAAGTACTAATATGTACATAAGCAAGTACTAATATGTACATAACCAAGTACTAATATGTACATAACCAAGTACTAATATGTACATAAGCAAGTACTAATATGTACATAAGCAAGTACTAATATGTACATAACAAAGTACTAATATGTACATAACCAAGTACTAATATGTACATAACAAAGTACTAATATGTACATCAGCAAGTACTAATATGTACATAACCAAGTACTAACATGTACATAACAAAGTACTAATATGTACATAAGCAAGTACTAATATGTACATAACAAAGTACTAATATGTACATAACAAAGTACTAATATGTACATAAGCAAGTACTAATATGTACATAACCAAGTACTAATATGTACATAACAAAGTACTAATATGTACATAACAAAGTACTAATATGTACATAACAAAGTACTAATATGTACATAAGCAAGTACTAATATGTACATAAGCAAGTACTAATATGTACATAACAAAGTACTAATATGTACATAAGCAAGTACTAATATGTACATAACCAAGTACTAATATGTACATAACCAAGTACTCATATGTACATAAGCAAGTACTAATATGTACATAACAAAGTACTAATATGTACATAACCAAGTACTAATATGTACATAACCAAGTACTAATATGTACATAAGCAAGTACTAATATGTACATAACCTAGTACTAATATGTACATAACCAAGTACTAATATGTACATAAGCAAGTACTAATATGTACATAACAAAGTACTAATATGTACATAAGCAAGTACTAATATGTACATAAGCAAGTACTAATATGTACATAACAAAGTACTAATATGTACATAACCAAGTACTAATATGTACATAACCAAGTACTAATATGTACATAAGCAAGTACTAATATGTACATAACAAAGTACTAATATGTACATAAGCAAGTACTAATATGTACATAACCAAGTACTAATATGTACATAACAAAGTACTAATATGTACATAACCAAGTACTAATATGTACATAAAAAAGTACTAATATGTACATAAGCAAGTACTAATATGTACATAAGCAAGTACTAATATGTACATAACAAAGTACTAATATGTACATAAGCAAGTACTAATATGTACATAACAAAGTACTAATATGTACATAAGCAAGTACTAATATGTACATAACCAAGTACTAATATGTACATAACCAAGTACTAATATGTACATAAGCAAGTACTAATATGTACATAACAAAGTACTAATATGTACATAACCAAGTACTAATATGTACATAAACAAGTACTAATATGTACATAAGCAAGTACTAATATGTACATAACCTAGTACTAATATGTACATAACCAAGTACTAATATGTACATAAGCCCGTACTAATATGTACATAACAAAGTACTAATATGTACATAAGCAAGTACTAATATGTACATAAGCAAGTACTAATATGTACATAACAAAGTACTAATATGTACATAACCAAGTACTAATATGTACATAACCAAGTACTAATATGTACATAAGCAAGTACTAATATGTACATAACAAAGTACTAATATGTACATAACAAAGTACTAATATGTACATAACCAAGTACTAATATGTACATAACAAAGTACTAATATGTACATAACCAAGTACTAATATGTACATAAGCAAGTACTAATATGTACATAACAAAGTACTAATATGTACATAACAAAGTACTAATATGTACATAACCAAGTACTAATATGTACATAACCAAGAACTAATATATACATAACCAAGTACTAATATGTACATAAGCAAGTACTAATATGTACATAAGCAAGTACTAATATGTACATAACAAAGTACTAATATGTACATAACCAAGTACTAATATGTACATAAGCAAGTACTAATATGTACATAACAAAGTACTAATATGTACATAAGCAAGTACTAATATGTACATAACAAAGTACTAATATGTACATAACAAAGTACTAATATGTACATAACCAAGTACTAATATGTACATAAGCAAGTACTAATATGTACATAACCAAGTACTAATATGTACATAAGCAAGTACTAATATGAATATACATAACAAAGTACTAATATGTACATAACAAAGTACTAATATGTACATAACCAAGTACTAATATGTACATAACCAAGTACTAATATATACATAACAAAGTACTAATATGTACATAACCAAGTACTAATATATACATAACAAAGTACTAATATGTACATAAGCAAGTACTAATATGTACATAAGCAAGTACTAATATGTACATAACAAAGTACTAATATGTACATAAGCAAGTACTAATATGTACATAACAAAGTACTAATATGTACATAAGCAAGTACTAATATGTACATAAGCAAGTACTAATATGTACATAACAAAGTACTAATATGTACATAACAAAGTACTAATATGTACATAACAAAGTACTAATATGTACATAACAAAGTACTAATATGTACATAAGCAAGTACTAATATGTACATAAGCAAGTACTAATATGTACATAACAAAGTACTAATATGTACATTACAAAGTACTAATATGTACATAACCAAGTACTAATATGTACATAACAAAGTACTAATATGTACATAAGCAAGTACTAATATGTACATAAGCAAGTACTAATATGTACATAACAAAGTACTAATATGTACATAACAAAGTACTAATATGTACATAACCAAGTACTAATATGTACATAACAAAGTACTAATATGTACATAAGCAAGTACTCATATGTACATAAGCAAGTACTAATATGTACATAACAAAGTACTAATATATACATAACCAAGTACTAATATGTACATAAGCAAGTACTAATATGTACATAACAAAGTACTAATATGTACATAACCAAGTACTAATATGTACATAACCAAGTACTAATATGTACATAAGCAAGTACTAATATGTACATAACAAAGTACTAATATGTACATAAGCAAGTACTAATATATACATAAGCAAGTACTAATATGTACATAAGCAAGTACTAATATGTACATAACCAAGTACTAATATGTACATAACAAAGTACTAATATGTACATAACCAAGTACTAATATGTACATAACAAAGTACTAATATGTACATAAGCAAGTACTAATATGTACATAAGCAAGTACTAATATGTACATAACAAAGTACTAATATGTACATAACAAAGTACTAATATGTACATAACCAAGTACTAATATGTACATAAGCAAGTACTAATATGTACATAAGCAAGTACTAATATGTACATAACCAAGTACTAATATGTACATAAGCAAGTACTAATATGTACATAAGCAAGTACTAATATGTACATAAGCAAGTACTAATATGTACATAAGCAAGTACTAATATGTACATAAGCAAGTACTAATATGTACATAACCAAGTACTAATATGTACATAACAAAGTACTAATATGTACATAACCAAGTACTAATATGTACATAAGCAAGTACTAATATGTACATAAGCAAGTACTAATATGTACATAACCAAGTACTAATATGTACATAAGCAAGTACTAATATGTACATAACCAAGTACTAATATGTACATAAGCAAGTACTAATATGTACATAAGCAAGTACTAATATGTACATAACCAAGTACTAATATGTACATAAGCAAGTACTAATATGTACATAAGCAAGTACTAATATGTACATAACCAAGTACTAATATGTACATAACAAAGTACTAATATGTACATAACCAAGTACTAATATGTACATAAGCAAGTACTAATATGTACATAAGCAAGTACTAATATGTACATAAGCAAGTACTAATATGTACATAAGCAAGTACTAATATGTACATAACCAAGTACTAATATGTACATAAGCAAGTACTAATATGTACATAAGCAAGTACTAATATGTACATAACCAAGTACTAATATGTACATAAGCAAGTACTAATATGTACATAACCAAGTACTAATATGTACATAAGCAAGTACTAATATGTACATAAGCAAGTACTAATATGTACATAACCAAGTACTAATATGTACATAAGCAAGTACTAATATGTACATAAGCAAGTACTAATATGTACATAACCAAGTACTAATATGTACATAAGCAAGTACTAATATGTACATAAGCAAGTACTAATATGTACATAAGCAAGTACTAATATGTACATAACCAAGTACTAATATGTACATAACAAAGTACTAATATGTACATAACCAAGTACTAATATGTACATAAGCAAGTACTAATATGTACATAAGCAAGTACTAATATGTACATAACCAAGTACTAATATGTACATAACCAAGTACTAATATGTACATAACCAAGTACTAATATGTACATAACAAAGTACTAATATGTACATAAGCAAGTACTAATATGTACATAAGCAAGTACTAATATGTACATAAGCAAGTACTAATATGTACATAACAAAGTACTAATATGTACATAACAAAGTACTAATATGTACATAAGCAAGTACTAATATGTACATAACAAAGTACTAATATGTACATAAGCAAGTACTAATATGTACATAAGCAAGTACTAATATGTACATAACAAAGTACTAATATATACATAACCAAGTACTAATATGTACATAAGCAAGTACTAATATGTACATAACAAAGTACTAATATGTACATAAGCAAGTACTAATATGTACATAAGCAAGTACTAATATGTACATAAGCAAGTACTAATATGTACATAACAAAGTACTAATATGTACATAAGCAAGTACTAATATATACATAACCAAGTACTAATATGTACATAAGCAAGTACTAATATGTACATAAGCAAGTACTAATATGTACATAACAAAGTACTAATATGTACATAACCAAGTACTAATATGTACATAAGCAAGTACTAATATGTACATAACAAAGTACTAATATGTACATAAGCAAGTACTAATATATACATAACCAAGTACTAATATGTACATAAGCAAGTACTAATATGTACATAAGCAAGTACTAATATGTACATAACCAAGTACTAATATATACATAACCAAGTACTAATATGTACATAAGCAAGTACTAATATGTACATAACAAAGTACTAATATGTACATAACCAAGTACTAATATGTACATAACCAAGTACTAATATATACATAACCAAGTACTAATATGTACATAAGCAAGTACTAATATGTACATAACAAAGTACTAATATGTACATAAGCAAGTACTAATATGTACATAAGCAAGTACTAATATGTACATAACCAAGTACTAATATGTACATAACAAAGTACTAATATGTACATAACCAAGTACTAATATGTACATAAGCAAGTACTAATATGTACATAAGCAAGTACTAATATGTACATAACCAAGTACTAATATGTACATAAGCAAGTACTAATATGTACATAAGCAAGTACTAATATGTACATAAGCAAGTACTAATATGTACATAAGCAAGTACTAATATGTACATAAGCAAGTACTAATATGTACATAAGCAAGTACTAATATGTACATAACCAAGTACTAATATGTACATAACCAAGTACTAATATGTACATAAGCAAGTACTAATATGTACATAACCAAGTACTAATATGTACATAAGCAAGTACTAATATGTACATAACCAAGTACTAATATGTACATAAGCAAGTACTAATATGTACATAAGCAAGTACTAATATGTACATAACCAAGTACTAATATGTACATAAGCAAGTACTAATATGTACATAAGCAAGTACTAATATGTACATAAGCAAGTACTAATATGTACATAACCAAGTACTAATATGTACATAACCAAGTACTAATATGTACATAAGCAAGTACTAATATGTACATAAGCAAGTACTAATATGTACATAAGCAAGTACTAATATGTACATAAGCAAGTACTAATATGTACATAAGCAAGTACTAATATGTACATAAGCAAGTACTAATATGTACATAAGCAAGTACTAATATGTACATAACCAAGTACTAATATGTACATAAGCAAGTACTAATATGTACATAAGCAAGTACTAATATGTACATAACCAAGTACTAATATGTACATAAGCAAGTACTAATATGTACATAAGAAAGTACTAATATGTACATAAGCAAGTACTAATATGTACATAACCAAGTACTAATATGTACATAACAAAGTACTAATATGTACATAACCAAGTACTAATATGTACATAAGCAAGTACTAATATGTACATAAGCAAGTACTAATATGTACATAACCAAGTACTAATATGTACATAACCAAGTACTAATATGTACATAAGCAAGTACTAATATGTACATAACAAAGTACTAATATGTACATAAGCAAGTACTAATATGTACATAAGCAAGTACTAATATGTACATAAGCAAGTACTAATATGTACATAACAAAGTACTAATATGTACATAACAAAGTACTAATATGTACATAACCAAGTACTAATATGTACATAACAAAGTACTAATATGTACATAAGCAAGTACTAATATGTACATAAGCAAGTACTAATATGCACATAACAAAGTACTAATATATACATAACCAAGTACTAATATGTACATAAGCAAGTACTAATATGTACATAACAAAGTACTAATATGTACATAAGCAAGTACTAATATGTACATAAGCAAGTACTAATATGTACATAAGCAAGTACTAATATGTACATAACAAAGTACTAATATGTACATAAGCAAGTACTAATATATACATAACCAAGTACTAATATGTACATAAGCAAGTACTAATATGTACATAAGCAAGTACTAATATGTACATAACAAAGTACTAATATGTACATAACCAAGTACTAATATGTACATAAGCAAGTACTAATATGTACATAACAAAGTACTAATATGTACATAAGCAAGTACTAATATGTACATAACCAAGTACTAATATGTACATAAGCAAGTACTAATATGTACATAACCAAGTACTAATATGTACATAACCAAGTACTAATATATACATAACCAAGTACTAATATGTACATAACCAAGTACTAATATGTACATAAGCAAGTACTAATATGTACATAACAAAGTACTAATATGTACATAACCAAGTACTAATATGTACATAACCAAGTACTAATATATACATAACCAAGTACTAATATGTACATAAGCAAGTACTAATATGTACATAACAAAGTACTAATATGTACATAAGCAAGTACTAATATGTACATAAGCAAGTACTAATATGTACATAACCAAGTACTAATATGTACATAAGCAAGTACTAATATGTACATAACCGAGTACTAATATGTACATAACCAAGTACTAATATGTACATAAGCAAGTACTAATATGTACATAACAAAGTACTAATATGTACATAAGCAAGTACTAATATGTACATAACCAAGTACTAATATGTACATAAGCAAGTACTAATATGTACATAACAAAGTACTAATATGTACATAAGCAAGTACTAATATGTACATAACCAAGTACTAATATGTACATAACAAAGTACTAATATGTACATAACAAAGTACTAATATGTACATAACAAAGTACTAATATGTACATAACCAAGTACTAATATATACATAACCAAGTACTAATATGTACATAACCAAGTACTAATATATACATAACCAAGTACTAATATGTACATAACAAAGTACTAATATGTACATAACCAAGTACTAATATGTACATAACCAAGTACTAATATATACATAACAAAGTACTAATATGTACATAACCAAGTACTAATATGTACATAACAAAGTACTAATATGTACATAACCAAGTACTAATATGTACATAAGCAAGTACTAATATGTACATAACCAAGTACTAATATGTACATAACAAAGTACTAATATGTACATAAGCAAGTACTAATATGTACATAACCAAGTACTAATATGTACATAACCAAGTACTAATATGTACATAACAAAGTACTAATATGTACATAACAAAGTACTAATATATACATAACCAAGTACTAATATGTACATAAGCAAGTACTAATATATACATAACCAAGTACTAATATGTACATAACAAAGTACTAATATGTACATAAGCAAGTACTAATATGTACATAACAAAGTACTAATATGTACATAACAAAGTACTAATATGTACATAACCAAGTACTAATATGTACATAACAAAGTACTAATATGTACATAACAAAGTACTAATATGTACATAACAAAGTACTAATATGTACATAACCAAGTACTAATATATACATAACCAAGTACTAATATATACATAACAAAGTACTAATATGTACATAACAAAGTACTAATATGTACATAACAAAGTACTAATATGTACATAACCAAGTACTAATATATACATAACCAAGTACTAATATATACATAACCAAGTACTAATATGTACATAACAAAGTACTAATATGTACATAAGCAAGTACTAATATGTACATAACAAAGTACTAATATGTACAGAACAAAGTACTAATATGTACATAAGCAAGTACTAATATGTACATAACCAAGTACTAATATGTACATAAGCAAGTACTAATATGTACATAACAAAGTACTAATATGTACATAACCAAGTACTAATATGTACATAACAAAGTACTAATATGTACATAAGCAAGTACTAATATATACATAAGCAAGTACTAATATATACATAACCAAGTACTAATATGTACATAACAAAGTACTAATATGTACATAACCAAGTACTAATATGTACATTACAAAGTACTAATATGTACATAACAAAGTACTAATATGTACATAACCAAGTACTAATATGTACATCAGCAAGTACTAATATATACATAACAAAGTACTAATATGTACATAACAAAGTACTAATATGTACATAACCAAGTACTAATATATACATAACCAAGTACTAATATGTACATAACCAAGTACTAATATGTACATAAGCAAGTACTAATATGTACATAACAAAGTACTAATATGTACATAACAAAGTACTAATATGTACATAACCAAGTACTAATATGTACATAAGCAAGTACTAATATGTACATAACCAAGTACTAATATGTACATAACCAAGTACTAATATGTACATAACCAAGTACTAATATATACATAACAAAGTACTAATATGTACATAAGCAAGTACTAATATATACATAACCAAGTACTAATATATACATAACCAAGTACTAATATATACATAACCAAGTACTAATATGTACATAACCAAGTACTAATATATACATAACCAAGTACTAATATGTACATAACAAAGTACTAATATGTACATAACCAAGTACTAATATGTACATAACCAAGTACTAATATATACATAACAAAGTACTAATATGTACATAACCAAGTACTAATATGTACATAACAAAGTACTAATATGTACATAACCAAGTACTAATATGTACATAAGCAAGTATTAATATGTACATAACCACGTACTAATATGTACATAACAAAGTACTAATATGTACACAAGCAAGTACTAATATGTACATAACCAAGTACTAATATGTACATAACCAAGTACTAATATGTACATAACAAAGTACTAATATGTACATAACCAAGTACTAATATATACATAACCAAGTACTAATATGTACATAAGCAAGTACTAATATATACATAACCAAGTACTAATATGTACATAACAAAGTACTAATATGTACATAAGCAAGTACTAATATGTACATAACAAAGTACTAATATGTACATAACAAAGTACTAATATGTACATAACCAAGTACTAATATGTACATAACAAAGTACTAATATGTACATAACAAAGTACTAATATGTACATAACAAAGTACTAATATGTACATAACCAAGTACTAATATATACATAACCAAGTACTAATATATACATAACAAAGTACTAATATGTACATAACAAAGTACTAATATGTACATAACAAAGTACTAATATGTACATAACCAAGTACTAATATATACATAACCAAGTACTAATATATACATAACCAAGTACTAATATGTACATAACAAAGTACTAATATGTACATAAGCAAGTACTAATATGTACATAACAAAGTACTAATATGTACATAACAAAGTACTAATATGTACATAACCAAGTACTAATATGTACATAACAAAGTACTAATATGTACATAACAAAGTACTAATATGTACATAACCAAGTACTAATATATACATAACCAAGTACTAATATATACATAACAAAGTACTAATATATACATAACCAAGTACTAATATATACATAACCAAGTACTAATATGTACATAACAAAGTACTAATATGTACATAACCAAGTACTAATATATACATAACCAAGTACTAATATGTACATAACCAAGTACTAATATGTACATAACAAAGTACTAATATGTACATAACCAAGTACTAATATGTACATAACAAAGTACTAATATGTACATAACCAAGTACTAATATGTACATAACAAAGTACTAATATGTACATAAGCAAGTACTAATATGTACATAAGCAAGTACTAATATGTACATAAGCAAGTACTAATATGTACATAAGCAAGTACTAATATGTACATAACAAAGTACTAATATGTACATAACCAAGTACTAATATATACATAACCAAGTACTAATATATACATAACAAAGTACTAATATGTACATAAGCAAGTACTAATATGTACATAACAAAGTACTAATATGTACATAAGCAAGTACTAATATATACATAACAAAGTACTAATATATACATAAGCAAGTACTAATATGTACATAACCAAGTACTAATAGGTACATAACAAAGTACTAATATATACATAACAAAGTACTAATATATACATAACAAAGTACTAAGATATACATAACAAAGTACTAATATGTACATAACCAAAACGCAAAACCAAACCAGGAAAAGAAACTTAATTTTGCTAAACTTACTTTTTAAGTAGTGTAGCATATGTTTATTCGTCATTATAACCCCCAGTTATTACCTCTTCCTTTGAGACATAGTGTAGCATATGTTTATTCGTCATTATAACCCCCAGTTATTACCTCTTCCTTTGAGACGTAGTGTAGCATATGTTTATTCGTCATTATAACCCCCAGTTATTACCTCTTCCTTTGAGACGTAGTGTAGCATATGTTTATTCGTCATTATACCCCCCAGTTATTACCTCTTCCTTTGAGACGTAGTGTAGCATATGTTTATTCGTCATTATACCCCCCAGTTATTACCTCCTTCTTTGAGACGTAGTGTAGCATATGTTTATTCGTCATTATACCCCCCAGTTATTACCTCCTCCTTTGAGACGTAGTGTAGCATATGTTTATTCGTCATTATACCCCCCAGTTATTACCTCTTCCTTTGAGACGTAGTGTTGCATATGTTTATTCGTCATTATACCCCCCAGTTATTACCTCTTCCTTTGAGACGTAGTGTAGCATATGTTTATTCGTCATTATACCCCCCAGTTATTACCTCTTCCTTTGAGACGTAGTGTAGCATATGTTTATTCGTCATTATACCCCCCAGTTATTACCTCTTCCTTTGAGACGTAGTGTAGCATATGTTTATTCGTCATTATAACCCCCAGTTATTACCTCTTCCTTTGAGACGTAGTGTAGCATATGTTTATTCGTCATTATAACCCCCAGTTATTACCTCTTCCTTTTAGACGTAGTGTAGCATATGTTTATTCGTCATTATACCCCCCAGTTATTACCTCTTCCTTTGAGACGTAGTGTAGCATATGTTTATTCGTCATTATACCCCCCAGTTATTACCTCTTCCTTTGAGACGTAGTGTAGCATATGTTTATTCGTCATTATACCCCCCAGTTATTACCTCTTCCTTTGAGACGTAGTGTAGCATATGTTTATTCGTCATTATACCCCCCAGTTATTACCTCTTCCTTTGAGACGTAGTGTAGCATATGTTTATTCGTCATTATACCCCCCAGTTATTACCTCTTCCTTTGAGACGTAGTGTAGCATATGTTTATTCGTCATTATACCCCCCAGTTATTACCTCCTCCTTTGAGACGTAGTGTAGCATATGTTTATTCGTCATTATACCCCCCAGTTATTACCTCCTCCTTTGAGACGTAGTGTAGCATATGTTTATTCGTCATTATACCCCCCAGTTATTACCTCTTCCTTTGAGACGTAGTGTTGCATATGTTTATTCGTCATTATACCCCCCAGTTATTACCTCTTCCTTTGAGACGTAGTGTAGCATATGTTTATTCGTCATTATACCCCCCAGTTATTACCTCCTCCTTTGAGACGTAGTGTAGCATATGTTTATTCGTCATTATACCCCCCAGTTATTACCTCTTCCTTTGAGACGTAGTGTAGCATATGTTTATTCGTCATTATACCCCCCAGTTATTACCTCCTCCTTTGTGGGGGCATTGTAGTGTATGTTCGTTCGTCATAATACTATTCCGTCAGGCTGGCAAAAGTATGCGAATAGATGGAGCACATATTTGCTACTAGTAATGAAAAACAATAATATAAATACACAAAATAAAAGTAATGAGATCAAACATAGACGTAAGCCCTTCTTTTTCTTCATTCTTTATTTCTTTCTTTATTTCTGTCCTTCTTTACCTTTTCCCTATTTTCTTTATCTTATTTTCTTTCCATCTTTCTTTCCCAATATAGAATTCACACCCATTCCGCAGGCGATTTTATTGAATTTCGAAAAGCGAAACAAAAACCCAGCGAAAACGTTAATGGCGCAAATTGACCGATTTATGAATCTCGTCGCCGACCTAACTGACTAATGGAGGATGTTTTAATGGTCTCGGTTTCAACCCAGGAAGAAATATGGCAAACACGATGAGAACTCATATACATATTTTCACATAAGAATTGAATAAAATCTTTTTATGAACTTTTGTTAAAAAAATTTTTCGATTTCGATTTCTTTCTTATTATTTTCAATATAAAAAAATAAAGTCACAAGTTATATGCTTTGTTTCTTTTTTAAGCGCGGGAATAAATGTATCTACGCAGTCTGTCACCTTCTGCTTTTGTATTTGTGTCTCCGTAAGTGTGTCCGCGAATACAATATAGAAATATATTGCTGTTTTGTATTACATACTTATATTATAAAATTATATATTATTTATATACGGGTATACCCCCTCCATCAAACACGACAGGAACAATTATGCTTCGCCAGTGTTCTCACTAATATTCATATTCATATAAATTAACGTCTGAATTTATGACGTTAAAAAAAAGAAAAAAACGATAAAACGCATCAAACTGGAAGGTTAACAAAAGTTTTAAAAGATCGTATGACTATATAGAAAGCATGTAGAAAGAAAACGGCTCATTATGGAAATAGATTAAAGGCGGGGGTTGTCTCATTTTTTATTTGCTTTCTCGATTCCTCTAATTACTTGAAATAGTTTCGTCCGACAGGTTTTACTCTCTAATCTTTGTGTGATTCGATGGATATATATATATATATATATATATATATATATATATATATATATATATATTGCACGTTTACTTATTTGTTTTTCTTAATTCTCAGCTTTTTATTCACTATTATTATATTTCTTTTCCAACTTCTACGCTTATGATTCTCTGTTGACTGATCACACCTATATATATATATATATATATATATATATATATATATATATATATATATATATATATATATATATGTATATATATATATATATATATATAAGTACACATTGCTCCTGATTATAGAGTGGGGATATGTGTTGCTGTATTTACTTCAACAGTTAGCAATATATAAGTATAAAAATTATACTTATGGAAAGCAAGCCACACAGAGGCGTCTGTGGTTAATTAAAAGCTATAAGCCTGATGAACCCCATCTTGGAGTAAAACGCATAGTATCTGTTAGCTTGCTTGCCATAAGTATACAAGTATATCATACAATATGTATATATATATATATATATATATATATATATATATATATATTAAAGATATATTTACGGAAAAAATAGAATGTTACCAGGAGTTTACAGTTGTTCATATGTGAAAAAGTCGAGCTGCGAATTATTGTCGTGATTGTATTAACGTGCATAATTATGTTATTGGTTTAATTTTAAAATTCAAATAAGTGATTATGCACCTTGTAAATTAAAAGAAATATCTGAATAATTACGTACTCGGCGAATGTAGACGGCATTTTGAATTTTTCATTTATAACAAACAGCGAATCTCTGTAAGTTTCTATTACTGAAAGTATTATCGGGTAGGATAGAATATTTATATTCTTTTATCTAAGGAATATAGACTGAACATATTTGTATTTCACTGGCTAAGAAGAACCCAATATCGATTTTTCAGTCTAAATGCTATTTTGTCTGTTTTCTAAATTTTAACCTATGGTGAAATGATTAAAACTCAATATAGGGATAGAGCAATTATATAGATGAATGAAAAAAGAGAAATAAAAAAAATGTAAAAATGACAAATCAATTTCATCTTTAGTTGTTCAATGCAAGGTGTATTCAATAAAAGCATATTTATTTTTTATTTCCTTAAGCCAGGCTTTTCAAAGATTGGAATCTTATTATCAGATAGATAAGTTAACAGCCAAAATTCAAAGTTTTAAAAATTTGAGAAGAAATTAGAAAATGGATGTAAGTGTGTGAGGAGGTTGTCAAAATGCAGACTATGTCCGGATAGGAAAAATCAGTGACAAAATGTCCAGTGAAGAAAAGCTTTTCAAATTTTGAATTTTGGCTACTTCCCTGCCAACTTATCTATCTATGTAATTCCTCTGATGATAAGATCGCAATGTTTGAAAAGCCTGGCTTAAAGAAAGAAAAAATGGACATGCTTTTATTGAAAGCACCTTGCATTAAAAAACTGAAGATGAAATAGATTTGTAATTTTTACATTTTTTATTTCTCTTTTTTCATTTATCTATATAAGTGCTCTCTCCTCCCTCTATCTCTCTCTCTCCCTCCCTCTCTCTCTTTCTCTCTCTCTCTCTCTCTCTCTCTATATATATATATATATATATATAGAGAGAGAGAGAGAGAGAGAAATAGAGAGAGAGAGAGATAAATGTTTTCTTCGCTAGTCTTCTTCAAACTATCTACTTATGCATTATTGCTGATATTAAGCATTTTTATCGTATAAATCTAGAAACTAGTATATATGCAGGGCTTTACGCGCTCCATTATTTTTGGAGCTGCTCCCGCTCCTGCTCCAACGCCGAAAATTGGAGCTGGCTCCTCTCACGCTCCCCATTTTCAAAAAGGAGCCGCTCCCGCTCCAACTCCTATAAAAAATGAGCGGCTCTTTTTCAGCGCTCCATAATGAAAATGTACCTTCTTTCATAAACGTTCTATTCTGCCAATGAATGGTCGAAGGATAGGGGTGGGCGTTAAAGGATCTCATCGATATGTGTTGGGATGTCACTTTAAGTATAAGACCGTAAGATAATATTTAACAAAATGTCGCTAATATTTTGAGAGTTATAGGAGAACATGTCGGACGAAGTATAAGATTATACGTAAATTTTCGTTTCCTGAGGTATAAAATAGAAATAGAAACATCCCTTAAGCATTTTAAAACAATTTTAACTTTCATTACATTAACAACCTATTTTTTCAGGAAAGGAAAATTTGACCCGATATTTTTTCTTTTGTTTTAAGTAAATAAAGTTGTACTTTTAAACATTATTAGTGATTATTTTCTTTTTAAAGAAAACATGTTTCTGGAAAAGGAGAGACAGCCAGGGCAACATTACTCGTCATGTTGTTTGTTTAATATTTGTTTGTTTTACGAACGTAACTATATCGTATAATGTATATTATTATTTATAATAGAGAAACGCGCAAGTTCTTTCAAACAAATCGATTCATCCATTTTTTTCTATAGTACAATTTGGGGCGAAAAAAACCCAATGAAGTTTATTTTTTAAGGATTGAATAAAAAAAATATTTTTCATAAGTTGCCCCCAAAATATCAATAAATTGTCAATAAACAATTCAGAGATCCATTTAATGTCTTAAAATTTAATACAAAATATTTTGCCTAAACCTTGGGCGTTGAAAAAATATCGGGTCAAATACCCCCCCCCCCTCCCCCTCCCCCCTCCCCCCCAAAAAATTAACTGGAGCAAGTTTTCCTAGGTCGGGCAAAACATTTATTAAAATGAAAAATTTGAAAAAAAAGGTGAAAACATCTATATTTGAAATCTCTAACAAAAGCAAACTGTTTACAATTTTAATATTCGATAATAGATTTTTTAAGATAAAGAAAGGTATCTAATCTACTTTCGGTTAAAAAAAAACACAAAATTTGTCAGAAAATCTAATTATTTGCTTTTTAAAATTAAAATTTAAGATATTTTCTTTAATTTAATTAAGTTTAAACATCGGTTTAATTGTAGAATAGGGACCGCTGTTTTCTTTCGCTCATTTCGCTTTGTTTTCGCCCAAATTTAGGATGAAACTGATTGCTCGTGTTAATTGTATTTTGGTCCTGAAATAAAATTCTCATTTACTTTTTAAAATGTTGAGAATCTAACTTTAATTCCAGGTTTTAATCGCTGGCGGCCATGTTGGTTTTTATTTTTTTTTTTCCTTGGTCTAAATATATTTTTTCCTTGGACTAAAGATATTTTTACTGCTTTAACATTTTATTACACACAAAAAAAAAACTTTGAACATTCTATTTACAAAAGCAAGTTTTAACGGAATTTAACGAATTTAAAAGCAAACATAAAAAGAACATCAACAGCGGGTAAAAATGCGGCATAACAATTCAATTTGATATATGCTAAAAAATAAATTAGAATTTTTTGTCAGGACAAAATGTACCATTTCACCCAAAAATCGATTTTATCGAATATTTTGGTGAATACCGAGCGAAATGGGCGAGAAAATCCAACGGCCCCTATAGTATAATTTAACCTAAAATTATTTATTTAAAAACACGAATTAAAAGAAAAATTGGCTTATTTATTCAATCACAATAAAACCCGTTGTCATAAATAAAAAAATCAAATCTATAAGAAAATAACTTCAAAGGCGTCTATAGACTTACTGGTGACAAATTGTCTGTCTTCTGCCTTAAGGAAATGTCCCATAAAAAATTTAACACATAGATGTAAAAATCTGAGTACTTCAAATATTCTCCTTTCTCCCTGTCTCTCCCTCCCTCTCCCTCTCCCTATCTCATATACATTTACCAGATATAATTTTAAAAAATGACTCAGAGTAAACTCTGAGACATTTTTTTTCTTTTCCTTTATATTGCTGAATAAAAAACTAATGTTTAAAAGAAAAAAATATCAAATAATTTTGGAGCGAGAAGCGCGGAGCGCTAAAATCACCGCTCCTTAGTCCCAAATGGAGTTGCTCCCGCTCCACTCCCGCTGAATATAAAATGAGCCCTCCTCTCCTTCGCTCCAGCAAAAAGGAGCGTGCTCCTGGAGCGCGCTCCTTTTTGGAGGGCTCCGTAACGCCCTGTATATATGTATATATATTAGATAATGTCATATATATGTATATATATATTAGATAATGTCATACATATATATATATATATATATATATATATATATATATATATATATATATATATATATATATATTAGAGAATGCCAAATATATACATATATATATATATATGTACATATACATATACAAATTCAAATTTAGATAAAATAGAAAAGTCTCATAAAGTTAACCATGTACATAATATATATATATATATATATATATATATATATATATATATATATATATATATATATATATATATATATATATGAAGAGAGAGGAAGAGCGAGGAGAGCCTAAGTTCTCTTAGGCAAGTCACTCTCCCATATCAACACAGCCCTTGTCGTATTAACTTTAAAAAGCTGTTACATATATTGTTGACTTGATTCTGGCTTTTCCCATCGACTTGCGTTTAATTATTTAGCCAACGATCGGTTTGTCGATACGTTCCGGTCAAGTCATCGAGGTAAGTAAACATAAGTACTTTTTCTCTCTTCTATTTACGCCTTATGTCTGCATTACGTTGAAACATAGATTCTCCTCGGATCACCGAACCATGCGACTACTTAGATGGGAAACCATTTAAGAAGAACAGCATGTGCCGCAAGTTTGCAAGCTGCAAAGTCAGAATCTATGACGTTTTTGACAGTTATCGTTTCAAAAGAAGGCTTTATTTTACCAATATATTAAATAAGAATAACATACAATTAAAATTAAATAATGTTATAGTGATCTCCCCTATTACGTCACTACATGGACTCTTTTCCGATATTATGAATAGTGATAATATTGGTAACAGAGAGAATCGCTATAACCAATCCAGAATCTACCTCTGACACAACACTGGCGACAAAAATTCGGACTTATGTCGAATATAACATCACCTACAGCAACAAGAAAATGCGGATTAAGCTAGTCTATTGCTCTAAACGTTTTTATTTAACAAAACATATATATAGCGTCACCCCTTCCCAAATGCGACACATTGAATCGTTAATAAAATGTATAATCCTTTCTGCAATCCAACCATATGTTGTACAAATAAACTTCAGCTCTTCTTTGCTTGTCTTTGAAGCATGTGGTCATACGACAGTTTCCCCACGTTTTTTTTTACGCAGTCCTTTGCATTAGTGTTGTGTTCTAATAGATATTTCAAGCTGCATCGGTTGGTAGCAGGTGGTAGACAATGCAGTGTTGCATCGTATGGCCATTCTCTCTTGGGTCAGTTTTGTAGGCCCATCTACTCATAGCAACTTTGGATCGCCTCATTTTTGTTATTAGGCGTTTGGTTGTTTTCCACTGGACTCAGGGTGCCTCTGAACCGGGAAGGATGGCATCAGAATGGGGGATTCCAATGTCAGTAGGAGAGAAGCATTCCCTAGCTGTCTCGTCCACAGCTGTAGTCTGGTCTATTCCTGAGATGTTATTAGGGGTTCGACATGGCTAAGGAATCTTCTTCTTAACTTCAGTCGTGTGGCTGTTGGTTCATGTCCATGAAAAAGAGCGCGTTCTTCACTAATAGCCGTTGTGATCTCTACTTGGCTGGCAACTTCCCGTGAAGGGGCAATTATAAGTGGGGAGATGAAGGTTATTCAGGTTTGTAAGCTTTGGGTAGCCAGTGATTAAGCGGCAGGTGTTGTTCAATTCTGAGTCTAGCTTTTTGGCATGCGTTGATGTCTCTCAAACAGGACAAGCATACTCCGCAGATAAATAGCACAGGGCTAAAACAGTATATTTAAGTGTGTGTGTTGTGCTCCCCACTTGGAGTTGATCAGTTTCCCTAAGATGTCATTTCGGGAATTGACTTTTACTTTTTTCTTCTTTACATGTTCTCTGAAAGAGAGGGTGCTGTCCAGGGTTACGCCAGCGTAGACAGATTTGGTGCGATTCTCAAGTTGTATTGTAATGTTTAGGAGTCGGTTTGGCGGCCGATTCCTGAGTTGAAACGAGAAGACTTCACTTTTTACTTCAGGGTTTGCATGCAGATGGTTACTCTCGTAGAAGAGGATTAGTTGATCTAAGGCTGAGTTGATGTTTGTTTCTACTGATTATTTTCTTGAAATGTTATGTACTGTCTTGAGATGTTTTATTTTATGGCTGTCTTGTCCACCAAGTTTCAGTCATGAATATCCAACAGTCTTTGTTTGATTGGCATTCAATCATGAGCACACCTTGATATGAAGTGCAAAATTACTAATAATTCTGACCCACTCTTCTCTTGGGAATGCCCTGATTTGGGCTGTGATGACCCTCCTCAGTTCAGGAATTGTCTGAGGATTGTTTTAGTAGACATTATCTTTGAGATAACGCCACGAATTTTTGTCCGTGGTGGTTCAGATTCGGTGAGGCCCATTCAAATTGCATCTACTACAAATGCTACGATCACCAAAGTTCTCCCATATAATTGCACAGCAATGAAACAAAGATTGTTGGATATTTATTCATGAAACTTGGTGGACAAATCAAATACAGACTGGAGTTTATTTGTATCAAATATGGTTGGATAGCAGAAAAGATTGTGAAATATTAATGGTTCCATTGGTAGCATTTTAAGGTTACGCACGACAAATTTAACTTTTGGAAAGAAGGGGGTAAAATAGAAATTTTCGACTTTTTTTATTGACAAATGTAAACAGATTTTTAAAAATACAATTTTAACAATCTTTAAGTGAAATTCTTTAAGAGAGAATTATTCAAAATTCATAAATAAAAAATATCTAATAGTGATTTTCATCATTTCGTCCGTTGACTATATTGTCCGTTGGCTAAATTGTCCGTTAGCTAAACTGTTCTTTAGCTAAATTGTCCGTTTGTCAAATCATTTGTCCAACGTAAAGTCACTTTCTCTTATACCCTTTCATCAAATTATGGATTCATCTCTTATGTCTCTAGCTATTAGTGATATAGTTTACGATGTGTTTGGAGTTTGTGTAACCCTTGTTTCGTTATAAACTTCTCATTTTGCAGGCATCATTTTAGAGGATATTGACAGTCACTTTTTATTATCAATGAATAGAGTTTAATTTATTAATTTTAGTAAATATATTCATTTGTTCATTTAAATAGTTAAAATACAATACAATTAAATCGAAATAACATTCTCCGCGATGAGATTTAAAAATAAAACCGAGCTTAATTTTCTCAAACATAGCAACGCTTAAGATACACGGGGAGCTCAAAAAACATTACAAATGGGTTTTTAATCGACAGTTTAAATGCTTCGAAATTCTTCTAATGTAAATTAAAAATAAAATTTCGTTTCATGTTACGAGATTTATAAAATAACAATTAAATGTGTAATTAGGTTAAACAACGTTAAAGTTCTGGAGTTTGGAAGGAACGCAGCAATTTGTCAAATCAATGTCGATCAGGCAATCAAAAGGTTTAAAATATGAATTAATGCAGGTGAATCGCTAAAAGAATATGTTACTAAATTTATTCAGGTGACAGAAAGAGGATTTTCGATTGTGAGAGAGGGGCTGTTTCCCCTCCTCTATAATATCAATAATCAAAAATAGAATATCGAAAAGATTATATATGTAATCGATAAAATCGATTGTAATTGAAAATATTTTTTTAAGAATATACTCTAATGTCTGACAGTTATTTATAGCGAAACAATATTAAATATTCATGCTGGTTTAGAAAACGCTATGAAGCATTTACATGTCACCAGCTCTACTTAACCCTTTTATTCTAATAAGTCATTTTGTATTCTCTGGTTACCGAGGTCCGACACGTTTAACTTAATTCGGACTTTTACCTTGACCGTTGGTTTTTTTTTTGTCTTATTTACCGATGTTTTACACAAGCCCATTGGAGACTTTCGGGGATTAAAACCTATTTTGTTTTGACACATTCTGGCGTGGAACCATATCAAGATTGATATCACTTGGGAAAACCGCAAAAGTGTTGACTTTTTATTCTTAAATTGTTTTACGTTCTTCGCTTCAATTACTAATCTGATCATATGCTCTCTGAAAAACGTGTAACATATTTTGGATTATTAAAATAATTTGATCTTGTATTTTATTTATCTTCAAAGTAAACAATAGGTCAAATACGTACGATTATTTGACTTGAAAAGTAATTGCTAAAAGGGAACGCTAAAATGTCGGAACATTTGTTTCTAATGTTATTTTTACGTACTTTTAATTTTGAATAATGATTTTTAAAAAGCTCTCAAGAACTTTTTACATTGATAAGGACATCGGATCGGAGGTGCTGATTCCAAACCTGAGGTTAGTTTGGCTTTTAGATCAACCTCAATACACATACACGCTACACGCATATAGAAAACGCACACACACACACACATATAAATATATATAAATAAATATATATATATATATATATATATATATATATATATATATATATATATATATATATATATATATTAGTGGCCGCATCACCCTAAGCGTTCAGACAAAAGTTAAAATGTTGACTTGTGCCCGAGGGTTTCGAATCGTGCAACTGACAGAGCAATCACCGTCCACACTGATGATTCCCAGTAAAAAGGACGAAACACCTGTCTCTGTGGATAAAAATTCACTAATATTTATCGTAATATTGTTTAGCTCCTTTAATACTAAGATGGCCACTTTAAGAGAATTACAAAAGCTGTCAAATTTAAATGCTTAATGCTAAGTTCCGACCGACCTGTCGTTGAACACTGTTGCTGACGGCCTTTTATATGTGTACCCTTACTTAGACATAAATAGATCTTAACTCTCTTCCTTTAACGTGGTTGGTTTGGTGGCCGCATCGTTCTAAGCGTTATGACAAAAGTTAAAATGTTGACTTGAGTCTGAGGGTTTCGGCAGAGAAATAAGCCTCCACACTGATGATTCCCGGCAAAAAAATGAAACCAGTGTGTCTGCGGATAGGAATTTAATAATATTTATTTGTGGATAATAATTTAATAATATTTATCGTAATATTATATATATATATATATATATAAAGAGAGAATGAGAGAGAGAGAGAGAGAGAGAGAGATAGAGAGAGAGAGAGAGAGAGAGAGGCGATAGATAGATAGATAGATAGATAGATAGATAGATAGATAGATATACACGCAAGTAATGATAAAGCTATTAAATCTAAGTGAATGACAAGCAGAACTGAACAATATCCAGTCATTTTTGAATGAATACTATAATATTGTTTTTATATCCATCCATCGAGCCGTCACAAGCAATAAAACTAAATCTTCCCGATTTTCTTCAATGAATAGCCTTTTTTGTCTGGTTTGGTTGGGTGAATGCCAAATAAATAGCCGGCATTCTTATTTTTATTTTATTTTATGAAGGTAGTGATGTTTTTAAAATGACTTTGACCAGACTCTCTCTCTCTCTCTCTCTCTCTCTCTCTCTCTCTCTCTCTCTCTCTCTCTCACACACACACACTTTTGCCTTTTTCTTCTGTAGGTTGAAGCACACCCAACAGTGAATATCTCTCCCACACTACCTCCACCATTTTCCTCCTCCCTTTCTTATTTGTCGATGTTTTTTTTTCGGTAAGCACACAATTCATAACTATATATCTCCGTAACAGATAGAGGCGGGAAAGAGGGGGAGAGGAAGACGAGGACGAGGGTCAGAGAGAAAGAGAGATAGAATGAGAGAAAGAGCGAGAAAAAGGGAACGCGAGGGAATGAAAGTAATATTAGGTAACGACTTCTACTTAGCGTTAAGCATTGTTATTCGTAATTAGAATAGAGTTACCCCGGTAAGCAGTAATTTAACAAATACAAAAAAAATATCATTCGCTGTCTAATGTACACGCGGTCGGGTTTCAAATCTCAGCTTGAAACAAAACTTATATATATATATATATATATATATATATATATATATATATATATATATATATATGTGTGTATATATATATATGTATATATATATATATGTATGTATATATATATGTATGTATATATATATGTATGTATATATATATATATGTATATATATATATATATATATATATATATATATATATATATATATATATTAACGTTCGTATTTCTTTTTTTCTTTGTATCTCTCTCTGTCTAACCTTTTTCTATGTAAAAGCGCATCTACCCATCACCATCTCTCGCTGTCTCATACATAAATTATCTCTCTCTCTCTCCTTCTCACTCTCTCTCTATCTCTCTATCTCTATCTCTCTATGTCTCTTTCTTTTTCTAGCTAAAATCGCGCCCAGCCGAGCACCGAACTGACCGGGCATACACAGCCGAAACAGTGACTAGTGTAAACAGAAATAGACCCCCCAGAAATACACCCGGGTGTTAGTATTCAACCTTGACCCCCTTTCCCTCCTCACTATGCAATAACCTCTTACCTCGCTACTCCCCCCTCCCCGAGTCGTAGCGGGAAGGAGCGAGACTTACAGAAAGAATGGGCACATTTTTATTTATCCCTTGTCATTGCCGTGAGTTTTTCACCTGAACGTGGTTGCTAGCCATTTCGATGGTGGCAGGGGCGGTGCCGGCGGCAGTGGCTAAAGTGTGATGGATGACGAGTTAAGAAGAGAAAGAACGAGGGGGTGAGGACGCGGTATTTATCGCTAGTTTGGACTGATCTAAAGGTATTTGTTCGTCGTTAAAGTTGTAGGTGGGTTGCGTGATTGGCTTAATGGATACCGTCGCGAGCTATGGAATCGAGGTATAATCTGAGACGCCTCGAAAGACAATGGATACTCTGTGAAAGAAGTTTATAGTGAAACTTAGGTTGCGCAATCATAACCGCACTTCTGCCGAGCACTGATCTGATTAATGACGATTTAAAACAAGAAAGAAAAAGGAACGATGTTATTTATCTCGAGTTTGGATTGATCTAGAAAAACTGTCAAACGGGATAACTATGATATGGTTGGGAGAATTTGTTCCCACTGTGTAACTCTCGTTACGTAAAAAAACTATTTCCTGAATGAATAACACTTAGGTTTCGAAAAAGGGAAGAAAAAAAATGAATTTACTTTTATAGATTTTTTTTAATGTAAAAAAATAAAATAGTAGCCCTTATGGCGGGGCTTCTATGATAATGTATTTTATAATACATTGTCATAGGAGCCCCGCCATACAGCATCATTATAACCCCGTCTTTGAACAAGGCACATAAACCTCACTCGAAGCAGAAGAAAATGACTAAGCACAGCTGCAATAAACAGCCACTTGCAAATTTCCTTATTTACCGCACCAAAAGGTTAAATCAGTGAAAAACGGTCTTTCAACATGATGTAAGCTGTAAACATTTTTCACACTAATATTGTGGATGAAATAGTAGGATAGACCAAATTCTAAAGCCTTGTTAGAGCAACTAGTCTAAAAAGAAGAAATATAACACCTACGATAATGTAGGAGTCTGTCACGTCGCTCACATCGAGCCACTGTACACTGATAATTTGCCTGTTGGAGAGAGTAAACTTGGTTCTCCACAATACAGTTTAACACCATTGTCAATCCCCAAAGATATTATACCCGTTGAATCACAATTCACCTGGGAATCTGAGAAAATAACAAGACCGATACAGCAGCCAAAACTGCCTCAAAGCAACCTCTAAAAATAATGAAGTATACAGAGGAATCATAGAAGGCTTCTACAAGGCAAGAAAGGAAATATGCCATGAAAAACAACATTACCAGTTCACACGAGTTTCAGGAGATTTAAAACACTCACCATTTGGTAAAGAGGTCTGACCTCGAAATATATAATGGAACACGGGCACACAGCTTAGTAACTAGTTATGTACACTTATTTTAAATATTTAAATTGTCTTTGATAAATAAAAGAAAGTGTTTGACTGGGAGTTATCTTATTGACGTCATTATTTCAGAAGACGATATAACAAGAATTCTATCGGTTTAATTTTGCTCATTATTCATTCATTCTAACTTAATCCCCCCCTCTAAAATTGCAAGAATTCACAAAATGGTAAAAGAAACAACCAAATTAGTGTCAATGTATAATAAATATATAGAATGAAAATCAATATATAACTAAAATAAAAAGAAAAAAATGATTGATAAATTATAAAGTTAAAAGTTTATATAGGCATACTTTCCCCACCCTCTAGGATTATGCAGTTACATTTTATACGAGTAGTAGTAGTAGTAGTAGTAGTAGTAGTAGTTAAAATAAATAAATGTTTTCATAAGTGTATTACCTGTTATGTGCGTTTCATATATATGCGAGAATCCAAAAAGACAAACAGGAAATTGACAGAAGAAACCCGTTATCTGGCCATGGACAACCAAGAGGCAGATTGAAATCAAAAAGCAGTTTCATGATCAAAACGAGCCTTGACTCTGCACCGTCACAAAACTAAAGCATTGACAGATGGAATGATTGGAAAGTACTACTTGAACGAAACTATCAAAGAGCCCAAAGAACATCTCTCACATGGAACGGATTTCCCAAAGGAAGGACTGGGTTACCCTGAACCGAGCAAGAGAAATCTCCACAGGTGGGGACGAGCAACAACAAGCAACTGCCTTTGTGGGAATCCCTGACAGACAATAGAACACATCCTCAGTGAATGCAATGATGGACCAACTTGTACTGATCAAAATTTGATAGACTATAACATTGATGCCAAACTTTTGATCCAGTATTAGCGTAACTTATGATGATAATAACTTGTGATGATAATAACTTGTGATGATAATAACTTATGATGATAATAACTTGTGATGATAATAACTTATGATGATAATAACTTGTGATGATAATAACTTATGATGATAATAACTTATGATGATAATAACTTATGATGATAATAACTTATGATGATGATTACTTATGCAATCTTAAACTAATTGGAAGTGTTGTCTCGACAGTCGACATCGTTCGCCGTTTCCTATTGAATTTGTTTTCTATGTTCGTATGATTCGATTAATTACCATATCGTATACTTACGCGGTTAAAGGATTTCTAAAAGTCTTAATATACTTGATTTCGTGTCGACATTTTTATATGAAAGGTCAAAGTGGGTTAAAACCTTTTCTTGAGATGAGTGTGATTTATTTTAGCGTCAATAAAGTTGTTTATCTTATTTCTTTGTAGGTTTTTCTTTTTTTTTTTTTTTTTCTTTTTTTTTCGTTTGCTGTATTTTTTCTGGATTTCATTTTGATTTAATTGACTTTGTAAAATTATCTATCTAATCTTTTTTTGTTTATAAATTTCGTTCTAAAATTGTAATTTTATTTTAGAACTTTCATTTCGGAAATTTTCTTCTTTCTTTTTCTTTTTGGTTGTTTTTCAACTTTCTTTCCTTTCTTTTCTCTTTAATTCTACTTACTTTCCGTTTTTCTGTTTTGTTTTCTTTATTTTAGATTTTTTATCCGTTTCATTCTTCCTGTATTTTAAAAAAAATTTATATTCCTACTTTCTTTCATTATTTATTTACCTTTCCTGTTTATTATATTCCTTTCTTTCTTTACCTTTTCTTTTTCTTTTCTCTTTTTCTTTCTTTTAGCCGTGTATGACGTTTTTGTCCCTTTTTGTGTATTTTCGTTCTTTTTTGTTTTTTCTTTACCGTTCCTTTTTATTTTCTCTTTTGCTTTATTTACGTTTTTCTTTTTCTTTCTTTCTATTTATTAGCATTTTTTAAATTTTAATCTTTTCTTTCATTGCTCTATTTCTTTCTATCCGTTCCTGTTTCTTTCTAACTCTCTTTCTTTCTTTTTTCTTTTTTTCTTTCTTTCGTTCGTTCTTTCTTTCTTTCTTTCTTTCTTTGTAGCTTTCTTTCTGTTTATTTTCTTTGATTCTTTTTTTTGTTTAGCTTCTTTTTTCTTCTTGCTTTTCTTTTTCAATACAAAATTCATATCCATTCTGAAGGCGATTTTATTGAATTTCTGAAAGCGAAACAAAGACCAAGTGGAAATGATAATGGCGTAAATTGACCGATTTACAAATCTCGCCGCCGGCTTGGTTGACTAATGCAGGATGTATTAATGGTCTCAGATTCAACCCAGGAAAGAATACGACAAACACAATGAGAACGCATACATATCCTCACATATGAATGGAAAATTATCCTTGTATGCACCTTTGTTAAGTTTCTTTCGATTTCTTTCTTATTGTTTTCAATAAAGAAAATAAAGTCCCAGGTTATTATATTTGTTTCTTTCAATAAGCGCGGGAATATATGTATACAGCCATTCTCTCACCCTCTGCTTCTGTCTTTGTTCCGGGGTGAGAGCGTGCACGTGTGTAACTCAAAGATTAATATATGTACACACGCATATATATGGATGACTACATATGCCCAACAATATACATAGATGGCTACTTATATTGTATCATATAATTATGATGCAAATCGGTCCAACAGTTTGTTCGTTGCTGTTGGACTACTATTCTGTTCAGTCCTAGGAGGTCCACCCTCCCAGGCTTTATCTTTTCTCTAAGGAGGGGGTTAGTTTATTGTCAATGTCTGAGGCGCCCCTACCGGGGAATGCCGCCCAGAATGCGCTTATCCTAGTGTGCTGGCTTCTCAAAATCACACCTGACCTTGTGTCTAACTTCTTGGCAAGGTGGTAAATAATATATATGGATGGCTATATATGTCGACACCCTTTATTTGTTTGAGCCCTGTAGTAAGTGAAATTACCATGTACCATTTGTGCAATAATGTACAAACGAATAGAGCACTCTTAGGCAGCTGACATTGTTTATAGAACAGTAGGATTTCGCTTTTCTCGTGGTTTTTGATGATGGCCAAACAGTTAGAATCGCTAACTGTCAAAAACACGGTCTAGTTGGTATCTCAGCTTGAAGCCCTTGCCTGTCAAACCACACGTAAGAGCTGTGATACAACGAAAGCTTACTTGTCTTTACCTCTAGTTTACATGAATATCCTTATGTGGTGAAACCAGAGTAGCGGACTTCTGTTTAGTCATGTGTGTATATTTATATATTTGTATACACAGGATACACTCCTAAACAAATTAACCAATCATTATGAATTTTAAAACACGGATACTAGGCGTACATATGGATAATATGGGCTGTATTTAGTTTAATTTAGTTTCATGCAAATGGAACGAAGAGGGTTGGAGACACTTTTATGAAAATTCAGATACCTCCGATTCTTGTGAAATTTTAACAATAGGTATTAGATACCAATTGACAAATATTCCCCAAATTTTAATTTATTTGGAATATTTTAAAAGGTTTTCAGGTGGCATTATATGGACACAACTTCCTATTTGAAAATTCAGATATTTCTGATTTGCATTAAATTTGATCCATAATATTAGATACCAGTCAAGCTAGATTCCAATATTTAAATTGTTTCTTAAGACCCCTTATGCTTATGCCTTAAATTTTAGAAATTTTCTAGAATCAAAATCATGCAATGGATTTTGATCAAAATTCGAATATTGTTTCGTAGTATTATATTTTGATTTTTAATCTTCGCAGGAAGACATAAAAGTGGTGCAAAGTTGATTTGTTCGGGGAATTAATTTTACCGGTCATGTGATGGGTATTCTTCTACTTCAGTATATATCAAAATGAAATTTGTTCGAAAAACCTATTCGTGGGCCGATTTATGTCAGCATGCGTTCGTTCAAGTATATTTCCTTAAAAATCACAGACATTCTTTGATCGGTTGCTTATTGTTTAAAAACATTCAACCAAGTTATGCAAGTCAAACCTTAACGTAAAAACACTTTGTCTAAATGTTCAAGACAACAAACAGATTATTGAAATTATGTTATTTACTTTACAGTCTAACTTAAGGAGTAAATGGGATCTGCATATCGCCCGGCTTTTGCACTCCTTCTTTGCCTATTAGTCAGGCGCAGAGGTACTAGCGCAAAGACACCTCAAATACACCCAGTGCTGGGCCTTGTTTCCTGACTAGGGCAATGAGCGCCGTCTCTCTTTCTCTCTATCTGGGCAACTTGGGGACAGTTTTTTGTCACTAAGTCTCACATGACTAGTTTGGGTCGCTATTGTTCCGACAGGTTGAGGGTACAGGTAAGACAGCTTGTTTGACTGCTGTTTCTGACTGGTAGTGCAGAAGCACAAACTCTTAGGTGGTGCTAAGAACGGCTACCCTATCAACATTTGCATAATATCGTGGGTAACTGTACGTGGTATGTCGCGTATGAAAGGGACCTGCCAGTTATCCCCGATGGGCTTTCCCGTAGCCATAACCCTCATGGATGAAGTCTCGACTTATGGTCTGGATGTGTGAGTTTATTGGCACTAAACAAGCACCCACTTTGCCCTCCCAACTTTATCTTAAAATGACAATACAATGAAAAAGTAACAAATCTAAACCCAACAAAAAAACATCTTCGTCTCCGCCCTTGGTAATAGCATTCACAAATATTCGGGAGCTTAGAAGTAAAATCAACGACGTAGAAAACTTTCTCTTTGTAAACCCCCCGAATATCCTAGCACTAAATGAAACAAACCTACACTCCATAATCTCCTCACACCATTTTGACATGATTGAATACCTCCCACTCTACCGTAAGGACTCTGACAAACATATGCACGGGCTAGGAGTTCATGCTCGAAATACCCTCCACTTGAATAGAGTACATAGGCTAAATGTGTTTTAGATTAACCTTACAGCACAGCGTTAGTTACTTATATTTCTTATACCGTTCTCCTTCGACCCAGGACTGTACATTGTTTAACTCTGTCCCTGAAAGCATAGATACAGCACTCTCACTTGACTCGAGTGCCTAAATACATGTAGTTGGAGATTTTAATGCACATTACCGTGACTGGCTTGGATTCTCCAGCTATACACAGGCAGCTGGTAATTCCACATATAGTTCCTCCATAGTGCACTCCCTCTCACAGACTATCAATTTCCCGACCCGCCTCCCTGAACGTGTAGACCAGCAAGCTTCACTTCTCGACCTGTTCTTGACCTCATTGCCCGAGGCTTGTGTGACGAATGCACAAAGCCCGCTCGGGAACGCTGATCACCTTGTAGTCATGAATGATATCACTCTAAAATCTCATCCCAAAGCTGATGAGCCGTTGCTCAAAACGACGAGATACTACAAACAGGCTGATTAGGAAAGCATCAGAGATCGCATCAGTGACGTCTCATAGAGATGTTCTCTCCCTGCTGATCAGTGCGTAAGTGAGGTAACCAATTGCAAAGAGAAGGTATACAGAGATGGCCAGTAAACGCATTCAGTCGCAGAAACTAAGTACTCGCCATTTCTGGAAAATGTTCAATATATTGTAGTGAACAATGGACAATCAAAAATTCACCCACTATTAAACTACTATGATCTCGTTTGCACGGCAACTGATAAGGCTGAACTTATACCCAGCGTTTCGCCTTAAACTCAACTTTGGACTCAGAATACCACCCCTCCCTAAATTCCCATTGTCACACATGTCCTGATCATCATTCCATTTTATGTCAGGGCATCATAAAAACCTTGACACCTCCAAAACATGTAGGCCTGATCTTATACCTGTAATAGTAACAAATAAATGCTCTGCTGAACTGGCTCCTGTCCTCTCCAAACTATACAACAAATGCCTTGCCGAATCTTGCTTCCCTGATAGCTGGAAAATTGCCTCTCTGGTACCAGTGTTCAATAATTCTGGAGATAGAATCTTTGAATCCTTAATCAATCTAGCTATAGTCCGGCACCTCGTTAATGCTAAATCTCTTTCTGACCATCAGTATGGATTTAGGCAAGCACGGTCTACTGCGGTTATCCTAACGGTCATCTCTGAACGCATATACCATACACTGAACAAGGCAGGTGATACTAGGACGGTAGCGTTTAATATATCCAAAGCCGTTGACAAAGTCTGGCATAAAGAGGTTTTCATAAAAATTCATTCATATGGTATTACTGGACTAATATTTAATATAATTAGATCCCTCCTAACCAAAAGAAAAGTTCCAGGTTGTCCTCGATGGCCGTTCATCTAAGCAAAATTACATCAATGACAGGGCACCCCAATGATCGATCCTTGGACCTTTATTTTTCCTGATTTTCATAAACGATCTTCTGGATGACATTGTGTCTGAGCTGGGTATATTTGCTGACGACACAATGCTCTACTCTCGTCATATGGGAAAACAGACGCGCACATATCCGAAGCAATGGCTAGAATCCTTAGAAAGTGACCTCCAGTCTGTAGTGGAATGGGGTCATAAATCGATGGTAACAATTTATGCTGCAAAGACAAAGCCCCTCTTCTTCAACAACTACAAGAAACCTCTTTAACCACCGATTGTCATGGCAAATAACACCCTACTTGAGAGTCCAACGCTCAAACTCCTCGGCATAACATTCACAGGCAGCATTTAATTGAACCAATACATTGAAGACATTGCCAAGGCTGCTGCAAAGAAGGTGGGAACCCTTTATATTGCTAGAAAACTTTTCACACCTGACAGTATCCTATATCACTACAAAGCAATCATCCGTCCATACATAAAGTATTGCTGCCACATCTGGGCTAGCGCACGATACACCAGTCTCTCCCACTTAGACAAGGTTAAAAAAGAGTCGCTAATTTAATAGGTCTCTCACTATCCACCAAGTTCCAGCCCCTGTCCCATCGCCGCAATGTTGCATCGTTGTGCTTGTTTTACAAGTACCTAAATGAATTGCCTTATGATTAACTCACTGCTCTAGTGCTCCCTCGACAAAAATACACTCGACCAACTCGCAATCAGCTAAATCCCAGTCTACAACTTGTCTTGTTTGTGATAAACTAAGTAATAAAACATTAAAAATAAACAACCGAAAATATCATCTTTGTGACAGAGGGAAATATAGTAAAATACAGAAACACACACACACATATATATATATATTTGTTATTGTTTATTTATCTATGGACGTATACGTTTCGTCTCTTCTCAATCGAGACTCAGCATAGAAGTATGACTATTCACTACCGGTCACACGATTCGAAACCCTGGATTACAAGTATTTTTCAACCCAAATCCAACGTCGCTAACCGATCGGCCAATTCTGAATAGCTTATAAACAATGATAATTTTAACACATTTAAAGCGGCGAGACATACAGGCATTCTACTTCTATAAGAGAAGGAATGATGCATATAAAGCAAGTGACGTCACGCTGTGTTAGTACTACCATTTACAGTGCTATACTTTTTTTACGAGGAGCTTCAAATATGAATATTTGTTATTGTTTATTTATCTATGGACGTATACGTTTCGTCTCTTTTCATATATATATATATATATATATATATATATATATATATATATATATATATATGTGTGTGTGTGTGTGTGTGTGTATGATGTGAGTAAGTGAAATATTTTGTAAATATACTTGTTGAAGTATTTATCTTAACCCTTATCCTCGAGTGGACTTCAGGCCCTGATAAATGGGTGACTCTCTCTCTCTCTCTCTCTCTCTCTCTCTCTCTCTCTATATATATATATATATATATATATATATATATATATATATATATAGTATGAAAATATATCTATGGCAATTAAGCTGCACATATATATATATATATATATATATACATAGTAAGTTATGAAAATATATTTATGGTAATAAAGCTACACATAGACTCACGCGTTTAATACCCGGGGGGAATCTTCAGGCTGAAATGCATTTTAGCCTGAAGATTCCCCCCGGGTATAAAACGCGGGAGTCTATGTGTAGCTTAATTACCATAAATATATTTGGCAATTAGTCATCCTATATATATGCTAAATCACAGCATTCTAATGTGGCTAGATAAGCAAATACCTCAAGCCGGGATTGAGACTCGCCCGTCTAGTTGACAGTCGGCGCTCCTAAACATTCGGCTATCAGGCACCTGTCAGTAAGCGAAATATTTTGCAAATATATATGTTGCAGTATTTATTTCAATTGTGCTCAATGTATGAAAAGAGTTTACCTGTCGTATGAAATTACCTTTGCGATGTTCATTTAAAACTTCATCATTACACACTAGACAAGCGCATGATCAGATTTAGTAGTGTTGAAAGAGGAGAGAAGATACTTGCTTGAAGATAGATAAGTATTATATATATATATATATATATATATATATATTACTTCTTTTGTAAGATAGTAGGAACAATTCCATCAGAGTGCTCGATTGATTGAGAAAATCAAAATTAAGAGCGTAATATTTAATTATTTTCTGGTACAGAAAATCAGTACAACATAGGGGTTTTTACCCCGCCTAATAAACCGGTATTGTCCGGGCCTTCGGGTCTGGATTTACGCCGGTCTATCGGTTGTCCGTCCTGTGCAGTTCAAGGAGGTTCACCCTCCCAGGCTTTGCCTTCTCACCCTTTGAGAAAGGGTTAGTTTATTGCTAATCCCCTGAGGCGCCCCTACCGGGGAATGCCGACGGGGCTGCCCAGGAAATTTTTAAACAGCCAGAGTGCTCAAATTCTCGAGCGTTGGTTTTTCCCCACTTTCCCGACCTTGTATCACATCTTACCTTGTGGGAGGAAGATAAATAGAATCAGTACAACATCAGTACTGGTTTTCTGTACCATAATATATATATATATATATATATATATATATATATATATATATATATATATTCCGTACTATCAAAGCACTTCGCAATAATAAATCTTTGGTCATCACAAAACCTGATAAAGGTTCAGGGGTCGTTATACTTAATCATTCTGATTATGTCAATAAAATGGCGACTATTCTTGAGGACACCTCTAAATTTATTCAGTTAGGTCCGGTAGATACACATGACTTCACTGTATCTATCGAGACTAAATTCCAAAAACGTTTAGTTAAGTGGATAAAGAGTGGAGCTCTTCCCACTAATATTTCTAAAATAATTAGACCCACGGGTTCTATTCGACCCCGTTTGTATGGTTTACCAAAAACCCACAAAACTGGGGTACCATTAAGACCAATATTATCGATGATAGGGTCTTCCCAACACAAGGTAGCCAAATGGCTTGCCACTATTTTGGAACCAGTGTTGAAACACTATAGTTCATTTTGCATTAAAGATTCTTTTTCATTTTCCAACTTTTTTTTTTTTTTTTTTTTTTTTTGTCTGGTGCTTCGAACAGGCGTGTTCAGGCTTGCTGGTTGTTCAACTCGCCCTGGCTGATGTGAGGATCCTGTGAGACAAAGGAACCGCACCAGCATGTGCTTGCATGTGCACGATAGAATTGGTGTCGGCTTGCCTGCACGCCGTGTATCCGACAATTTGGGGTTGGTCCGGGATATTAGCGAGGTAGGCATCAAGAGAGCGCTTAAATTGTTCCACAGCAGCATTTTTTATATCCCGAATACACCTAGGATTGGCATTGAAGAGTTGTGACCCCTGTACAGGTAAGCTCGTTTCAAAAATGGTTCGTATTTTCCCACCAGTTTTTAGCGAGGGAACAATACAGTGCCTCCCGCGGCGTTCATTGTCTCGGGCTTGAATGTGGCCATTAATGTTCGGTACTATTCCTTCCAATATCTTCCAGATGTAGATTATCCGGTACCTTTCACGTCGTCTTTGCAGCGAGAACATTTTTGTCTTCTTCAGACATGACCAGTAGTTCCGATCAGCTTGAATTTTCCGTAGAAAGGACCACTGAATGGCTTCAAGCTTTTGGATGAGCCTAGGGCTACTTGGGTTCCACAAGACAGAACAGTATTCCAAAACTGGAATAACCAAGGATTTATACAGCGTGACCATTGCACGATATTCTCTGGTTTTAAATGTCCTCAGGATCCAGGCAATGAGGTTCTTGGCTTTTTCCACAACTTTGTTTATTTGATTGCTAAAAAGACAATCACTAGACATAGATACACCGAGGTCCTTTACTTCTTGCTTTATGTTTATCATTTTTCCTGACGGAGTGTGGTATGATATCTCGCTTTTTAGCTGGTCGTTATTACCATAGCGGAGAAGCTCAAATTTCACGTCATTTAGCTCCATGTTATTGTCCTCCGTCCATTTGTAGATCTGATCGAGATCCTTTTGAAACAACACAGCATCCTCGGGAGACCGAACGGATTTTGTGGCCCTTGTATCATCGGCGAATGACCTGACCATTGACATGGCGATATCTTCATCAATGTCCCCAATAAGGATTAGGAAGATTATGGGTCCCAATACACTTCCCTGGGGGACTCCAGAAATGACAGGTTGTGGCTTCGAGGTTGCACCATCAACCATAACTGTTTGGAGGCGGTTACTCAGGAAGGATTCGATCCATTTGAAAATGCTTCCACGAATGCCAAGATCAAATATTTTCTGCAGAACTATTTTGTGGTCAACTTTGTCAAAAGCTTTGGCAAAATCTAAGTAGACAACATCTGCATTAGCACCATCATCAAGAATTGATAGAATGGTGTCAAACTGCTCAAGGAGTTGACTTAAACAAGATCTTCCAGATCTCATCCCATGCTGACTGTCATTGAACAGGTTATTTTCATTCATGTGTCTAACTATGTGTTTCCGTATGACTTTCTCAAAAAGTTTAATGAGGTGGGAGGTCAAAGCTATTGGTCTATAATTGGCAGCCACCGACTTGCTTCCACCTTTGTGAATGGGTGTAATAAGAGAATTCTTTAGTTTGCTTGGAACGACCTCTTCTTCAAGACTTTTCGTCCATAGAAATACGAGAGCATGGACCAAATGAGCCCTGCAGTTTTTCAGTAGTAATGCAGGAAAGCCGTCAGGACCCGCAGCAGCCGACGGAGAGAGTTCATCAATTGCAAGCTCAAAATCGGCTGCAGTTAGAGTAACAGTTGACAGTATAGAACTTATATCAAAAGTGCGATTATGTGAAGCTTGACTGCTTTGCATTGGTTTGCTAAAAACGTCTGTGTATTGTTTTGACAAAATTTCTGCCATCTCAGTACTGTTACCAGTAAGAACACCATTCTGGTCCACCAATGGACCAACTTTTGTCTTGACTTTGGACTTTTTCTTGACATATGAAAAGAAATATTTTGAATTACTTTTAATGGAGTTGACAGCCTTTCCCTCCATAAAAGCGTTGGAGTCAGCAAAAGACTTCTGCAGTTTCCTTTCAATATCCAAACATTCCTTGGACAGTTTGGAAATAACAGCAGGCGATGACACTTTCAAAAGACGCTTTTTTATCTTCCGTCTTCTTTTAGAAAGTGAGTGACGGTATCTTACCACCCTGGGCGTTCTTTTCTCGCATTCTGATTTACGCAATGGCACATGCTTGCAGCAGGCAGTGTAGACAATTAAATAAAAAGTGTCCAGCATTGCAGATGCATCCATATCTCTTAATGAGTCTTCCCAATCAGCATGGCTTAGTTCCTCTGAAAGAGCAGTCCAATCGACTTCCTCGCTGAAAAAGTTTAGTGCATTGAACATTGTTCTTGGTGCACGATTATTCAATACCTCACTTTTATATTTAACTTTATATGTTGTTTGAAGCTGGATGAGACTGTGGTGAGATGTGCTTTGCAGTAAGGGTACATTGATGCTCTCATGAATCAAATCAGAATTATTGGTGAAAACAAGATCAAGGATATTCCCATCTTTGTGCGTGGGAGACAGCACATGCTGTGACAAAAAAAGCTCATTGCAGAATTCGTTCAGTGAATTTATCATCAATCGCTCAGCATTTGATGCTCCTGGAATAGCCTGTCCATCAGGCCAAGATACGTGAGGGAGATTAAAATCTCCACCGACAATGATATCTGGAGCAGGGTTTATTGTTGATAATATATGTTTGACTTTATTAAGAGGAGAACCAAAATCATTTGGTGTGGATGGGTGTCCATGGTAGCTGTCATCAGGTTGTCTATAAGTAACAAGAATGGCTAAATCTTCATAGGAGGAGTAAAGGCATAACATCTGCACACATTCAGACGCATGAGAAAAAATTACATTACAGGAACATCCAATATCATTACGGACATAAAGAGCAACACCGCCGGTGTGCCTTCCACGTGTTTTGGCTTTTCTTGATGTGTCGCATCGGAAGAGTGTAAAACCTTCTATTTCAAGTTCAGCATCTCTGTGCGAATTTAACCAAGTTTCCGATAAGCCAATAAAAAGAGAATTGTCACTGTTAAGTTCATTTTTGATAAACGGTACTTTGCTTGGAACGGTCTGAGGACAAAGACCTTGAATATTTACAAAAGCAAAGTTATTTAGGAGTGGTGAACTGGATTCACCAAATTCATTCTGGGTCGAGGGAATTCTTGATAGTCCACCAGATTCATTCTGGGCCGAGTGAGTTGTTGGTTCGGAATCATAAACATTGGTTGATGGATTTGATTGGGAACTTCGGCTGGCTGTTGCCACGTGAATTGCATTGGCATTCGAGGAGTTGGCACATCTTGTTGTTGGTTGTGTAGTGCGTTGATTTGATTCGACACCAACAACATCCTCTGGTCCAAAGTGTGGAGGATTTCCGCCTTCAATAGGCGGATCACTTCTAAAAAATTGCACGTATCTCTTCCATTCTCTCGAGGTGTGGATATAACTGGGGACGAATTCTCAACTGACTCCTGACTCGTGGTTGGGACGGAGTTGCGCTGTGAAATTTCCCTTGCTTGTTCATTCCTAGTCGAGATTGGTTGGCGTCTAGTACCCTTAACATGGTTGTAAGTGCATGATTCGTTCAGACACTCTCCTCTTCTCAGAGAATCCTTGCACATTTTCGGGTGAAAATCTTTACAGGCTTTCCCAAGGTTACAGCCTCTTGGTTGGCGTGTCGCATACTTTGCATATTTCGGGCAGACCTTGGGGTGTTTAAATTTACATTCTCTTCCTTTAATACCATGTTTACAGTTCCCATTTCTGAAGAAACAACAAATTGATACGTTTTCCTTTGGCCGCTCGTTCCTGTCCGAATCATCAGTGACTGACTGTTCATTGACAGTGGTAGTAATGAGGGCCTCAGGTGGGGGCGCGCCATTGGAAGGAAGGTGATTGTTTACAGTGGGTGGAACAGATTCAGTCTCAGTGGCTGAAACAGGTATGGTGGCTGAAACAGGTTCAGTGACAGTCAACTCGCACTTGGAGACATCTGTGTCAAGGGGAGGAAGCGGTTCTTGGGATAATTTAAAAGTCACTTTAGGCTTCGCACCTGTTTCTTTTGATTTTGATTTTAATTTAGTTTTCCTGTTCCCTGACTCCTCATTTGGAATTGTACTATCCTTACATACATGACATATGTAGTACAAAGAGGACAGACAGAGGGGATTGCATAACAGTTTAAATTTATCTGGACTCAGCCCATCATATTCTGTGTTATTCACATTACCCGCCAGTTGTACCCAACACTTCCTATGTACCCCCTGTCCACAAATAGAACACTCTAGGAGGGGAATTTCGGACAACCCAATCTGATAGCGTTCATGGCACAAGGGACAGTTTTCAGGGAGCAAATTCTGAATACGGCGTATGATCAAGTGAGCAAGGGATTTTTTGGTTTTGACATCATTATTTGGAATTTGTAGAAATAGTGCGGTGTCGCGCAATGACTGAAGTTTTTCTCGCTCGAACTCCCTCTCAAGCTGAATTAGACTCTTTTCATACTGGTATATGCGGAGGCAAAATTTTACAGAGTCACTTGGGGCATTGACACAGAGTTCCACAATTAGATTTTCAACTTCGGATTTTGCAGTTGGCAAGTCATTCTCCGACGGATCAGGGTGCAGGCAAACCGACTCACTCGAGTTTAAGTCTGGGGTATCAGCACTCATAGTTACAGAGAAAAGGCAGTGGAACAAAACAGAGACAATAGAAATACAAGATTGCAGACTGAAGATGTGCAGGGAACTCTAACTGGAAACAAAACTTTAGTAGCACAGCAGAGAGATCACACATTCAATTCAAAGAGTAGTATTTCAAAAAGCGTTGCCACCTTGTCAACGAATTCTAGTTTAAGTATTGTCTAGAGATCCTTATAGCATTTAAGCATCAACTTTTAAATAGCATATTTTTTTTTTCAATGTTATTGTTTTTTGTTTTTTTTCTTTTTTAGCATTTCAAAAAGCGTTGCCACCTCGTCAACGAATTGGTTAGAATCAATGAAGTGAAGGCGAGTGAATATCCAACACTAACATACTAAAATGTTTTTGGTACCTATATATATATATATATATATATATATATATTCCTTTTAATTAATGTAATTCGTAGTTTTTACTAACGAAGTAAGTTTGGAACAACTTAGTGAAAAGAAAAAAATACATATTTACTTTCTTTCTGGTTTTACGAGAAGAAAAAAATCGACGGGCATGTTTTTATTTATTTATCTTGCCTTTTCCGGCTCGGTTCAAAATTTCGTTTTGAAATAAATTCGTCGTTTTAATTTTAATTCTTTACGTGACGGTGGAGTTTTTTTTTTTTTTTTTTTTGTTTTAGAAAAACACTTTGCTTGTTAAAATCAAATCAAATCAAATATTCAACCTTCTTGCTTTCATGTTGAGCAAATAACTCGAAAGTCCGTTTTTTCAAAATTCAAATTTTAGACAAAACATTAGTTTCCGTTTCCGTTTCTAACGTTTGCATGCAAATTATGTCTTGTTTATTTCCATGTTATTGATCAATTCACATCATTCGAAAGGAAAAAAAAAAAAAAAAAAAAAATCGTAGGATTGAATAAATTCACATACCGTGTTGAATGCAGATTTCGAATCTTTGCTTCCAGTTATGTTCTAGGGAAAAAAACTTTGTTCATTATTGTTCAATGTTGTAAAAAGTAGGAAAAATTATCTACTAGAACTTTTATTACAAATATTTTCCCATTTTTCGTATCATAGCAATCGCTTTGATGAGTATGTCGCCATCTTGCGGAGAGAAGTGGACAATTTCAAGTTCAAGTGTGTCATGAGATGAAAAAATAAAGTTGAGCTTTATGCAAAATTATTCAGATACTGATAAATTTATGTGTTCTTTTGACATATCTAGCCTGTTTACCTGTGTTCCCCTTCTTGAAACGATTAATATATGTGCTGATGCCTTATATCGTGGTCAACTGCCCATTCCTCCTATTCCTGAAAATGTTTTCGTGGAGTTGATGAAATTTGCTACGATGTGTGTTGAATTCAGTTTTGACGACATTATGTACAGACAAATTGATGGTGTATCTATGGGCTCTCCCTTAGGACCAGCATTGGCCAATATTTTTGTTGGTTTCCATGAAGAAGGTCTCCTATCTGATCCAAATAGACCAGATATCTACTTTCGTTATGTTGACGACACCTTTTGTCTGTTCAACAATGAAACGGAAGCGGACGTTTTTTTTACGTCCCTTAACAATATTCATCCAGCTCTTAAATTCACTATTGATAAGGAAACTAATTCTTCACTGCCATTCCTTGATGTATTAGTTAATAAAGCTTCCTGTGGTTTCTTAACATCAGTATATCGGAAACCTACCTTCACTGGTCTTTATACTCGTTGGGACTCATTTTGTCCCACAAAACAAAAATTTAATCTTATTAAGACCCTTACCCATAGGGCCTTAAAGATTTGTTCGAAGACCGAGCTGGATGAAGAAATTAAATTTATTACTAAGACCCTCTGTAACAATGGCTATCCTTTAGACATTGTACAATCTACGATTAAAACAAAAATATTACATTTTTACAAAAGCAAACCAGCTTCTGTAGACAGATGCCCTATTTACCTTCGCCTACCTTGGCTTGGTAATATTAGTGATAGATTCGCCAAACAAATCTCTTTGTCTGTACAACAATGTTATTTTGCTGCGAATACGCGTGTTGTTTTTCCTCTCGTCCAATCTTAACTTCTATTCGAAAAGATGTCCTTCCCCCACATCATAATAATTCCATTATTTATTTATTTAAATGTAGTTGCAGTATGCACTACGTCGGGATGACGTCACAGAGATTGGACATCCGGGTCAAACAACACGTGCCCACAAAAATTCGCAATGGAAATTATTTACCAACTGATGATTTGAATAATACTTATGGCTCGTCGATAGGTCAACATCTCATAAATAATCGCACCTGTGCCTCTAAATTCAGTGTCGACTTATTCTCCATTCTTAGTAAGTCGCACTCCACTTATCATCTCAAGATCTTAGAAACAATTTATATTAAGTCCTTGAGACCTTCTCTTTGCAAACAAAGAGAAAATCTCCTCGGGCTTAATGTTGTTTCTATTTGACTGAACTTTTTTTTTTTTTTTTTTTTTTTTGATTTTTTAATATTTTTTTTTTTTACCCCTTTCCCTCGCTATAATTCTCATAGCATCTTTTTATATTTTTTATACATTACCTCGATATTTGGCTCTGTTGAGCGAGGTACGAAACCGGTCAGCTGCCCTTTCATCTTTTTAATTTCTTAAATTCATTATGAATAATAAATATTGTCTCTTCAATGCCATTTTAAAGTTTTGTACGACAAAGAAAATATTTAAGTATATATATATATATATATATATATATATATATATATATATATATATATATATATAGTAAGCAATTAAAATATATATGGCAATTAAGCTACACAGACGCTCCCGCGTTTCATCCCCGGGGGGAATCTTCAGGCTAAAAATATATATATATATATATATATATATATATATATATATATATATATATATATATATATATATTATCTATAGACAGCAGTTTTGTTGTGTCATGGCTCTTCAGAAAGCACATCCACGCAAAGATTAGAAGATTAGAAATTCGAACACCGGTTCATTTCCAACTGTGATTAGCATTGTTAGGCATGTTACTTATGTTCTAACAAATCAGCTATTGATAGTACGAGTAACTATAACGCTTTGCTTATTTTAATTTGGGTACATTCTACGTTACTGGTAACTTAAGAGAACTCAATTCGTTTCATAGAAGAGTATTGCTGGAAGCTTTTATTTTATGCTCTACTATAATTAGGGAGCATACACACAACCACACACACACGCGCACACACACACACAGACACAGACACACAGACACACACACATACACACAGACATACACACACACACACACACACACATATATATATATATGTATGTAGGTAATAAATAATTAATATTTATTTATAAAATATTATTATATAGCCCCCTTTACTAAGGCTGGGCACTCTGAGTGAATTGAATAACAAGCAGTACTACTAGCTTCATTGCGAGATCCAACACGAGTTGTTGTCGTTGTTGATAACTCTTCGCCGCTTGCTGTGAATACTCGCCGACTTGGTATTTACAAAGTTAAATTCCTCCTAAAGCTCAAAGCTAATTACTGGTGGCCAACTGGTAACTCTTTTGACTGCGAATCATTGGCGATTTGTGATCGGAGTTCGCGCCCGTCGATCGTCGGGAATTAGCTTCCTGCACTGAAGATTGCGTAAGCATGAAACATCGATGTCTGTAGGTAATAAATAAGTAATATATATATATATATATATACACTAGCAATTGAGTTTAGTTGTGTTTTCTTTTCCCGTGAAAATTAAATAAATAGCTTCTTTAAAATTATCTAAATAATTAAATCTCTTGTTTTTTATGTATAAATAAAAAATGTTAAAAGTTTTAGTATTATTGTAGATTAATACCCACCGCCCCAACCCAAATGAGATTCTACTTTTTTAGCTGATTACGTGTGTATACCCTGAAAATCCTGACGGCAATAGAAAACAACAAAATTATTTTACAATTTAGAGTGGGGCGTCAGTGTCGGATATAAATATAACGTAACATGATCCCCCATATCCGGGCTATTCTAGGGTTTTATGACAGTTAACTATTTTTTTCTTTTGCTATTTGAGATAAATTATGTTGTTTATAATTTGGAGGGGGCAGAGGTCCACTCTTTTAGGCGATTATGTATGGTTTTACGACCTTGCCAGTCGGACTTAGAATTAGTGTTGAAAAATATATTAGTTAACTCTCCTAATAAGTTAAAATGACCCTAAAACGTAGAATCACATTTTTAAAGCGGGGGGGGGGGGGCTAATTTAGCTAAGGGTGTTAATCTACAAATTTACCAATGTTTGTCGTTAAAGTTATGGAAGTCTCTGAGTAAAACCATTGTTTTAACTATATCTCCATTCCCCAATTAATTGATGTTTTGATATAAATATAGTTTGTATAAATGGAAAAAAAACTTTCGCATTTATTCATTTAGAAGACAGAGAAAAAAATTAATAAGGTTTTAAAAAAATATGAATCTTTTTTTTTTAATTTAAAAAGCTTTTTTACTTTCATTATAGCTAATATAATCATATTCAATAGACATCGTCGTCAAAACAAGAACAAATTTAGTTTTAAATATAAAGTATATATCTAACGAAAAACATTGTTATTTATTGCGTTCAATGCAGAGTTTATAATTTAAAATAAATGATTCCAGGTAATCCAAGTTGTTGGTTCGTGTAAACATACGCATGCTTAAACATGACCGGAAGTTATCATTCAAATTTCAAAATAATCATTTTAAATGTTAAATGTTTTTGATAAAATCGTTGGAATTAATATTGTTACTACTACTAATAATAACATTAATATGAACAAAATTGTTGAATATATATAAGGAAACTGCAAAACGAAAATATAAATGAATTGTGCAGATTATTCAAATGATGCATCGGGATAAATGTGTTTACGCAGTGTTCCGTTGGGTATATATGATGTATTTGAAAATACTTAAATGTATAATTAAATTAAATAAGCATAACGTGTTTTGATATAAACATAGTTAGAATACATGGAAAAATATTACGCATTTCTTAATTTAGATATATAGTATGAAAATATGTTTATGGCATCTAAGATTTATAGAGACGTCTTCGTAGGGCATCGTCCGGTTAAGTGTCTGACGATTCACCACGGGGATGAAATGCGTATTTCGCACTGGGGATGAAATACGTACTGGGCACTGAAAATCTATACACAATATATTATATCACCGTATTTATGTTATATGTGTATATACATGAAATAGTATATATATATATATATGTATATATATATATATATATATATATATGTATATATATATATATATATATATATATATATATATATATATATATATATATAGAGAGAGAGAGAGAGAGAGAGAGAGAGAGATAGATAGATAGATAGATAGATAAATAGATAGATAGATAGATAGAGAGAGAGAGAGAGAGAGAAAGAGAGAGAGAGAGAAATATATATATATATATATATATATATATATATATATATATATATATATATATATATATATATTTCAGCTGGACCAAGATATTTCGGTCGATTGTGCTGACCATATTCGTTGGGTAGTGTTGCTTTATTGAGAGAAAACTCAATATTTTTATACAATGTAGGAAGAAAAAACATTAGCAAACGAATATGGTCGAAACAATTGACCAATATATCTTGGTCCAGCTTTATTAATGTCTAGCATGTTACCTCGTTTGTCCACATTTCCATAAACTATTGTTACATTTTGTTTTAAATTTTGAATTCATATTTACTTCCTTATATATATATATATATATATATATATATATATATATATATATATATATATATATATATATATATAGTCTAAAGAAGCTTTGGGTCATTTTCAACAAAAGTAAAAAAAAAAGGAAAATGCAGTTTAAATTCCCAGAGAAACTAACTAAATCCAAGATATTCTAGATTTAGCATTCGTTAGAAAATTCATTAAAATAATAAAAATAAAAAGAGGATTCAAGTATCTAACAGTGAAGCGAAAACAAGGGACCTTAACTTAAGCGTGAAATATTAAAACGGGGATCATCAGCTGTTTACTATGTAACTGTTTCGGAGATTTAAAAACAGGACAGTTATAATAGTCATGGCTCTCCAATGGTACTGATCAAACGACCATTTCCCCAATAATCAAGTGTAGAAATAATTCAGCTTAAATTTCACTAATAAATAAATAAATTTTACTAATAAATAAATAAATAAATAAATAAATAAATAAATAAATAAATAAATACTACTACTACTACTACTACTACTACTACTACTACTACTACTATCTAAACACTACACCCAAGAACCATTCTGCTATGTGGTAGCTAGCTATAAAATTATTTATATATATATATATATATATATATATATATATATATATATATATATATATATATATATAGAGAGAGAGAGAGAGAGAGAGAGAGAGAGAGAGAGGGAGAGAGGAGAGAGACAGAGTGTGCCTGTGTCTGATTAATCATTGTAATTTCTTTCATTAACATGAGATTGTTTAAGTGCACTGCAAATAATGATGAATCATGGAAATCAAAGCGGCCATGTTATCTTAAGTTCCATTGATTTTGAAATCTCAATGAACGTCGAATAAGCAAAAAAATCGGTCACGTTTGAAGCAGCAAGCGTTTCTGTGCAGAGCAGCGCGAACAACTCCAACACTTCGTGTGATTGTTTTCTCTGAACCCCCTTAACTGTTTAATCGTGTGTATGTAATCTGTACTAAAGTTTGCGTATACATGAAAAGGAGAAGAACAAATTAAAATATCGTAGAAACAGCTAACTGAAATAATATTTTGAGATATCATAGATTTTATACAGTTTTAAGATAAAACAATTTAGCTTAATTAATTCCGTAGAAATAGAATTTTTACAAATTTAAATTAAATTATAAACATTTTAATACAAATATATATTTATTTAAAAAATATGAAAATAAGTTAGAGAACCATATATAACGATGCGAGAGATTTAAACAAAAACATTGATTAAAACTTTATTTAAATCCAAATATTTCGCCTTAACAAGCCTTTTTCAGTGGTATACAGAAATGTTTTTTCTTGTTTTCTTTTTTTGATTGTTGAGATTAAACGGCGTCGCTGCCGAAAATACACGATCTCTCCCGATGGTATTTGAGAGACAATTTTTAAAACTCTGGATAGCTGTAGTAATGACGCGTGCATGTGTGTATGGATATTAAATGTAATATTACTACATGTAATAATATTGCATTCAGTATATTTATTTTTAAAATGAACATGTGTCTACAACTACGTCCGCAAGCTGTGAATATCAATACAAATCAAATGCTAATAGTGAGGACAGAACACGGGGATCAACCTGACCTTATTGAGCTGGGGGGGGGGGGGGGGTCATACCAGTCAGGAATACGTCCTCGACAATCAGTCCGACTCTCTTAGGCTTTACTTTCTCTCTTTCAGAAGGGGTCGATTTATTGCAAATCGCCTGAGGCGCCCCTAGCGGTGAATGTCATCGGGGCTTCGCAAGACTTTTTTCTGGACCAAAGTGCACAGGCCTCTTGTGCGCTGCTTTTTTAGCCACAACTTTCCGAGCTTGTGTCACATTTTCCCGTAAGGGGAGATAAATACAAACAGGACAATCCTTTGTTTTAACAACTTCCGGTTCGACTCCTCTCCGAAACCATTCACAAAATGGACATCAAAAATATATAAATGTAAAAGAAGATTATTATAAAAAATAATCATCTGAACAAATAAAAATATATTTGTTTGGCAAGGACAAAAAATAGTTACGCTATTGTATTAATATTGAAGGGTGGGGGGAATATAGTAACAATGGTTCTCTTTCCAGACATATACTACACGCTTCTTACACATTCATAAATCAACATACATATTCTTTGGGTTATTTTGATTGATCATACAACTTGGTTGTTATAGTCACAACGTTTCGGCCGATGTAACATTCGACATCCTTCAGGTGCATCTTTTCTAACTTGGGAACACACTATTCGAACTTAGGAATGTTTATCCTTACTACTAAGAAAATTAACACTGATACCCGTTCATGGCTGACCGAACGAGAATAATCAACGACCGTTGATTAAATAAAGGATTCAATTCGAAATCTCGTATAGATTCCCGAGTTTGACATAAACATTCTGATCTTTGGGGTATTGGTCCTCACTTTAGCAACAGAGGATGCATGTGGACGCGTTTCTGGCATAAAACATCAATCAAAATTTGGATGTACCTTTCAGGGGAGGGGGTTCACCCCGGAGTCAGGCCGTACTCTCCACAGAACCCAGCGGAGGATGTAACATAGTCGCTTTCATCTCAATTGAAGACGGGCAGCATCCTCTGTCTGTGTTTATGCTTCTTGGGGCAGCTTACCGGAGGTTTTAATGATGTCTATTGTATCCAGGATTGTCGTCTAGGACAAAAACATTCGGACGCTGTTTAGATGTAACATGGCTTGTTGCACTTTGCTACTTTTTTTTTTGCAAATAAAATTGATTTAATCCTAAAGTTCGAATGGCGGGCGGGACCATCCTACACGGAGTCTAAGAAGCCCTATTACTCGTGCCTTACGATTCGCATCGCTAAAGACTAAGCTGTAACTTGAATACAAACTCTGAAGGTATTCTCTATGACATGAGTAAACTATCTAAATACTACCCGTCTATCATGCGAGGGTTAAACTGACCCTTAGGTCACACCACGTCAATCATACCGTACAACTCGTTGCACCTAGCGAATCATATTACTCCCAAATAATATCTAACCTTATTATTGAACTGTCTGAGTCCCTATTTACTCGCCTCCCCACGTGGGCAGTGTTAGACACAATGTCAGTTTTAATGTAGGGAAAATACAGCTCCTCAAAAGGGGCATTCTGAATTGGAACAACAATTTAAATTGCCTTGGTTTAGAATAATTTCTTCTTCGCTGACCTAGAGGAGTAAAGATTAAGTGTAGTATCAGAACAGATACTACATTTTATTCCTATCCCAAAGGCCAAGGTTAACTGTCTGCGTCATACTGAGATGTAAATGGGGTGCGTGATTAGCCTAATCGATACCGTTGTGAACTATGGGATACGGTTCTCTGAGTTTAGTGATGCACTACGACAACTGGGAAAGGTATGAACCCACAATTCCACCCCCACTAAATAACAACTTGTATTCAAGAAATCTCTATTCAATTAATTGTTGACAATAGGTATTGTGTTTCGGCATTAAATAACCCCAAATGAGTTGATATGGGTAAAAATGACAAAACAAAACAAACACGAGACTGCTTCCCTGCATACTACAACATGGTCTTCTTCAAGTCCAATGTAATCAAATATTTGCCGAGACATCTTTCTAAGTAATCAAATTTTGTCCTCTGTTGTCTTTTCTTTTCCATCGCCCAGTTGACAATCTCATTAATTTTTTATCCTCGAGTGGCCATTAGCCTTCGTAATTGGTGACTCATTAGTATAAAACAAATAAAGCATGAAAAATTTACATGAAAATATTTCAACGATAGACATACACATTGAAACTAAACAAACTGATTCATATATATCCTTTATGTATTTTGGAACTCTCTCCCCCTTTCTCTATTCCTCTCTTTCTCCGCTCTCTCTCACTCTATCACTCTCAACTATTCATAACATAGCAACATGTTTTCAATTAATTGCATACAATAAATTGCTTACAATAATTACGGTTGAATCACGTTGACACACCGGTTCCCGTCAGATCATCGAAGTTCAACGACATTAAGTCTGGTCACAACTTCGATGGGCGACGACTAAGAAATATAAGGTGATGTAAGTAAACAAATCACTCAGATGTATAACAGGGTACCAACCTTGCTGGGAAGTATACCGGCGACAGACTAGCGTCCTGTCAGTTCTTAAAGTAATTCTTTATTTCATCTTTACCCCCAAATCACAAACTTCTTTACCCAAGCATTTTTTCCAGATTCATTTGACCTTTCGATCATCCTGACCTTTAGTTTAGAAAAAGGAAAATATTGTGTGTAGAGGATGAGTGGGAGGCGTGTCCCTCTTTTGTCCCATTTGTTGCGTGTATCTGTTTCCGTGTAGACATTCGACATATATTTAATAATGTCCAATCGATATCGTCAATATCGATCTGATCTCATGAAAATGAAAATCGATCAAGCTCCTGTGTATCTTCAGATACATAAAAATCGGATGAAAAGGGATTTGTGTGTGCGTCATTATGTGATGCGATGAAGATTTATACACACATGCATGCATTCATATATACGTTTTCTTTACTATTAAAGAACTGTTCCATGACATTTTGAAATTGGATATATTGTATTTAACATGTAGTTCATGAAAGTATGGATACTCCCAAGCAACATCGTATCGGGACAGCTAGTATATATATATATATATATATATATATATATATATATATATATATATATATATATATATATATATAGATAGATAGATAGATAGATAGTAAAGCACTTTTGCCTGTTTTGGTAGAGTTTAAAAATCGCCTCCGTAATCTAGTGGGGAGTATATCTTCTTATCCCTAAAGCCCCGTTCTCACAAATGAGACGTTGCTAGTCTCTTTCCAGCCTATCGTTATTTCCATGGAAAGTGCTCGACTGAGCTCCATGCTCTAGTTCATCTTTGTAAGACATTCACAGTATACACTCATTTTTTCTACCACAACGGAAAAAAAGACTTTCCATTCTTTCTCCATGTGCCTAAGGTCAGGCGGAATTCCAATGGCCAGGGCTTCTTTGCAAAGGCTTCCTGTCTGTAGACCACATCACTGCGAGACTGCTTTCCTGCATATTAAAACATAGTCGTTTTCAAATCCAATGTCAAAAAATTCTCGTCTTAAACTGTCGCAAAAATAATCAAACTTAGTTTATTCCATCAATCAATTTTAAGTTCTCCCCCAGTGTTCTTCATCTTTCGCCTTAAAATCATTTCATCTAATTAACCCTTATCCTCGAATGGCTCTGGTAATCCAATAGTTAAAAAAAGGAAGAAGATAGATATTCTGAAAGACTGTTGGGTGAATAGATAACATCAAGGCATTTGCACATTTTATTGTTGTTCATTAATTAATGAGCTCTTCTATGAGATTACTGTCTTAATTCGCCCATCTGTACACATCTTGTCATGACCTTTGACCCTGACAAACTCTTAGCTTTCGGATGGGATAAAAAGAGACTCTACGTCAAAAAGTCTCTATTCATCAATCGCATTAATCATATTCCAATAGCATTCTTTTTTTGGACGCCGTTGTTTGGTGGGAAGCACGCAGAAGCACATCCCATTAATCAGTCATAACAACTAGGGGATCGGTTAGGTGGGTAGTCGAATAAATGTTCGCTTTACAAAATTATGAAGGGTTATTAAGGGAAGTTGGTAGGTATTTTATTAGTACTTTAGCATGTCCAATGCGGAGTACAGTCACGCAACTCGAGGTTATTCATCTATCATATAAAGTTAAGTCAGTCGGATTTTCAAAGTCATACGCAAATAACTCCGCTATTTGATTTGGGCTACCCTATTTTTGTTAGTTTTTTTTCCAATATGTTATATGCACGTATATAATTCATTTCGATTCGTTTTATTTCTGATACTCCTTCGGTCGGGTAGGAGTAATGTTAAAGTAGAGACGGTTTCCTTACTGACTTAAACAGAATTGTAAGCTTAAACTTTTCATAAAAATAAACGTTTCCCATACGTATCTCCATACTCGCTTACCTGACAGCTAATCAGATGTGTGCTAAAATAAACTTTAAATATTGATTTCTTAAACGAACATAATTTTCCTTCTAATTCCCACTTAACGTTTCTTTGAGATGCTACAAAGGATAAATTACTTCGAATGTTGTATTTTTAAGTATGTTAGGCGCCTTCCGATTTCTTAATCATGACCGCTTCACGGACGCCATCTTGAAATAAAAGATTTCCATTTTTGTTTCTAATAAAAAAACTATTCATGAACTAAGTAAACAACGATTGTTTCATTTTGCAGTTTTTTTAGGGAAAATGTTATCTAGACAATAATATTTAGAAAATACAGTCTACAATAATTCTTTCATTCTTCACTTTTCTGTGTTCATTTATCCATGGGAATTAAGTAGAATTTTAGCAGTACACGTTTTTTTCTGTAAGCGTAACATTTTTCGTAATACAGATAAAACTTGACAAAAGGGGGAGCTTTTAGCAATTCTGACATCCAGAAAATACTGTCTACTAATATCTGGGGTTGAACATATTTAAAAATAATAATATTAATAAACTAATACTTCTTCATAAACACTAAACGAAAAAAATGAAATTAAGGAAAATAAGCTAACTCTTACTAAAAAATATGAGTTACCCCCTTAGATTTTATTTGTTAAGAAAAGCTAACAGAGAAAACCTACTTATATCCAAGAATTTTATAAATAGACATTAAAATAACATTGAGTTAACAAAAATAATTATTGTTAATAAGTTCTTCTCCACACTTATTTAATTCAGTTGTATACCTATTTTTAAGATTGTTTGATAATCCATTTCGAATGTTTTATGATATATACTAATTTTCCGATTCGTTTCTCAATAATGCTTCTTTACAGCAAACCTTTTCATTGTTGTAATTTTTGAAATACAATTTTTCGCAAGGCTTAGCAAATGTCTGAATTGGTATTATATTTTTGAAACTGTTTAGGTGTGTTAGGTATCAATTTATTAAAACCCAATCGAATCTTTCTTACGAACATAAGTTTAGCTCGTCACATTTCTGAGTTTGTACTCGGCTTTGGAGTTATCTGATACTCCATGAGAAATTGTTTTAGCAACTCATCTTCAGTTTCATTTCCGTCTAATTTTTGACTACTCGCTTAAACGTATCTACGAAGCATTCTGTTTGGTCATTAGATTGTAGTTAGTACAGAGTTTTTGTCATGTGAATAATTAAGAATTTGTTGCAGAAATATAAAAAATTCTTCAGCCGTGAATTGAGTTTCATTATCAGAAACAATTGTATCAGGAATGCCAAATCTTGTGAAGATTTCGCGTACAAAGCTTATATTGCTTTTGTACGAGTAGAACTGAAGATACACTAATTACTTAAAGAGCAAGTCTACCTCAAATCGCTGTGTGGTTTCCGTGCCAACAGATCAACTATAGACATGATCTTCTTCATAAAAAACTAAAGGAAAATATAGGGAGCAAAAGTAATCGTTCTTCCTGGCCTTCATAGACCCCACAAAGGCTTTCAATCTAGTCAGTAGGAATGTTGTCTTCTAAATTGATTGCCCACCCGAACTTTAAACGAAGTCATAAAAGTCATCTAGCTGCTCAACATCAGTTGCCTTAAACACACAGAGCTGGATGAACACAGGGCTGTGTCCTGGCCACCACCCTGTTTGGAATCTTTATTACTGCGATGCAGAAAAAACACATCATGTCATACTGAATGTATTTACCCTCGAATCAAAACAGACGGCAAGCTCGTCAACCATTCCAAACTAAGAGCCAAAACTAAAGTTTAGCTGAAGTACCTGCGTGATGTCCTCTTTGCAGACACCGCGGCAGTAGCCGCCCACCTAGCCGAGGACGTACAACAGCTTATAACTCGATTCAGCAATGCGTATCAAGGCTTCGGGATTACAATAGCATTGAAGGAAAAACAGCGATAACTTTCCAGCAGCCATCAGCATCAATGGCCACGAACTGGTTGGCTTCGTTTATGACTTCGTTTATGGCTTCGTTTATGACTTCGTTTATGGCTCAAGTATCTCGGACACTCTCGCGGAGAGCTCGACAAGTTCATCAGCAAGGCGGCTACCACCATGATCAGACTGACAAAGAAAGCAAGTAACAACATCAAGCGAACTGAGCGCACAAAGATCCAGATCCACAGAACCTGCACTGTGAGAACACTCCTTTTCCTTTGTGTTGTGGTTGCAAGGTTGAACAATAATCAGTGAGGAATACAATGAAGACGCAAACAACAAGGAGAATGCAATAATAAGTGTATTAAAGAAAAGGTATAGTTACAGTATGTACAAATGAAGGTGTCGAGTCAGAGAGTCTTGGTGGGAGGACATGTACGCTCTTCGGCGTCACTTCCGGTGGCATTTAGGTAACACACACTAAGGCCAACCTAGGCTTGCCATTTATAGTGTAACGTTATTCGTATATGCAAATGAGTGGTTGCCACCACAACACTTTGCTTCCCATTTTTTACGTAGTCCTTTGCGTTCTTGTTGTACTCTGCAAGATCTTTCAAGCAGCACTAATTAAGCAGACGAAGGAAAACAAGGCAGTACTTCATCGCATGGCTCTCTTCCCCATATTCGCAGATGGTTCGGCTGGTTTTGTAGCCCCAACTAGTCATAGTACCTTTTAATCGCCCCATTCCCATTATCAGCGGTTGGGTGTTTTCCACTGGACCCAGAGTGTTTCTCATCCGAGAGAGAGGACCTCAGAAGGGGGATTCCCATGTGAGTAGGAGAAGGGCATTCTATAGCCGTCTCGTTCACAGCTGTATTCTGGTCTCTTCCTGAGATGTTGTTCTAGGTTGTTAGGGGCTCAACATGGTTGGGTCGTTGGTTCACGTACATGAAGGAGATGACGTTCATGGTCACCTTTGCGATCTCTAGACGGCTGGCAACCTCTTGTCTCACATTGGCATGGACAATGCCAGTGAGAAGATGCATGTTGTTCAGGTTGGTAGGCTTCCTCCTGTGCAGCCTTCTGTATGGCAGCGAATCCACAATTTGCGTGCACGACAAAAGCGAAAGCTCAATGCTATGCGTAGCGTCCAATGAATTCTGAACATCAGCAGGCAGGAAAAGGTCCTAAACAACGCTGTCTTGGAAAATACGGGATAAACCAGCATCTACACGCTGCTGAAACAAGGACGAATGTTCTGGCTCGGTCATGTCGGGCGCATGAAGAAGTTGTGTAGGGAAAACGGCTCACAGGCAGACCACATATACTATTCGTGTGCAAGAAGGGGCCTAAAAGCTTTGAACGTCGACAAGAACAACTGGGAAGCAACAGCGGTTGAACTATCAGCCCGGAAGCATGCGCAGAAATGGTTGGTTGAAGCTCGAGGATATATTATAGGGAGAAATACTCTCTCTCTTTCTCTCTTTCTCTCTTTTTCTCTCTCTCTCTTCCTATCTCTCTCTCCCCCCCTCTCTCTCTCTCTCTCTCTATATATATATATATATATATATATATATAGATATATTACTTGAACATAAAAGTTCTCAAAATCAAGCTGAATCAAGATTACACTTTTGCTGGCTACGAATGTTTCAGAAAAATCAATGCTCAAGTGTGTGCCAAGACAGGATAACAATGCGAAAAAGTTCATAATACTTAAGTCAGATCGTCGACCAGCCGGGTATAAAAATGTATTTGAGATAATCCAGTACGGCCCATTCAGTTTGCAAATTTTATATATATATATATATATATATATATATATATATATAGTGAATGCTTTTATTCAAACATGTACAAGGTCTGCTACACAATTTTCTGCCTGATGAGACCTCAGCTCTTGAGAGCTGTAGATCGATAACATCGACATGCCAGTGTAGCAGACCTTGTACATGTTTGAATAAAAGCATTCACAATACAGCTCTATATTTTTATTGAGCACTCTTTTATAAACCCGGTTTGATTCCCTTTGGATTTCTACCCTGTGGATTTTTACCCTACCTGGATTAATATATATATATATATATATATATATATATATATATATATATATATATATATATATATATATATATATATATATATATATATATCATTAGGTTTTTATAAGGAAAATATGTTTTCAATTTTATGTTCCTTACAGTATCCGAAAATTTCACAATTCAAGCTCAATGAAAATGTATTACAAAATTGAAAGCATATATATTATATTAATTCAACTATAAAGTCCATGTAAAAAGAAACCCCAAGACATAATTTAGATCAGTTCCTTCAATTCTTTATTTCCGCACTTCAGTAGACAATCATCATTAACATTTTCTTCTTACATGCAAAACCATCAGTTTTTCCATGTTAACCTATTCGTAGACCTACACGTGTTCCTTGGCGGATAGAACAAAAATTACCGTTCCAAAGTCTATCCGTCAGTCATCAGGAAATAACAGAAATATATGGGGGAGTCGCAGATATATATATATATATATATATATATATATATATATATATATATATATATATATATATATATATATATATATACATTATTTGAACAATTGTCTTTTTTAATTGTACAGTTTATATATATATATATATATATATATATATATATATATATCTTCTTATATATAAAGTAGAACGATTTTTCCCCTGTACCTTCTCGGATAATAGGAAAATAACCACATGCATCACAGGCTACTAAACTCACCATTGTATTACACTTATTCACTCGAGCGTGTTTTAGTAAAATTTGTTATTATTTTTTTTCCAGCTTACACTAAATATTACATTTGGCCCAGCATATACGGCTCTCCGACAAACTAACTCCAAATAGGTGGTAGCAAAAACTTTTCTCCCTAACAATTCTGTACTGTGACTACACTCATCGACACCGGGAACTAATAAACACAGTTTAATTTTCACAAAACACCCGTTGTTATTTATTATTTGCCTGGTATAAATTTAACACGCATGCCAATAATCAAGCTTAGGTTAATTGCCCTATTTTCACATGCATTTTTAACCGGAAACCGTGACGCAGTCGGTAAGAAGGCAGGTTTCATAATCGCCAGTTTTAGCGTTCGATCGCATTCTAATCTATCACTTTTTTCTTTTTTTTTAAATTTAAAACATTCGCCAACACGGTAGACGGGGGAGAAAAAACAATAGACCGTTTCTTTTTTATTCGACGTCATGCAATAGGTAGTACTTTCTCCCGTGCAACGCCGGAAGACGGGTTCCGCTAGTAGATATATATAAAACAATTTAGAAATAGATAACAATTATGACATATTCATTTATATCAGTTCCAAGAATTCAACAACAACAAAGCCTTATGCATACGATCGTTTCCGAGACGAATCTCTATTGATAAAAGTGTCACTTAATCAGCACTCATTCATATTACTGGACGAATATTTAATATAAATAGATCCTTCTTATCGAAAAAAAAGATCCAGATTGCCCTCGATGGCCGTTCATCTAAACAACATGACATAAATGCAGGTGTACCCCAGGGATCGATCCTTGGACCTTTGTTGTTCCTGATTTTCATAAACGACCTCCCTGGTAACATTGTGTCTGAGATAGGGATATTTGCTGACGACACCACGCTCTACTCAAGTCATGTGGGCAAAACGGATGCGCACATATCCGAGGCAATGGCTGAATCTTTGGAAAGTAATCTCCAGTCTGTAGTGGTATGGGGTCATAACTGGATGGTAACATTTAATGCTGCTAGGACAAAACTCCTTTCCTGTAACAACTACAAGAAACCTCTTCAACCACTGATTATCATGGCAAATAACACCATACCCGAGAGCCATACGTTCAAACTCCTCGGCCTAACATTCACAGGTAACATGAAATGAAACAAATAGATAGAAGACATTGCCAAGGCCGCTGCAAAGAAAGTAAACTTCCTTCTACTGTGCTAGAAAACTTCTCACACCTGACAGTATCCTATATCTCTACAAAGCCACTATCCGCCCATGTATGGAGTATTGTTGTCACATCTGGGCTGGTGCACTATCCACTATTCTCTCTCTCTCTCTCTCTCTCTCTCTCTCTCTCTCTCTCTCTCTCTCTCTCTTAGATAAGGCCCCCAAAAGAGTCATTCACTATCCATCAAGTTCCATCCCGCAATGTTGGATCATTGTGCTTGTTTTCCAAGTACTTCAATGCCATGTGCTCCGATGAACTTGCTGCTCTGGTGCCCCTCGACGTAAATACACCCGACCAACCCGACAATTAGCCAAATCTCATCCATTTACTGTAGAGATCCCCAGATGCTGGAGAGCCTTCTACTCCAATGGCTTGTTTCCTCAAGCTGTCGGCCTTTGGAACTCATTCCGTACTCCCTGTTTCCTCGACTGAACCGACGTGCAGAAATTTCAAACTAATGTGAACACGCATCTCGCTGCACAGCTCCCAATTTATGGTGACCCCTACACTCTTACCTTAATCTGTAGTTTCCCTTATGTCGACAGTGGCAACGTGTCTTGTTTGGGGTAAACTAAGTTTGTTCAAAAACACAGTACCTGTAGTATTTCTGAGTATATAATAGTTTAATTTGATTTCACCTGTTTCTAATATCTCTTAGGTGTAGATTTAAATTATATATATATATATATATATATATATATATATATATATATATATATATATATATATATATAACTTCTTTGTAATATAGCAGGAAAAATCCCAGCATAGTGCTCGATTAATTAAGAATTAAAGTAAAAAAATTAAAAATTAAGAGCGTAATATTTATTTATTTTGGTACAAAAAAATTAGTACAACATTCGTACCGTCGGTTTCAAACACGGAAGGACTTAGCCAACCGGCTCTCTTCAGCTTCTCTGAAGAGAGCCGGATGGCTAAGTCCTTCCGTGTTTGAAACCGACGGTACGAATATTGTACTAATTTTTCTGTACCAAAATATATATATATATATATATATATATATATATATATATATATATATATATATATATATATGTGTGTGTGTGTGTGTGTGTGTGTGTGTATTTATATAGTATTAATGGAAAGATAATAAAGATAAAATTGTATCTTTGAATAAATTCTATGTACGAGATAGAGAAATAATAAAATGAAATGAGTGATGAGAATAAAAATTGGAAAAATAAAAATAATTATTGAATCATCAAGTAGTTAAAACAAGGAATATATAAATAAACTGTTGTGTTTTTTTTCCTTTCCTAAACCCATGGATTTTCAAAACTGCAAGCTTTTATCATCAGAGGAGACTATAGAGATAACACACTAAAATTATGTTACTGTTAAAACAAATTTGAAAATATAAAAGATATACAAAATAGAAAAATACACAAAACTTTTGAACAAAGAGAATCAACTTCGACGGAAAAATGCAACATGTTAAAAAATATGATATATATATATATATATATATATATATATATATATATATATATATATATATATATATATATTCGTATACAAATGTTAAGGAAAAACTTTTAAGTAAAAACTCATTATTCGCAAAACAAAACAACCGCTGTACGAATAATTAATACCATGTAATAAAGCATTTTCCCCTCATTCATAATTTGTTTGAATACATGTTTAACAACAAAAACCGATAGGCAATACAAAGACAATCAGACAAACAAGTAATAATCATTGTATTTTTTTTTTTACTCAACTTCTGTGAATAGTTATAAAAAAATAAATAAAAGCAAAACGTTTCACACTAAAACTTTGACAACAAATGTAGGTTGAAGGTTCAGCAACCGCCGGGTTGAATAAGAAACATTAAAAATAAATTATTGAACGTATACGACCTGGACCCAGACTTCACACATTCTACAATATTGCTCATTTAATTTTATTAGTAAAAAAAGCAAACTGTTTTTTCTTTTATTATTACTGTCTTCATCTTTTGGGTTTATTCTCACCACGCTTCGGAAGATGTAACCTCAGAACGTCTTCAGGTGCATCTTGTCGAACCCGGGAATCTATACGGAATTTCTATGAGAATCATTTATTTAATCCACGAGGATAGATCGTGCTTGTTCCTTCATCCATGACCGGGTAGAAGTCTTAAGTATTTTTTTATTTTATTCTTAGTTATTGTCGCCTGCGGTGAGGATTGAACCTTCACCCTCCCGAAGACTGTCACTTAGAACTTCGTTTCTGTTAATCCGTGTCCATAGTCGGAGGTTACATCGGCCGAAACGTTATGAGCATAAACCCAAAATAAGAACAGTTGTCCGAATAATCCAAAGAATAAAAATTATCAATCCTAACCTGAAAAATTCCGAAAGATAATTAAAAAAATAGTTATTCAATTTTTTATGAGAATTTCAATTTTATTATCAAAATTTAACCTAAAAAGGTCCTCTACTTGACTTTTCGACCGATGTTTATCGAAATCAATCCTGTTTATTTTCGGAATTTCGTGCAACAGCGCTATTTTACGTTATATTTACATAACGAACTGAACGCCCCACTAAAAATTAGACAATATTTTTTTGTAAATAATCTGAGAATTTGATGTACAATCGATATAGCAATTCGAATATCCCTTTTCAAAAAAGTAGATAGAAAACAATGTTAGAGGACAGTGAAGAAGTTTTTGGAAAATATCACATTCAAGATGATAATTTTACGTTAAATTTGCATCGCAAACTGAACCACAACTTAAAATTTTAATAAGTCATTTTAAAAAAATCGATAATATGAAAATTTGTCACTTAATTGATGATAATAACTCATAAAAAAATTAGTAGTAAAAATCCTATAGGATTGTGAAGTATCGTATAAGTCCGTCTTATTATTGTTATAAAAATATTTTTTTGATAGAGCTTTCTAACAATAAAAACTAATTAGCTTATCTTAACATTTTAACAAGTGGTAAGATAAGCCCTATATATATATATATATATATATATATATATATATATATATATATATATATATATAAAAATATATATGTGTGTGTGTGTGTTAGTGTGTGTGTGTGTAAACAAGAAAATAAACCTCTCAAAATCAGAACAGGACCGAATTAAGACAGTAGCTCTTAGAAAAATAAAGGACTCAATATCCTATCAGATATAGCCTTTATCATATATATATATATATATATATGTGTGTGTGTATATATGTATATATATATATATATAAAATGCTATTCACATACTCAATTACTTTTAACAGGTGAGCATTTCCGTGACGTTAAGTAAAAGTCATTATTTCCTCAACCAATATGAACCATAAAGAAGCGCGCGCGCTCGCGTGTGTGTGTGTGTGTGTGTGTGTGCGTATATACAAACACAGAGAGAGAGAGAGAGAGAGAGAGAGAGAGAGAGAGAGAGAGAGAGAGAGAGAGAGAGAGAGAGAGAACAAAAAAAGTTTCAGAGTTTAGTGTACTTACCCATTGTAGTTAAAACCTGATGAAAAGGCCAGTGGCTGATTAGAAGTGACAGACGGTACGGAAAATGAATTCCTCCTAATAGTCTTCGGCTGGAACAAATGTAAAACAATCGTGAGGACGTTTAGCAACGCGCATATAAACACTTCTATATACACCCGCTTATGCATACATGCATCCAGACGCGTGTTTGTACGTCACTGGGTCAAAATTCATATACACAACAACACCGGTCGCAAAAAAAAACAAAACAAAAAAAAAACGGGGAAGGTAATCGTAACTTTGGACGACAACAGTGCGACACACTCAGACCCGGGCCAGGTAATAAAATGGCCCAAACAGTTAACCATTGACGTGGGTTTTAATGGCAAGTCATATGCGAACAACAAATAGAGACCTTTGGAATAGTAGTCGTAGTAGTTGTTGCTTGAGTGACTGGCTTCTCAGTTGATTACATTGAGAGAGAGAGAGAGAGAGAGAGAGAGAGAGAGAGAGAGAGAGAGAGAGAGAGAGAGAGAGGGAGAGGGAGAGGGAGTGACAATTGATTAGACTCTTTTTTTTCTGAAGTTCTTTTTTCTCTTTTTTTGTTGTGTGTTCAATGTCTACCTGGTGAAATACCTAAACTCCCCTTCACCCACCTCCCCGGCAATCGTTCCTGTCCCTTGCAAATGTCTAGGCCAGGTAGTTACAAGGTAGTGATTGAGAAGGAGGGTCTTATCAAAATATGTACAAGTTGATGACTTTCTCCTCATACCTTTCACCCCTTCTAACTCCCCCCCCCCGATCGGAACAATTGTATTTATATAAAACTCTTAAACGCAGGTGACAAGAGAGATTCTAAAAACTTGTTCATGTTCGTTTTGAAGGTTTAAAAAAAAAAGATTTTAAAAACGTAAACATTGATTTAAAAACTTTTTTATGTAAGATTTAAAAAAAACAAAATTAAAAAATATGTTTATGTTGTAGGTGAGAATGTCTTCCTTGTTTTATTTGTTTTTGTTTTATTTTTGAGAAGGGTGCGAAAATGGGTGGTGATGGGTGGAACAAATTTGGTTTACTAAAGAAGTAGGGAAGAGGACTTGATGTACATTTAGCACTCCAAACGGCTAAAAGTACATGCGAGTAAAAATAGGTTTATTATTTTATTTTGTATTTTGGTGACGGTTAAAAGAATGAAAAGCGGCAAAAGAGATGAAAATGAACTGAAAGAAAAAAGAACAAAGTAAGAAATAATAAAGAAAATATCAAAACAGAATGAAAGAAAAGAATGGAGGGAAAAAGGAAAGAAAAGCGTGAAGAAAGATGACGGATTTAGCAAGTGAACTGAATGAAAGCAATCAAAGATACAATTAATGAAAATAAAAGAAGGAATGAGGAAAGTGAATGGAAAAGAAGGGCAGAAAGGCGGGGAAAAAATGAAAGTAAAAAGAATGTCAAAAAAGAAAGGAAGAAAAAAGGCGAATAAATAACGGAATATTGGAAAGCTATTGAAATATAAGAAACACAATGTAATTATAAAATAAATAAATAAATATAAAGGAAGAAAGAAACAGAGAAATGAACAAAGTCGGAAAGAAAGAACGAAAGAGAGAGAGAGAGAGAGAATGGGGGAGGGAGAGTGTGCATGTGTGAGAAAGAGAAGGAGATACATTAAGGAAAGAAAAAGAATGAAGTTAAAAAATAAAAAATGAAGGTAAGATAAAATCAAATAAATAGATGATGATGATGATGATGATGATGATGATGATGATGATGATGATGATGATGATGATGATGATGATGATGATGATGATGATGATGATGATGATGATGATGATATATGGTGAATGAATCCAAGTAATGACGTTTCCACAAAAACTGGAGCACACATACTCTCACACATATTCACACATTCACAGGCCTCCTCAAACACAAAAATAAGAATAATATGTGAGTGAATGTGTATACACACACACGCATACACACAAACATATATATATATATATATATATATATATATATATATATATATATGTGTGTGTGTGTGTGTGTGTGTGTGTGTGTGTGTGCGTGTGTGTATGCATATATATGTGTGTAAACAAGGTGTACACATATATATATATAAATATATATATATATATATATATGTGTGTGTGTTTGTGTGTGCGTGTGTGTGTATGTGGTGCGTGAGGGCACGATTAAACAAACGGTAGAGATGTTTCCTTCAGCATCTGTTTAACTCCGGCGGCGACTGTTGCTTCCAATGATGTAGACTTGTTCTTCTTTTGGAGTCAGGATGGCAGTCATTAGGAGTGGGATTGGTTCTTTGCGAACCATTTTCTCACTTAAAAATACTTCACGCACTGGCATTGCTTGAAACCTGTTGGATTTTACCGCCAACATATATATATATAGGTGAGTTTATCGAGGTTATATTAACAGTTCTCTTTCATTATTAACATTTGTTGTACTCCTAAGATTGTTCTTATCTCAACAATAAGCAATTTGGAATATCGTATAATAAGCATGTGTAATCCGCCGCTTCTTGCTAGTTGCTTCCATTTTTCTTACTAATACAAAGAGTGAGTAGGAGAAACTAACGACCACCGCAAAAAGTACTCCCATCGCGACTTTATAAAAATTTGTTCATGCCCAGATTATTTTACCATCAGCCACAATTACCGTTACTATTTCGTACACATTTGATTATAAGTAGTAGTAGTTTTAGTAGTTATAGTAGTAGCACTAATATCTGTGTTAAGATAAATATTAGTGTTTCGTCCGTAGTATCTGTTTACGCTTTTACATATCTGGGGGTGGGGGCATCTACGTTAGGTTATTTTTTATGTTAATAAAATAAAAACACAATAAAAACATCTAAATGTATTAAAAGTGTAATCTTGCTTGGAACAAATTATATAAGAATATAACCATGGTTATTTTTTATTTGTTTTTTAAAATTTTTTGTATGTGATTTTTAAAAAACTTTTTCATCGTCTTACAAATTTAATTGTTTTGTTTTTTATCAAGATGCTAGCAAAGTCAAAACTCCTTCCTGTACTAGTAGGAAGTGGTTAGTGATAAAGACTATAGTAGTGGCAAGCCGAGGTCAGATTATGATGTATCTATTATGTTCAAAAAATACAGTTGGGAAGGTTTGAATCACAAACTTGAGTAAAATAGCAGAACGTGGAAACAAATCTTGAAACCATTTTTTTTATTTCTCCGAGCCAAATGAGACTGGAAGCTGATTCTTGTTTCATTATAAGACTTTGGAAGAATTCTTATCTTTCATTACATCTGCCACAATTCAAATTTCTTACGTCATTTTTAGAATTAGCCATTTTATTTATTGGCTTAATTTTTTTACATAATACACACACACACACACACACACACACACACATATATATATATATATATATATATATATATATATATATATATATATATATATATATATATATATTCCTTAAGGCCTTATCGTTCGACCCTCTAAGAGGAAACGTCAGAATGATAAATTAAAAACTAAGAAAATCGAATGAGATATGAGGGGGAAATTCGTTTTAGTTGGAGGAAACAATTTAGAGAAAAAAAAACGTAAATCTCTCAACGTTATGTAGGATTTGACTCATTAAAGATCTCCAACTGATGCTTCAAAATCTTTTGTCTACACAGGCTAGGTCGAGAATTGTTAATAACTAACGCCTCAATAATATTGAGATGGTAGTTAGACCTGGCACTGTGTAAAACAGAAAACCACCCATCGGAATACTTGTCAGAACAACTATTTGTACTAACCAGGTGATTACCGATGGCAAATTCCTGGACTTGAAAGTTCCCGGATGACCTGAAAACCTTGTGTAAACGAATATCACGTGGTATGTGTTGAGATATTCTAATTTCTACCATTTCAATATTATTTCCTAATGATTCAAATCCACCATAACGTTGAGAGATTTACGTTTTTTTTCTCAATCGTTTTCTCCACCTTAAACAATTTCCCCCCTCATATCTCATTCGATGTTCTTAGTTTTTAATTCATCATTCTGACGTTTCCTCTTAGAGGGTCAGACGATAAGACTTCAAGGAAAATTTTAGCAATTTTCTTTTTTTTCCACACCCGCCCGTTTCATTGATTAAAAAATGTTTCATCTGAAATTCATCCTACGATTTTTTGTACGCGAAATTTACTTACGTATATATGTTTAATGTTTAAATTATGCGAAATGTGTTAAGGAAATAAATAAAGCGTTAAATAATTTCACTTCATCCATGGCAAAAAAACATAAACTATTACACTCTACATTTGACGCATGGAAAAATAATATACTTAGATTCGTAAATAAAAAAGTAGAACGTTTAAAAGAATTTAAGCACCCTAAAAGAACGAATCCCCTCCTTAGAAATCCACAAATAACTACGGAGCTTGAAATGCTTCAAAATAGGTTTGTAATAGTTCCTATTGATAAGGCGACAAATAATATAGCTTTTATCTGTAAAAAGTATTATATACAACGCTTATTGCTAGAAGTAGGAATAATAGGTGAAGTTTCAGATACTTATAAATTAAGTAATAATAAAAGCGATAACATTATTATAAACAATACTGTTATTTGTGAAAAATGAGGATTAAAATAAGAAGAAAAATACAAAAAACTTCCATCTATGTATTGGATACCTAAAATGCATAAAACACCAGTTGGCGCCCGTTTCATTATTGCCTAAAAAATGTGCATCACTAAACCTTTTAAGTAAGGCTGTGTCTAAAATCTTTAAATTAATTATAAACCAAATAAATAATTTCCATTAAAAAAGTAAATTCTATAGTAATATAAACCTATTTTGGGTGGTAAATAATTCCGATATAGTAAAAGAAAAATTAGATCGTATTAATTCTCGTAAACAGGCTAAATCAATCTCGACATATGATTTTAGTACATTATATACAAAAATACCACATAAAGAACTTATTAAAGAATTAGGTAATACTGTAGATTTAGCTTTTGCAGGAGGAAAAAGTAAATACATAGACTTTGCAAAATCTAAAGCCTTTTGGTGTAAAAATAAAAATGGTAAGACGAGTGTATCCAAAACTGGTCTGATAATGCTTATAAGTCACCTTATAAAAGAGAGTTACTTTCAAATAGGGAATAAATTATTGCTCCAAACAATAGGTATTCCAATGGGTTTGGATCCGTCTCCATTTTGGGCAAATCTATATTTACATAGACTGGAATATATATATATGTTATCATTAATAAAAAAATGATATATCTAGAGCGTATAGTTATCATGGATGTAGGCGATATATTGACGACCTTGTTTGCATTAATGATAGCGAAGAGTTTGCAAATACTAAACATTTAATATATCCTAAAGAGTTAAAATTAAACTGTGAACATAAGGGAACACAAGCTACTTTTCTTGATTTGGATATAAAAATTGAAGATAAAATATTTATCTATAAACTGTTTGATAAAAGAAATTCATTCCTTTTTCGTATCGTGCGAATGCCATATAAGAATAGTACTAGCCCTGTGTATATATTTTACGGGAGTATTATGTCTGAATTTCTGAGGATTGCTCGTGTTACCTTAAAATTAATAGATTTCATGCCCCCAATTTCTGATCTAATAATAAGAATGATTAACCAAGGTGGCGATCAAAATAAAATATTTGGACAATTAAATAAAGCAATTACTCGCCATCCTGATGCTTTTAAATCTTATCAAATTAATCAAAATAAACTGATAGAACAAATCATAGGATATATAAATAGAAATAATGTAGAATATATATAAACGTATATATAACACATCTACTAATTATAATAAGAAAAACAATAAAAATACAGTAGAAAGAAAGAAATGTTAAAAAAGAAGAAGAAGAAGAAAATCGACAGTTATGAACGCCGATTTTAAACACCGGGAGTTGGCAAAGAAGAAGAAGAAAAAGAAAAAAAAAGAGAACAAATTAACGGTTAACTTATAGACGCCGATTTGAAACACTGAGAATAGAAAAAAACTCGACAGTTGTAAACGCAGATTAGAAAAACTGTAAGTGAACAAGGAAGATTAATATTTATTTGAGGTTGACGACAACGGGGAGATGGACAACAAAGGAGGACGAGGGAGAGAAGGAGGAACTAAAGGTATATATATTTATGTATGTATATATATATATATATATATATATATATATATATATATATACATATTTATTTATTTATTTTTTATTTTTTGATGTGTTGATGTTTTTTATATTTATAATATAAAACTAAAAATAATACATTAATCACTTAAATAATAGTGTCATGGATTCGTCCAAACACTTTAAAATGCAGCAACATTTTTGTAAGTAACGGATAAATATTATTAGACAGACGAACAGCACAGGTAAAGACAATTTTTTATTAATTTTTTTATTTTATTTATTTATTTATTTATTATTTTTTTTTTGTGTGTCTTAAATAACTAATATAAGTTAGCAACACATTTATATGGAACAAAACGTAGATTTAGTATAAGGAACGTTTATGTTTTTGTCTTTTAAGGGAAGTGGGGTCTGATCAACTCTGCTGGGAAGCCATGAAATTAAATACTGTCTTGTTTTTAAATTCCCGAAACAATTTTTCATGGTAAACAACTGATGATCCCTTAAAATAGTGTTAGAAATAAACTAATATAGTAACTGTAAAAAATAAATTGACTTACATGAGTGATTTTCCACTGGAAGACTTGGGACTATAAGTTTTTTAAATTTTTTAAATTTTTTTTAAAAATATAGTTTTAATGGTTGTGAAACTTCCGAGACTATATATATATATATATATATATATATATATATATATATATATATATATATATATATATATATATATATATATATATATATTGTCTTCTTAAAATAATAGATTTCTCAGTTTCTCAGGTTACCGAATATCGTGATAAAAATATATGTAAACAGATAGAAACATAACGCTAGAATTTTTTCTAGTGTCAGTAGTAGGTTTGTTGCCACAGTGGTCCTAGGTGCTTGACTGCTGATCAGATCTGGATGTGACCAGCAGTTCGGGGTTTCAATCTCCTCGTGGATACTCTTGCGACGTCTAGCTACAGTGATTAGTCGTAGACGATGAAACAACTCTTTGTGGATGACTATATTTCATCCATATATACATACATATGTATTTTTATTCAATGGACACTATACACAATTTTGCTCATCCATCGGCACCTTCATTGTGTCTCTCTGCAACATTTATAAGGAAGAATGAAGTTAATACACTAACTGTTAACACTTTGTTAAATGACGTATTGCTTTTTGCTTTTCTTTTGTAGATAAATATTAACGAAATAAATAAAATATTAATCAAATGAAGTTATTGATATTATATATTACAAAAATTGTTACACGTGTGAAACTTCGGAGATTGGATTTCTGTATTAATACAACTATCGGACATGATTTTGTGTGCCTGTGTTTCTCACCTATACGTAACTTTGATAAAATACTCAATTAATTATTCATTATTTATTATTAATCTAACATTTATCGACAAATGAATAAAATTATGGAAAATTCAAACGAATATTTATAAATCCTATTTAAAAAAGATTGTAAACATGACTATATTTTAAACGAGTATTCTCTAGGCCATTCACCAGGCAAAATTTATTCACTAAGACAACGCAGAGTAAATACGGCTGATATATATATATATATATATATATATATATATATATATATATATATATATATAATAAAATTGAAATATAAGCCATATTAGCAATACAAGATTAATTTTTTAATTTTTTACTTTAATCCCATCAATTTCGGAATAAAATTCCTTCCTCAGGGGTGACCAGTATTGAGTCATTTTTTTATGACTCAATACTGGTCACCCCTGAGGAAGTAATTTTATTCCGAAATTGATTGGGTTAATGTAAAAAAAAAAATAATCTTGTATTGCTAATATGGCTTATATTTCAATTTTATTAACTAACCCTGCAATACTTTGAAATTGAACGACTAACCCACACGTTTTCATGACAGCGAGCCAACGCTTCTTTCGTTCGACACCGGATTTGAATCATAACCGCCGAAAACATCACTGCGGACACATCGTACCAAAGACGTTTATCAAGCAACAAAGAAATAAGTTTGTTTATTCTTGTTTTTTGATGAAAAAAAAATGACTCAATACTGGTCACCCCTGAGGAAGGAATTTTATTCCGAAATTGATTGGATTAATGTAAAAAAAAAATTAATTAATTAATCTTGTATTGCTAATATGGATTATATTTCAATTTTAGTAACTAACCCTGTAATACTTTGAAATTGAACGACTAACCCACGTTTTATATATATATATATATATATATATATATATATATATATATATATATATATATTTGTTGAATATAAGAGACAACCCATGTCTAGATATCCTTTCAATAGTCTGAATCAGGATCTTAGTTTCGGAGGGGAATTGGCTGATGAATTTTCCATAGTTTGGATTTGTCTCCTTAGTACTTTCAGACGCATCCGGGTCACTCTTCAAGGGAATGGGGTTAATCAGGTACAGACCATGTGTTAGTATTATAGAAGGTTTGGGCGGGAATTATATAATAAGTACGAAACTATAGTTAAAGTACTTAGGAGAAAAATCTTATATTCAACAATACTTGCCTGCAAGAGAAGATGCTGCCTATATATATATATATATATATATATATATGACTGAAAAATGTAGACGCATGTGTATTAATATTCTTAAATATAAACTTGGAAATGTACAAGACAAGTGGAATTAACTCTTAAAATATTGAAACTGGAATTCAGATTTGAAGAATTAAATATACTAGAAAATATGACAAATTAACAAGTTAGGCTAACTTATTCTGTGACTCGATTTATTGACTCAAAGATTGAGTGACTTGATCACTAAACTTTTATCACTTGATCACTTATAACTAAAATTTTAAATTTTCTTTTGGAAATAAAGTTGGCAATTTTTTTTTATTTTGAAAATGTTTTAAAATCTATTCGTCACTTGAGAGAAATGCTAAATATTTACAACAATTAGGAAAAATTCAAAAATAGAAGTTAGAACAAAATGGTGCTGGCAATTAAAGAGAGTTAACTATTTGGTTTAATGCAAGTCGATTATGTAAAAATTTGGTTTAGTTTTTTTTTAAATTAAAATTAAAAAAGAACCATGTGATTTGCATGTACCACACAGAAAAAAACTTCCTTACCTGTGCAGTATGGATACAGTGTTGAATACAGGCAGATCCCATAGCTGAGAAGAGTCAGAACCAGAATACACTCTAATCGAAGTAATGTGGTAAAGAGCAATCGCTCATGGATTCTTCACATTTTAAATAATGCTTTAAACAAATTAAACTTTATTTAATGAATCACCTAAGTTTATTATTCTCTTTACATTGCTAATTTTACTCTACATTTAATTCTTCAAATCTCAATTCCAGTTTCAATATTTTAAGAGTTAACTCTACTTGTCTTGTACATTTCCAGGTTTATATTTAAGAATATTATTACACATTCGTCCGCATTTTTCAGTCTAGTCCACAGTTTTTTTTAATGCATTTCAGTTTGAGAATGTACAATGTATTTTGTCATTATAATTTAAAAAGGAACAAATAACAAGACCCCAAAGCATCAGTGACCAGGTTAACCTTGAGACACCTATATTTTGAGTTGGTTGAAATATAAGTATCCAATGATAATTATGACATCACAATAATGAAAGCATCTTATTCGCTTGTTAACTAGCCTTGAATTTATTACTTCTTATTCGCTGAAAAAAAAAAAAATTAATTCAAACGTATCTTTGTTACCTGGCTAAAAGCAGTAATAAGAAATTCTAACTAACTTCACCTTTATAATTTAGTTAACAATAAGTATATTTAGTATAATTATTTGAAACATTTGCCTTTTTGGACATCCCTGCTAGATGATTAATTACTGCCCATAGAGACAAAGTCACAAAAATTATAGTGTAATAAATTTTAATTAAACTCTAAACATGAATTTTGCAATAGTAATAACTTTACTTGTATATTTTGAAACAAAAGATACTGCAAATATAACATAATCAAAGGAAACATTTGCCTTTTCTGGACAGCCATACTACATGATTTAGTACTGCCAATAAATACAAAGCACAAATGACTATATCCCAATCATTAAAAATTTAAATTTTACAAATGAAGTTATTTTAAATTTCTTAATAAAGCTTGAAATTGAAAATAATTTCACTATTTTAGTTCATCAAAAAAAAACAACTACATAATTAGAATATATTCAATTAAACATTTACCTTTTCTGGATAGCCCTACTACATGATTCAGTACTGACCATAGAGACAAAACCACAATTGACTATACTTTAGTAATAAATTTAGCGATTAAGTTTAAAAATGAAGTTATGTAGAAATAATAAATAGAAAAACAATAGAAATATCTTTACTTATATAATCTATTTAACATATTTTAAGAATATTATCGAAAAGGACATCAGTCTTTTCTGGTCTACCCTACTACATTATTCAGTATCTTATTAATTAATTTAGAGTTTTACTTAAATAAGTAAAGTTATTAAAAATAAGTTACAACGCAAAATAAATAATGGGGTTGCTTAGAACGTATATTCCTTCTTTCAAGCCTTTAAATTTTCACAAAATTTTCTTATTATTATGATTGAATTCTTCTTTTTGTGGTTCTTTCGTTTTTCTTTTAAATAAAATTTCTTCTTCACTTTTGAATTATTAAAGATTAAATTATTAATAAGTTAAGCATCATCAAAAATTATGATATTTCTTCTATTTAAACATTAGATTTTTGAAATATTTTTTCTTATTATTTATATTTAATGATTTCATTTTTTTCTTTTTAAAAATAATAATTCTATTTCCAATTCAAATTAAATGATTTTCAAAATTTTCATAATTGTAATTTTTAGATTAAAGTAAAATAAGATAAAAAATATGTTGAATATTTTAAATTTAAATATTAATAAATTTAGAAAAACTTTGATTTTCAGAATAAGTTTCAGAATATTAAAAATAAATTTCAATTTCTGAGTTTCAAATAAGTTCAAAAGATTTTAAATTATTTCAGAATAAATTCGAATATTATGAGTCATTTTGTATTGCCTTCAGTATGAATTCTATTTTAGAATTGTAATTTTCAGAATAAAGTAAAATAAGATAAAAATATGTTGAATATTTGAATTTTAAAAATTGATAAATTCAGAAAAACTTTGATTTTCAGAATATTTTCAGAATAAGTCCAGAATAAATTTCAGAATAAAATGAATACATTTCAATTTCTGGGTTTCAAGTAAGTTACAAAAATTGTAAATTATTTTAGAAAAAAGTCAAAATAAGTTTCCAAATAATAAATTAATTATTTCAACATCAATTATTAATATAAGAATAAAATTTACTTTCTATTAAAATAAGAATAAATTCTATATTTCAAAAATCATCTTAAAATTTCAGAATAAATTCTAATATTTTTATCTTAGTAAAATTATATTATTATTGACTTTAGTATAAATATTATTTTCAGAATAAATTTTAAAATATATTTTCAATTTCAAGTTGATATTTTTTCCATGAAGGTAATTTGGGTCGAAATGTATTGTGTTTTTTTTGTGTGTTTTTCTTGATAATGTTGTCCCTAATTTCATCCCAATTTTCAGTCGCATTTTTGACTAGACAAGCATAATAACCTGCCATAAATGATGCTCCCTCATGAAGAATGGCAGCTTTTAATGTAAAATTAGTTCCATATATTTGCTGCTTTTTAGAACTAAAGTTCATAATATCACAATTAATTTTTTGTTCTCCTTCATTATAAATGAAAAATCTATTAATTGGAATGACTAGATATTTAAAATCATTATTGAATCCAATTCTTGATATTAACTGATGCTCAGTATTTTCTGAACAAGTATCACAGTATTTAATCAAAGTAATTGTTGAAAGTAAATATTTAAATTATTGTGTGCAACTAATAGAATTTAATATATATTCTCATTTTATTTCAAAAGTGTACAAATAATCGAAAGTTTAAATGCGTGCTTCTGGTCTACAAAAGAATTTAAAGGACGCGCCTCTGGTGTACAGAAGAATCGAAAGTTTACGGACACGCCTCTGTTATTCAAAAGAATCGAAAGAATCGTTGACGATTTAAATTCAGCAACGCTGGATGGCATCACAGAACAAAATCGCATTACGTTAAGCATTTTTAAATGTTACCACTGGTTTCATATGTGATGTTGTGAATATTAGGTTGTTGTATGTTTTTGTAGATAGCTTTCAGTATTTTGAATTTTTTCACATTGGTTTCGGAATGTATATTTTAGTGTTATTAACTAGAATTTGTCTTAAATCAGAGGGATGGCAGTTATGTTTTTGTAGATGTTGGTAAATTAAATTGCGAAAAACGTTCAATGCGCGTTTCTCCGCCGTCTTTTTAGAAGTCTCTTCTTTTTCCAGCTTTTATGTTCCTTTGCTTTTGACACCTGAAGATGATTCGACGAAAAATCGAAAACGTTCGTGAAACCTGTGAAACCTATGGACTATTTATTTTATTTTTTATTTTAATACAAAAAGACCATCAGAAAAATTGAAAAAAATAAAAAAGACGAATTCTGTTATTTTTAACAATGTTTACATAAATGAGAAAATACTACCTAAATACACACACAATATATATATATATATATATATATATATATATATATATATATATATATATTACTTCTGTTTAATAAAAAACAGAAGTAAAAGTTTCTGGTTGTTCTTTTTCTGGTCGAATTTTTCGAGTTGGCGAGCCAACGATCTAATGTTGTGCTCCAGTGTAAATAGGAACTCGACAAATTTGCAAACGTTTTCAACTCACATGAGTCCTCGTCAAGCACGTAATGAGGTTACAAATTAAAGTCAATTAAGAACGTTTTAAAAACATTTTAATATACCCTCCCTACACTCGTATTGAGTTTGGTTAATAGTGGGTTTACGTACTTGCATAAATAATGCTTCGATCAAGGGGAGGCGAAGCCTTCAATTTGAAACGACAAGGATGGCAGTGTTTTCTGTTAATACATCCCGGAAGTGTTTTTTGGAAATGCCGTGTGCAATTATATGTTGGTGGATGAAGCTGTGAGGAGAGGTGAGGTGACATGTTGGACGGCGAGAGATACTTGTTTTAGTCATGCCGATATATGCATTGTTTGTAGAGACACATTCTATCATCGGGCATTTGAACACATATACGGCATAACTAGTTATAGTAAACTGTTATAGATATGATAATTATAAAAATAATATTTCTTTGTGGTGGAAAATTAAAAAAGAAAAAACATTATTTATATATTCATCAACATGTCGTCTTTATTTCAAGACTTTCTCAAAATTACTTATTTAGAGAAATAACATAGAAGTACAATATTTAAAAATATGTGGTGCGTTTGTGACGTGAAAAAAATTTTTTTTTCAAACGAAACAGTCGTTAGAATTTAAAAAAAATGTGGTGCGATTATGACGTGAATAAAATGTTTTGTTCTTTTTTCCAACGAAACATAGTCGCTAGAATTAAAACGCACCACATGTTTTTTCACGTCATAAACGCACCACATATATTTAATTCTAACGACTGTTTCGTTTGAAAAATACATTCTTTTTACGTCACAAACGCACCACATATTTTAAAATATTTTACTTTTATGTTATTTCTTAAAATCAGTCATCTTGAGAAAATCTTGAAATAAAGACGAAATATTTATCAATACATAAATAATTTTGAATTCTCCTTTTTCATTTTTCATAAGTATATATATATATATATATATATATATATATATATATATATATATATATATATATATATATATATATATATATATATGCGTGTGTGTGTGTGTGTGTGTGTACAGGGTCATCTTCTAAACTAATGATCGGATCATTGTGCATTTTGGAAAATATATTCTAGGTAACACGGTGAATAACATGGGCCCATTTCATTTTTGGTTAATGTTAACATTTAAGGGGTGCATATATATATAATTTTTTTTTTAATTTAAATTTTATTTTTTCAAGCGTTTATGAACCGATCATAATGAAATTTGGAATATATATTCTTTGCAACCCAGTGAGTAACATGGGCAAAATATTTTCTTTGTAAACTTTACCATTTAGGGGGTGCGCCTACCAAAACTCGCACTATATCGAGACACATGTTTTTAACATTTTTGGTCCAGTACATGATTGAGTACTAGGGGCATGTAAACAAATACATACTGGCTTGAAACTTTTCTAAATCATTCTTTGACTATATATTATTATTTTTCCCTAACAGTTAATATACCAAAATAACTCTATTTCACAAGTGTAATATTTTTTAAAGTACAGTTTCAGAACTGCATCATGAAAACTCATGAAAAAATCAGTTGTAACCGCTGATGTCAGTCTATCGGAAAAAAACTATTTTTCAAATGCTTTCAAACTTTTTCAAATAATAATTGAACCTCTTTTTACTATACTATAATTCATAAGATGTTTCCCCTCTGATGAGAAGTTTATTACTTCGAAATGTCAGGGCAGAAGGCTTAAAACTCTTATAATGAACATATAAAATATACAACCCTATGTTCAATTTTGAATGATAATTTTTTTGTATATATATATATATATATATATATATATATATATATATATATATATATATATATATATATATATATATTCTTTATATGTTTCCTTACTTTATTAATGCTCTATTTCTAATCTTCAGCATCCCTTATCGTATTAGGGATCTCGTCAATATACTGGATACTATCCCTTTCTGATATCCTTGAAACATTAATTATAAATATAATCAGTATAATTACTTTTGAATATATATATATATATATATATATATATATACAGAAGACTCCACGCCACACAAGAGAATCATTTGAGTTGATAGTTAATCGAATTAGGATTTTATCACTCACTCAATCAATTAATTTAAAAAATCGATTAATCTTGTGGAATTTACTGCATTCCATTATTTCTCTCTCTTTGATATGTAGAGTTGTTACAATAACAAGTGTTGCAATAATTCTATTCATTTAATGAGTTATGTTTACAAAGACATATTATAAAGTTTTATGAATATATAGTATATAAAGTAATGTCAGTTTTTCTGTCTACATTTCATAAAAATATCTATGATATTAGTCAGATAGGACACATATTTTGTGTCTATTGTTAGAAAACAACACTTTATTTTCGATCCATTTCTTTTATTTTTGTATTTTACCCTAATCAATATTGTATTTTGAAGTAAGGTGCTGGCAGTTCACTCTCTAAATCGCATGCACTCTCTCTGAAACTCAATACACCGTTTTCTAATTTGTACTAAAGGACATATTTTTCGCTGCGCCGTTTACTCAGCCGCAGAATTTATATGATATTACGCTAAGGTATTTCATGTGTGTAGTACATTATCACATTTCACACACATTTAAATAAATAACAGTCCGATAAGTAAAGACGGTGATTAGTGATTAATCTGATGTCGCTAAGATAAACAACTGTAATTTTACCCATTTTAAAATGAATTGTTCCAAGATTAAATTGCATCGTTCTGAAATTCCGTGCAGATTTCCGAATTCGACAGAAAGATTCTTGAGTTCGGCAAGGTACACCTGAAAAATGTCGGAGGTTACATCGGCCGAAACGTTGTGAGAATAACACTCAATATGAGAACAGTAGTTCGAATAATCCAAATTATACAAATTACTCGTAAATATTGCTACATTTATAGTAACATAGTAAACTCATAATAACTTTATAATTGCGTAAAATAGTTAATCTAGGAACATTGTTTCATGTACGAATCATTAGAGTTCAATGTGCACAGCGTTTCATCATGAAGACTGTTTATACAGCATTTGGATAAACTTTTGCGTAGTGTTTATGACTAATACCGTCAAATTTACGACTAATTATATTTTGTTCTTGTTAACTCCTGACATTAAGTCGTTTTATGCCTTGTCTGGAGCGATTTCCATAAAGAAATGATCAAAAGTTCGGTTGTGCAGTCTGACAAATCTTTTGTAAAATAAAATAGAATCGTCAAAGAAATCTACCAAAATTAAAATATAAATTAATCTTCACATTAAAATTCACGAGTGGAAATTGAGTTGTATTCTATATAAAGGTAAACAAAATTGGAGGTTAGTAATAAAAAACAACAACATAGTTACCCGTTTCCCTCAACGCTTGCTGGTCATGAAAATTGTGATAATTAATATTTAAATTTACTTAATTTCCACTACAGCAAGATGTAACACAATGCCGGTAGATGGGGAAAGCCATTCTTGTTGGGAACAAACATAACTATGACCACACACGTCGAAATTCCACGGAACGGGCAATAAAACAACCTTCACTCCCACAGGAGGATGTAATGCCTGGGAGTGCGCTCATCTTATCCCGACTAAGAAGAGTCAAATGCTGTTAAGTCATCCTCTAGGTTGTCGGAATAATGGACCAGGCGAACCTCGGCTGGTATGAAATCAGCAGCGGAACCGTAATCATGATTGCTCGCTGTCTCATAAGTGGGGGATCATTCTACGTTAAATTTTGATAGGAAAATGAACCCCCACTTTCTAAAAGCTAAAAACTATATTTTTAGAAAAAAAAAAAAACTAACTAACGCAGATTTTCTCAATCTTATTAGTTCAAATAAAAAATAGTAAAATTTCATTTCTTACAGATGAAATCGACTATTAATTTAGGTAAAAATTATCTCAATAAATTCCACTGTAATTCTATCCTCAGCCTAGTAATGATGAGCAAACCCTCCGACTCTACACCCAAAATGGAAAATTATGAAAAGTAAAAAAATAATAAGAATCAAAATGTAATATGGGGTTGGAGGCTTGGTGAAGGAGGATATAGAATCCTTTATTCAATCTCAGAAACCTCGGGTATTCCTGCTAATAAAGATTAAAAAGTGTACCGACCAGTTTTTTGTTAAAAAGAATAGTGCCCTCGTGGGGAAGGACGTATCTCTTATTCCGGGTAGAAGGGACCATAAACCTTCATCACGGGTGCTACAAGTCTGAATTACACATTACACACGCTGAAAGTACGCATTCTCGTTGCAATAGGAATGAGTTCTTTAATAGGCATTTTGTTTTTTTCTGTTGACAATGACCCATAGGTCATTGACGTCATCGTAATGATTATAATACGTGTAGTTATAGAAAAGGTTAAAGTAAGTGTAATATGAGAAGCAGGATAAACTGGGGCTTTCCAATGGATAAACATCTTCTGTTGGTTTGGTGTATAGTCGTATAGATGACGAAACACGCGTGTGTGGATAACTATATATATATATATATATATATATATATATATATATATATATATATATATATATATATATAATAATCTAGGTAAAACATCCACAGGGTAGTAATCCAAAGAATTTCAACCGAGTTTATAAAAAGTGCTCAATATCAAATAGAGCTTTTATATATGATTATGTTTATTTACACAGACATGTACAAAATTTGCGACACTGGTATGTCGATGTTATCGATCAACAGCTATTATAACTGAGATCTCATCAGGTAGCGTTAGAATCCGATCTTAACCTTAGATCATATTTGGAAAGAATGAAATGGAGAAAAAAGAAAAGAAATTCCAAATTTAAATGTTGGAAAGTCACGTGGTTGGGACCGTTAAGAATCAAAATAATTTTTAAAAAATAAAAAATAAAAAATAATAATGTAAAAAAACAAATATTAATATAAAATATAAAATATAAAATATAAAATATAATATCTAATATATAAAGTAGAGACGTTTTTTCCCCTGTACCTTCTCGGAGAATAGGAAAATAACCACATGCATCACGGGCTACTGAACTCACAATTACATTGCACTTATTCACTCGAGCGTGTTTTAGTATATCTGTTATTCTTCTTTCCAAACTTATACTGAATATTACATTCGGCCCGGCCGCCACGACTCTCCAAAATACCAACTCCATATAGGTGGTAGTAAAAACTTTTCTCCCTAACAATTCTGTACTGTGACTACACTCATCGACACCGGGAACTAATAAACACAGTATAATTTTCATAAAGCACCCATTGTTATTTCGTATTTGTCTGGCATTATTTTACTACATAATATTAAGCAATACGCAAAAACTTAACAACCGCTCCCTTACACTCCGATGATTATTCGCGAATATCAGATTACGTTACTTGTAATTCTACCTATAACTTCTACATTTACATTCATTCCGGAATTAACCGAATGAAATTAACGAACACAGTTCCAGCGAGATGTAATCATTCAAGATGGCACCTAGAATTTCTTGATCGACTCGACTTCCTACTTAATTGAATAAGCGCCAACATACTGGTAGACCCCTAAATATTTACATTTTCCAAATCATACACCTACAAGACGCATATTATAGAAATATTGACCAACTCCTTTACTTCATGCACCAAATGCCGTAAACTCTGTCATTGTTGAACTTTATCTTAATTCGGTTATTTACACATAGATTTTAAACGGGTAACATTGGGGCAACGGTTTAGAACGTAGGTTTCTTAATCGACGGTTTCGGCGTTCGATCCCAATCTACCCTACGACTTTTTTTCTTTTTCGCTACAATTTTTTTTTTAATTTAAAACATTCCCCAACACGGTAGATGAACAATAGGCCATTTCTTTTTTATTCGACGTCATGCAATAGGTAGTACTTTCTCCCGTGCAACGCCGGGCGACGGGTTCCACTAGTATAAAATAAAATAAAATAAAGTGAAAAGAGAGAGAGAAATAATAAAAAAGGTAGATAGATAGATAGATAGATAGATAGATAGATAGATAGATAGATAGATAGAGATGAAATGAAATAAAATAAAACGGTACCGGATAAAATAAGATCATTTAGACAAATATGATCTAAGGTTCAGATCGGAATCTAACTCTGCCTGATGAGATCTCAGTTATAATAGCTGTTGATCGATAACATCGACATGCCAGTGTCGCAGATTTTGTACACGTCTGTGTAAATAAAAATAATCATATATATATATATATATATATATATATATATATATATATATATATATATATATATATATATATATATATATATAACTGAATAAATTCGAAAGTTTTTTCATTTATCACTCCTATATTACCATCAAAACAGGTTAGTGTTAATACAAAATAGTATTATCTAATACGATATATATATATAGTACTGATGACACACCCTTACACACAAATTAGGAATCCTAATTTGCATATCTATAACTTTAATTAATTACTGTTAATATCGACGAAACTATTGCATATATATGAGACAAATATATTCAATATAATTTTAAATCAATAACAACAAGTATTAATTTAGTATAGACTGGTTTTAACCAGTCTATAATGAATTAATGCTTGGTGTTATTGATTTAAAATTATATTGAATATATTTGTCTCATATATATGCAATAGTTTCGTCGATATTAACAGTAATTAATTAAAGTTACTTCATTAAAAAAGGATAAATTCATTCGTTTTCAAAGGAAGTCATGGTCATTTAAAGGAGACTTATTTACTTTATAGAAAATATATATATATATCGACGCATCTAAGTGAGTGCTCCCTTCCTCCTCATCTCCTCTTCTTCTTCTCTTTCTCCCTCTCGCTCTCTCTTGCTCTCTCTCTCGCCAGACCAAAACCAAATTTTCTTTTTTATTGTTTTTTTAAGAGCTTCGCATCATCACGCAAGCGAATTGAATTTTTTTTCTACCTATTTATTTCTTATTTAAACGATAAATAGATTTGTATCGAAATTACCAAACTTTAAAGCTCTAATCGTTTTGGGGGAAGGGAAATGGAGGGGGGCATGGCCATACAATTTTGACAACAAATCTTTGTTTGTGGGGTCGATAGTCATACCTTTTTTGTGGGGTCGATAGTCATACCGTTTGTCCAAAATACCCTCGACTTACTCTACGTTAGAAACTCTCACCAAAATACCGCATTCACTCTATGACTTAATCCTTACTTACTTTGCGAAACGATAGCGAGCTAGAACCATTTTTTGCTATTCGAAATAAATTCAGTGCGTGATTATTTTTGTGGGGGGGGGGTCTACTTTTTAGGTGATTATGTGTAGTTGTACGAGTCGGACTTAATGTTAGTGTTATAATATGTATTAATTGTCTGCTTTAATAAGTTAGAATTACCCTAAAAAGTAGAATATCATTTTTTTAAAGAATAGATAATTTAGCTGAGTGTGTTAAGTAACAAAATTAACCAAGTTTGTTAATTTTTTAATTACAAAAAAACTAAATTCATATTTTTTTAAAAATCGTCATTAAGTTTTTTTTTCTACCTTTAATAATAAAAGCGAAAACACAAAGTAACTATTTTAAATTATTCAGAAATATATAATTCTTTTATTTGACCAATTGACGTTCCGCTTTTGGCGATTGTCAAGAATAATCAACAGAAAGAAAAGGGGCGCAAAAAACAAATAGCCAACAAATAACTGGGAAATACGATCGGATGTAGTTAACCCCGAAGCATGAAGGTTAACTGGTGTTGGTAAGATATCGCAGATTGCCTTCGTAAGAAAACTTAATTTTTTAGGCACCATGCATTTGAGGTCGCTCTATGTGATATCACTGTCTTTTGCACTCTCCCATTAGGTCCATGTACTCTGTTTACTGCAGCTGAGCAATGTACGTGTATTCCTCAAGATAGGCAATAAAACCTCGCTATCCGACTTCGATAGGAAACACAATGGTTTTCCAGCCATTGCTGACACCAACACCTACACACGCATGCATATATATATATATATATATATATATATATATATATATATATATATATATATATATATATATGATATATCGTGCATATTATCGTCATATATATATATATATATATATATATATATATATATATATATATATATATATATATATATGAATAATAGTTATTGTATTGATGTTTCCTAGATGTTAATCCAATGAAACTCCGGTGTATATACAATAGTGCTCAATAACAAGTAAAGTTGTATTATAGTATACATTCTTCTATTTATACAAACATTATTGGCTACATATGTGCCTACATGTTTCAGTTGCCATTTTCTTTCGAAATTTAGCTTCCTCAAGCCACGTAAAAATTGAAATTGGTTTTCAATTTGGTCTGAGGAAGAATAATTTCGAAAGAAATGGCAGCTGAAACATGTATGCACATATGTAGCCAATAATGTTTGTATATATATATATATAAATATATATATATATAGTGATATATTTCTTTTTCTTTCAAATATTATAAAATAATTATTTTACATTAATTCCGATTTAATTGCGATTAAAATATGCTCAAAATTGTGAATAAAGCATTATTATAGAAGATAACATTTTAATAAAACAAATATAAAGCTACACACTTAACAAGTTTAATAAATTCAAACAACTCAATAACAACAAAGAATTGTTTCTAAATAAGTCATTTAAACCAAGTTCGTTTTTCAGAAGTAAAAAAACAATTATTTAACAAGCATTGGTTTGCATTATAAATTTGAAAAAGTTTGAAAAAGATTATCAACTGTTTATGAAATCTGAGAAAAATAAGAAATGTATGTGAGGAGGGGTAAATAAGTATTTGTAATAATGAATCCTCACATATATTATGAGGTGTCAAAGGATATATAACCTGGTAGACTATTATATCTTCTTCTTCTCTTATCTTCTTCTTCTCTTATATAAAGGGCAGTTGTCTGTATGTCTGTTTGTTTGTATGTACAGCTACTCCTCAAAAACTATGCGGCGACATGTCAAAAAGTTTACATCTTTAGGACCGGACAACACCTGGGATCATAATATCTCAAAATTCCAAAAAAAAATAAAAATGTCCCCGGGGGTCAACGGGGCCAGTTTTCGGGGGAGGGTCTGTTTTTTTAAAAACTTTTTCAATGTTATTTACTGGTGATTTTGAAATCAGCCAATGTATTCATGTAACAACTTGATAAAAATGCACTGTCCGGTTGTATCAAGTCATCCCATAACTTCTGTCCGGATGTATCAATAACAGTGAAACAAGGGTTGCTCAATCACATCCGCACCTAGCAACCTAAACTTATATCTTTTAAAATAAAAATAGTTCTTTGGGGGGAGGGGGGAGAATGTTTGGGACGCGGGTGGAGGGAGAATTTTTTTGAGGCTGAGGGGGGGGAATTATCAACATCTTCATCCTGTGGGGGTGCTTATATATATTGTATAAGCACCCGGAGGCTTCTGAAGTATATGGACCTGGGCGGGGGGTTCTTCTGCAGTATAGGAACCAGGAGGGGGGAGGCGAGGCGCTTCTACAGCATAGGACCCAAGGGCTTCTGCAGTATAGGAACCAGGGGTGTTTCTACAATATAAGACTCGGATGCTTCTGCAGAATAGGGACCATGGGTGCTTATGCAGTATAGGGACCAGGGCTGCTTCTACAGTATAGGGACCAGGGGTGCGTCTACAGTATAGGACCCAGCACCGGGGGTGCTTCAACAATATAGGGTCAGAATGCTTCTACAGAATAGGGACCATGGGTGCTTACGCAGTATAGGCACCGGGGGTGCTTCTACAGTATAGGATCCAGAGGCTTCCGCAGTACAGGGACGGGTGGGGGTGCTTCTTCAGTATAGCCATTGGGCGCTTCTACAGTATAGGACCCAGCACCGGGGGGGGCTTCTACAGTATAGGACCCAGCACCGGGGGGGGGGGGGCTTCGTCAATTTAGGACCCAGAGGCTTCGGCGTTGTCTGGGAGAAAAGTGCTAAATGTCCTAGATAGAGCTACTGTAGTGTTTCTCTTCGGACTATTGTGCAGAAGAAAAGGAGGGGGGATCGGTAAGAGTGATTTTAGTAGTGCTCTGGAAACCGTCTTGATTTTCTAAATACTCGGCGTTGTCCGGGAGAAAAGTGCTCAATATCCTATTTTGCTTGCGGAGAGGAGGAGGGAGAGCCCCGGGCAACGCCGGGTACCTCTGCTAGTTATAATATAAATAATATATTTGAGTCCAGAAATAGGTGAAAACAGTTAAAATTCAGTATATGTGAAGATCAATATATATGTAAATGTATTATGCCACCAAACGTCTACCTTGGTATTATAGTATATAATATATAAGAGATATAAATAAAAAGTAATCTCAGACAATTATATACTCTGATATAGATTTATAAATGATCTCTCCCGTTTAAGAGTTTAGACCCCGGAAGTCATCCCTTTGGAAAATAACCGAAGCGACTACCTTTCCTTGATTAAAATGTTGAATGATTTTGCCAGTGGAATCGGTTTTTGCTTGGAAACTATATTGAGGGATAACCTGTTGTTCAGACTACTAAGTCTTAGAACGTATACATTGAACACCATGTTAAGTAATATAATTTAATAAGACGCTACTACGTTTTCATTCCCCCCTTTTTTTAGAAGGATTCCTTGAGAATCTCTCCATTGTTGTTTTTTGTGGCGTTATTCTATGACTCGCAGATATTTCTCTGTATATCTATTTATGTGTGATTATTGCTTTTTCTGTTCACACACACACACACACACACATTAATATATGTGTGTGTGTGTATGTATGTATGTATTTGCGTGTGTATGTGTGGGTCTGTGTGTGTATATATGTATATATGTGTCTCTAAATGTATGTGATTTTGTATAGTAATTAAAAATGTTCATACACCCTCCCTTTTCTATTAACCATATATTTGGTGAATAATACAACGATATTTGTTATTCATTCATGTATTTATTTATAAATTTCTTATTTTGTGTTTATTTTTTATATATATTTAAAAAAAAATATTTGTTACCTCTTTTTATTATTTGTGTTTTAATTATAATTACTATTAGTATTTCACTTTGTTATTTTTGGTGTCTATTTCTTAGAATTATTATATTATTTTATGCACGAGTTATTTTAAGTAAGATACAAATCTTGGTACCCCTCCATTTTCCTAATAAGTTTATATATTATATTTAATGCTGGTTGTTTTATGCCATTCATCGACTTCTAATTGTGTTGTTCTGGAATCTGCGCTGATGAAGCTAGTTATCAAAAAACACCCATCGTCTCAGAAACGATCGTACACATATACCGTTGTTGATGATGAATTCTTGGAACTGATATAAATGAATATGTCACAATTTTGTTCATCTTTAAATTGCAATATATATATATATATATATATATATATATATATATATATATATATAGTCGTGCAAAAATATATGTTTTAGCATATACTTTGTATTTTTATGTATGCCAACCTCTTCCATTTGAAAGCTCGATGATTGTCAACTTGTAACAACAGAGCCCATATAAATTGACGGATCGTTCCGTTTTAGATTCAAAACAAACTCACATCGGATACGCTTCCATCCATAGCATCTCTGAAATGACCACCTTACAATATGACTGTCTACCCGTGGTGGTGATTTCAAAAACGCTACGGGTAAAAGTATATCCGATGTAAGTTTGTTTTGACTTCGGACCTTTATTTTTTTGTCATATCGCAATGTACAATTTTTCAAATTGAGAACTTTTCTTTTCTCTTTCTGATAAATTCAGAGAGAGAAGATCCAATATTGATACACAAATGTTGGTTGACCTCCTAGTGAACGAAGCATAACCGTAAAAATTGAATCCATAGGGTTTGTTCTGAAAAAATGTTTCGTAAGATAAATAAAATCTTGGTCTTTGGAATGTAACAAAATCTTGTTTATATATATATATATGGGAAGAGAAGGATGAAGGTAATCCGACGTGATGGTAAAATGAAAAAGGAAAACCAAAAACTGGATGTTTTTTTTATGTGTACATCAACGTTTCGTCTTTATTTATAAGACTTCATCAGGATGATGATATAGGGAAAAGATATCATGCAAGCACGGATACATGTAGGGTAGACATGTTGGGAAGAAAAATAAAATAAAATGAAAAATAATGGCAGCGTCTAGCTGGACGTCCGTACTTGTTAGAGAATGAAAAATGAGTGGGAGAAAAAAGGGGAAGGGTGGAGGGAGCAAGGACTACTGTGTCTGGCGATGAGAGAAAGAGGTGGGGGATGAGCAGGGGTAAAATGGATGGCAGAGAGAGATTGGAGGAAGAGGGGGAGGGGGTGTTTGACCGGATGGCTGTGGTCGAGATTGAAGGGGAAGAGTGAGTTGGAATGTTTGTGTGTGTGGGGTGTGTGCAGGGAAATGGGGATGGGTAGAGAGGGAGGGGGGGGGCTGTGATTTTGGTGGATGGGCGAAAGTTATAGTCTTAGAGAGCGTTTGAAGAAAATGAGGGAATTTAAGAAGAGGTGTGGGAGAAAATGGATGAGAGGGGGAAGAGGGAGGATTTGTCGTGATAGGGTGTGAAATATTTGAAATATTTGGAAAATGATAGCAATGAGTGAGGGATTGGAGTGGGTGGGGGAGGGGGGTGATTGAAAGGGTGGGTGAGGAATATATTTGAAATATTTGGAACATGAGAAAGTTTATTTGGACTGTAGTATTAAGAATGTGAGGGAAAAAAATGAGGAAAAAATAAGAGAAGATTCAGGGAGAAAAGGGAAGGGTGTGGGTGAATGGAAGAGTGTCATAAGGTTAGAGATGAAAATAAAAGTTAGCCATGATCAGGCAAAAGACTTTGTTCTGTGAGGATGATCTTGCTTATTAAGGGTGATAGGTTAAAGAAACCATTTCGCTGCTTGATAGTAGTGGAGGATGTGATGAGTGCAGTTTCCAATAATCTTCGCCGAGATTTGTTGTGGATGTGTTTAGTGATTTTGGCTTGTTCAAATTTGAATGCATGACCATATTCTAGAGCATGGGAGAAAAGTGCACTAAGAGGGTTGTTGTTTTTTATATCCCTTTTATGTTCATTTAATCGTTTCTTTAATTCACGTTGTGTTTCTCCCACGTAGAATTGATGGCAGTCATTGCAAGGGACAGTGTATAAGCCGGCATGGGATGTGGGTGTTTTTTGGAAATGTCTGGATGTGTTTAAAGTTTGTTTTATGGATTGAGAAGTGGTTTGTACTATTGGAATGCCTAGTTTGTTGAGCGTGTTGCATATGGATGTGTTATTGGAATGCGTGGGTAGGAGAAGGGGTCTGTCTATGAGAGAGGTGTTAGGGGTTTGATTTTTTTGTGTGGTGTTTCTGGAGAATATTTGGAAGGCTTTTTTCTTGGCATTTAATATGAAATGTGTGGGGTATTGCAATGTTTTTAGGGAATTAAAAATGTATTTTATTTCTTCATCTATGTGTGGGGGGCTACATATTCTAAGGGCGCGTAGGAAGAAGCCTATAATTATACCTGTTTTGATCTTGCTATGATGGTGGGAGTAGAAATGTATGTAGTCATTTTTGTGAGTGTTTTTGCGGTGTACCTTAAATTCTAGTTTATTGTTGGACTTAATTATAAGAGTATCAAGGAAGGGAATAGAGCCGTTTATTTCAGTCTCATGGGTGAATTTTATGGAGGGTTCTACTGTGTTGAGTTTATCCTTAACATGAATGATTTGTGTGTCTGTGGGGAGGAAAATTAAAATATCATCTATGTATCTAAAGTATTCGATGTTAGGAGGTAGTCTATATTTGAAAGGACCGGATTCTAAGAATTCTAAAAAGAGGCAGGCCAATACACCGCTAAGGGGGTTGCCCATGGGGAGTCCAAATTTTTGTTTGTAGAATACTTCGTTAAATTGGAAATATGTTATGTCAGTGATGAGTCTAATTATTTCTATAAAAATGTTGGGGGGAAAAGGTAGGTCGGTTTTTGTTTTCTTTATATGTGTGTGAAGTAAGTGTAGGCATTTTTTTACAGGTACGTTAGTGTAGAGCGAAGTTACATCTAGGCTGTGTATATTTTTATTTTCTACGTTGATGTTTTTTATTCTGCTAAGAAGGTCGCCTGAATTTTTTATGTGGGAGGGACTGATGGTACCCATTAGTGGAGTGAGGATGTTAGCTATGGCCCGTGCGATTTTGTGTGTGGTGCTACCTATGCTTGATACAATTGGACGCATGGGGGTGTCAGGTTTGTGTTTTTTGGGGAGCCCGTATAATGTGGGAATGATAGGGTGATACTCAATGTTTGATGCCCATTTTTTGTTGTTCTTAATTAGGTGTTTGAAAGATTTGTTAAAATGTTCTATGTTTTTATCTATAGTTTTTTGGTCAGTTTTAGTGTATGTGTTTTCGTCGGATAATAGAGTAGATATTTTTTTGATATATGAATTTTTGTCCATGATTACTATGCCCCCTCCTTTGTCAGATGGTGATATGAGTATGTTGTTGTTGTTAGCTAGGTGTTTAAGAGTGTCTATGTATCTCTTGGGTAAGACGGGGTCATTAGGGAGAGTGGTGGTAGTTGAGATTATGCCTTGAATAGCTAACATCCTCACTCCACTAATGGGTACCATCAGTCCCTCCCACATAAAAAATTCAGGCGACCTTCTTAGCAGAATAAAAAACATCAACGTAGAAAATAAAAATATACACAGCCTAGATGTAACTTCGCTCTACACTAACGTACCTGTAAAAAAATGCCTACACTTACTTCACACACATATAAAGAAAACAAAAACCGACCTACCTTTTCCCCCCAACATTTTTATAGAAATAATTAGACTCATCACTGACATAACATATTTCCAATTTAACGAAGTATTCTACAAACAAAAATTTGGACTCCCCATGGGCAACCCCCTTAGCGGTGTATTGGCCTGCCTCTTTTTAGAATTCTTAGAATCCGGTCCTTTCAAATATAGACTACCTCCTAACATCGAATACTTTAGATACATAGATGATATTTTAATTTTCCTCCCCACAGACACACAAATCATTCATGTTAAGGATAAACTCAACACAGTAGAACCCTCCATAAAATTCACCCATGAGACTGAAATAAACGGCTCTATTCCCTTCCTTGATACTCTTATAATTAAGTCCAACAATAAACTAGAATTTAAGGTACACCGCAAAAACACTCACAAAAATGACTACATACATTTCTACTCCCACCATCATAGCAAGATCAAAACAGGTATAATTATAGGCTTCTTCCTACGCGCCCTTAGAATATGTAGCCCCCCACACATAGATGAAGAAATAAAATACATTTTTAATTCCCTAAAAACATTGCAATACCCCACACATTTCATATTAAATGCCAAGAAAAAAGCCTTCCAAATATTCTCCAGAAACACCACACAAAAAAATCAAACCCCTAACACCTCTCTCATAGACAGACCCCTTCTCCTACCCACGCATTCCAATAACACATCCATATGCAACACGCTCAACAAACTAGGCATTCCAATAGTACAAACCACTTCTCAATCCATAAAACAAACTTTAAACACATCCAGACATTTCCAAAAAACACCCACATCCCATGCCGGCTTATACACTGTCCCTTGCAATGACTGCCATCAATTCTACGTGGGAGAAACACAACGTGAATTAAAGAAACGATTAAATGAACATAAAAGGGATATAAAAAACAACAACCCTCTTAGTGCACTTTTCTCCCATGCTCTAGAATATGGTCATGCATTCAAATTTGAACAAGCCAAAATCACTAAACACATCCACAACAAATCTCGGCGAAGATTATTGGAAACTGCACTCATCACATCCTCCACTACTATCAAGCAGCGAAATGGTTTCTTTAACCTATCACCCTTAATAAGCAAGATCATCCTCACAGAACAAAGTCTTTTGCCTGATCATGGCTAACTTTTATTTTCATCTCTAACCTTATGACACTCTTCCATTCACCCACACCCTTCCCTTTTCTCCCTGAATCTTCTCTTATTTTTTCCTCATTTTTTTCCCTCACATTCTTAATACTACAGTCCAAATAAACTTTCTCATGTTCCAAATATTTCAAATATATTCCTCACCCACCCTTTCAATCACCCCCCTCCCCCACCCACTCCAATCCCTCACTCATTGCTATCATTTTCCAAATATTTCAAATATTTCACACCCTATCACGACAAATCCTCCCTCTTCCCCCTCTCATCCATTTTCTCCCACACCTCTTCTTAAATTCCCTCATTTTCTTCAAACGCTCTCTAAGACTATAACTTTCGCCCATCCACCAAAATCACAGCCCCCCCCCTCCCTCTCTACCCATCCCCATTTCCCTGCACACACCCCACACACACAAACATTCCAACTCACTCTTCCCCTTCAATCTCGACCACAGCCATCCGGTCAAACACCCCCTCCCCCTCTTCCTCCAATCTCTCTCTGCCATCCATTTTACCCCTGCTCATCCCCCACCTCTTTCTCTCATCGCCAGCCACAGTAGTCCTTGCTCCCTCCACCCTTCCCCTTTTTTCTCCCACTCATTTTTCATTCTCTAACAAGTACGGACGTCCAGCTAGACGCTGCCATTATTTTTCATTTTATTTTATTTTTCTTCCCAACATGTCTACCCTACATGTATCCGTGCTTGCATGATATCTTTTCCCTATATCATCATCCTGATGAAGTCTTATAAATAAAGACGAAACGTTGATGTACACATAAAAAAAACATCCAGTTTTTGGTTTTCCTTTTTCATTTTACCATATATATATATATATATATATATATATATATATATATATATATATATATATATATATATATATATATATATTTATATATATATAACACGGAGTGTTTTGCGTGATAAGACGTTTTTTTATTTTTTCTGAAAAGTCCATTTAGTATTTTGGTCGAATTGGTGTAAGTTCCGTAGGTTTCTTTTTCCATTTTCTTTCCTTTTTCGCGAGTACTTTCGATTTGATTCGTCAAAGCATCTTCAGGCGGTGTTAGTCTTGGTGTCTTTATAAATTACAGCAGTAAATACATATTTATAACGACACCGAGACAAACACACCGAGAACAAGAAACCTATAGAAATTCTAAATAGACTATTGGGAAAATTGAAAAAATAAAAAAAGTCTTATCAAGCAAAAGCACTTCGTGTTATTTAATAATGTTTGCCTACACACACACACACACACACACACACACACACACACATATATATATATATATATATATATATATAAAACAACATTATATTAAATATTTAAAAAATTCTAATCAACATACACATGTGTTTCATCCTATTCCGGGAATCATCAGTGTGATAAATGTTTGTCCTGCCGATCACACGATTCGAAATACCAGACCGAAGTCAACTTCTGTCTGAACGCATAGAACAAGGCAGTCAACCTAATAACCACAGTGAAAGGAAGGGAATACGGTCTATTTATGTCTATGCAAACGCACATATTTAAAAGTCTGTCATAAACAATGTTCAACGACCCGATTGGACGGAAATTAGAATTACACATTAAATTTGACAGCCTAATTATAATTCTCGTAAAGGGACTGTCTTAGCATGAAAGGGGTATGAACAATATTATGATAAATATTTTAAAAATTCTTATACACATCCACATGTGTTTCATCATTTTCTGGAATCATCAGTGTGGAAGATATATATATATATATATATATATATATATATATATATATATATATATATATATATATATAATTAGTTGTACCATAACGGAAACCGTCAGTTTCACGCAACGAATAGGTAGCAACTGCTATCCCCAGTCTGTCATAACCTACAGTGTAATGAAGGCAAAACAAGATAGTCGCGTATCGCTCTTCAGTGAAAAGTACAGAAAGCTATTTTGAAAGATCTCAGACGATTGCGATACAGTGTTAGCAGCGAGGATAATACGTCTATGGGTATAGGGACAAGAACCTCTTTAAAAAAGTGGAAAACTCTATAGAATGGTCATTGAACTTAGACTGGGAACATCGAAGCATACAAATCATACTCTCAATCCAATGTATCTATACAAACGTAAGCATACTAGTCGTTTTTAACGGACACAGAAGCATACTTACAGCGAGCGTCATACTTTTTAAATTATGATTTCTGATAACTAGTGTCATGAACACAGCACACTAATTAGGAAATATCCTCCAGTTCAGGACTCAACAGTTCACTTTTTCCCCCACCTCCCAGCAAGAAACAAGTGCGCGCATGAATATATCAATAAGTACCAATACGTGTAACTCTCTGTTCTAATGCGTTGATAGAGACGTCTATTTAACTGACATTGGCCAGTGGCAATCTATACCCAGCTTGACGCTTGGGTACACATTTAGGTAGGGGTGAGACTGGCTAATCGGGCGTGAATTTATTATTAATTGGATCAATATAGTTTTTTTTTCTGTCAGTGATTTTTATTGCTTGAATTGTGTTTGTTCATTTGGGTGACGAAGTGTTGGGCCACCTTTTGACTATTTTCTGTTATACAAGAGGAATTTAAACTTCTGTTACTAATGTGTGAGAATCTTTACGAAACTTAAATAAGCACACCATTTCTCAACATATCGTCTATCTATGCTTACGGGGCAACACTGGCGTACAATAAAGATAAGAGTGTTTTATTCCATTAGAAATAAATAAGTATATTTTTACAAAACCACAATTCGCCCTGCATGGAGTATTGTTGTCACATCTGGGCTGGTGCACCAACCACTCGTATCTTCCTCTTAGACAAGGTACAAAAAAGAGCCTCTAATCTAATAGGCCTCACACTGTCTACCAAGCTCCAGTCCTTATTCCATCGCTGCAATGTTGCATCCCTGTGCTTGTTTTACAAGTACTTTAATGGAATGTACTCCGACGAACTTGCGGCATTTGTGCTCCCTCGACTTAAATACCACCGACCAACCCGTAAATCAGCAAAATCCCACCCTTTCACTGTAAAGGTCTCCAGATGCCGGAAAGCTTTCTTCTTTAATAGCTTATTTCCTGAACTGCTTGTCTTTTAGAATTCTTTCTCTGCTCCCTGTTTCCCTGACTGCACAAACATGCAGCAATTTAAATGTAATGTAAACAAACATCTCGCTGCACAACTCCTCACTTAGGATGCCCCTTATAAATATGGCCCCTAATTCACAGTAGCCCCCTACGTCTCAGTTGCAATGTGCCTTTTGGGGGTTGAATATTAGTAAAAAAACATACATTTCTATAAAAGATCTGCTGGAATAGATGATGTTTTCAAATATTAATGAGTCGGTATTGACAGCGACGAAGCTGTATCAAACAATTGCGGGGACCATTCTCAGGTCAGCAAGATAACAAGTTGGCCTGAGGGTGGTCGGAATGAATGGAGATGGCCGGAAGACTAAGAAGATAGCTGATTTGGAGAAGGCCCGAGACGAGTCAATATCCGCCAAATGAACGATGAAGAAAACCACCTCGTCACGAATAGAAAGAAAGAGCTTCGGCAACAGAAAGTACTTCAATCGAAGGAAACGCGGTGCATGTGTTAGGTGTTCCACTCCCTGACAGCTTCGAAAGGCAAAGATACTAGAAGAATTATCTGCGACGGAGATAAAGAGTAAGTAATCCACAAACAGAAACTCTAGTCGTATAGGGCATGATCGCTACTGCTAGTTGTAGATAGGAACAGAGTTCATGTAGTAGATGATGATGATGATGATGATGATGATGATGTAGGAAGGATCGGTAACTACTGCTGTTCGTAGAGGGCAGGATCGCTACTGCTAGTTGTAGTGGATATGAACATAAATACTATAGTAGATGATGATGATGATGATGATGGAAAGACGCTAACCATCTTGAGGTAGCTTACGGGTCAGTTTGTTGTAGTGTATGATGATTGATCTGTAAAGCGGTATTTTTGTAAGTGGCAAAGGTTATTGGCTTTGGTGCTAGGAACAGATCTGCTGCTGATGCTGTACTGCGTATAGAATGGAGGCTAAAGTTGATGGCTATTGTTTCCAGTTTGTTACAAACAAGATAGCTTCTGCTAGTTGTGGTGGATAGAAATAAAGCTGTTATTTGTACTCGTCGTAGATCGCTATCGGACGGGTACTGCTACTACTGCTGCTGATTGATCGTTTACGTGGCGATTCCCTATGGCAGCAGGGCGACTTCAAAGTGACTGTTAAGTGGAAAAATGCATCCCTTTTGTACAGCTTGTCAGTTGATGGTAATGGCGACGCCTCGATGCCACCATATTGGTCGGTGCAAAGAAGATGTGCGCACAGAGATGAAATTGTGTTAATCTCTGTCACAGATATCGAAGCCGTCGAAAAGCTAACATCTTGTTTTACGACATGGGTGCGGATTTGTAATCCCTGGGACAACACTCTCCTCTGTCAAATTCCGTCCTTTATGTTGTGCGTAATTTTTTGACGTCTCCATGTGTACGAACATATTGTATTTCCTATTTTATTTCATACTAGCAGGACTCGGCTCCTGGAATTGCCCAGGTATAATAGAAAAGAATAATTTTAAGCCCCAGTCTGTGTTGAAGAAAAACAACCTATGTCTGAATATAGGTTGTTTTATTTTAACACAATAACTTCCTGCAGGAAGTGAATGAGTATATTAAAAAGTGTAAAGTTGCTGTTTCAATGTAAGTAATTTACATGATTAAAGTAGAACCTATCCATAAATAGCCTGACATTACAAGTGGTGACAGCACAAAAGAATCCCCGCGAACAAAAGTGTATTCATGCAAAGGTGTTCTTTTGCTACACGGACTTAGAATTAGTTTTTTTTTTGTTACATGTAATTCCTGCCGGAGGTAAATAAACATATTAAAAATTAAATAGCATAATAATGAGTAGTCGAATGTAGAACATTGCAAAAAATAAACATTGTTTTATCATTCACCCAGCGCTAACAATAACTATTCGGTACTGGTGCAGCTTTTAAATCCGATAAACCCGACTTTTTGTTTGACATGTTCCGGTCGTCTACGTAAAAAGCCGGAAGATGTTGAAACGCTTGCTCTGTACAATCTTTAGTTTATAGCGAAAACAAGCACATAATCGCGAAAGAAAATAAATAAAAAAATTATAACTTTTAACTTTCCCGTGAAAAAAAAAATATTTCATTGAATTTCTTTGTAAAAAATACTTCTGCATTCGACAGCTCATTATTTTTAATTCAGTTTTTTCTGTATTGGCAAGAGTCGTATATTTTGTGGTGCAAAATCTGTACCATGGTAAAATATTGTAATTAATTTTAAAAATAAAATATTTGTACAACAAAGTCGAAGACTTTAAATTAAAAATTTAATAAACGCAGACAGTGTTATTTTCTAGTTTAGTGATAATGTAAACAATCTGTTCTGTTCGCCGGCTGGAAAAGTGAACTCCATCTCGTGTGAGTCAATTAGCAACGAAGGAATTTGTAAGAAAAGTTATAAAAAAATTACCTCTCTACTACTAATGGTTCGGAATATTTGACGTACAATCCGATATTCCTTTAATCCGATATTCCTGTATTACGTGCTCAGGTAGAAAGTGTGTCGGCGATGTTTGTTTAAAAGATGAAATAATCCTGTTATTTTTTTAAATAAGTAAATATCAGAGTATCAATAAAGAGAAAGAAAGAAGAAATAAGTCAAATAAGAAATAAGGTGAAAAGTTTACTGACGCAAAAATCTAGTTTTATTGAACAGTTAGTGCCTTTGAGAGCTGATAATCATGGCTATTTTGAAGCATTCATTATGTATTCTGAACTACCCGGTGTTTGTAAAGTAATTGATCTTGTATGAAGAATGGATCTGGAGTATGTGAGTGACGTGAGAGGAGATAATTTTAAGAGAGTGAAATTGTTTGCTACCCTCTTTTTGGAAGACGTATTTGAGCGAAGCAGATATCTCAGAATAAATTTAATAATATTTGTATGGCGAAGAAGTGGAGGAATATTTTTGCGAAACACGCATTATGAAGTGATGTAGATGGTGAGTGGAAAAAGATTTGCATAGGAAATGTTCGGATATTTTCCTATAGTGACTGAAGTTGCACGGAAAAACCGAGTTTATTTATTAATATAAAGATAGTTCACAACTTAAATTGTGTTTGGTCATTTGACGATAGCTAAGAGCGTGAAACACCTGGTAATAACCTATTAAAACATGCAACAATTTAAGTACGCTATAAATGACTAAAATCTTTTTTATATATATGTGGACATATATATCTGTGCTCTCTCTCGCTCTCTCTCTCTCGCTCTCTCTCTCTCTCTCTCTCTATATATATATATATATATATATATATTTATATATATATGCATATATATATATATATTTATATATATATGCATATATATATATATATTTATATATATATATGCATATATATATATATATATATATATATATATATATATATATATATATATATAAATGTTAAGATAGATAGAAGGGTGAAAAGGAATTAGAAAAGCGACGGATCTTTTTTCAATTCGGTGCTCAATGCAAGGTATATTCCGCAAAAAAGCAATTTATTTAATTATTTCTTTCCTTAAGCCAGGCTTTTCAAAGATCAAAATCTTATCATCAGAGGAAATTGCTGGGATAGATAAGTTGACGAAAAGCCAAGATTTAAAATTTGAAAAAGTAAAACAAAGATTGTGGGGGAAAAACAAGGCAAAAAGCTGCTCTATCCGGTATATTGAGCTGTATACTTTTCACAATAGGTTTTACCTTTCCTAAAAGTTCGCTTTTAGTTCTCTACTTTATATAAATGTTAATGTATTTTGATTTGTGTGTTATAGCAACTGATGTGTAAACAGTTAAAACATTCAAAAGAGTTTCAATAAGGGTTTAATATTTCACAAAATCTAAAGGCACAGTCGAAATCTTTTCATCGGTTCAATCTGGTGTCACCAGCGATAATTATCGGTTAATCCATAAAATAACAGAAAGGCACAAGAACGTACAGAAACTGAATTAATGTTTTAATAGATATTTTTTTATTCCATAAAACATTTGAAGAAAATAAAACAAAGAATATCTCAGTAAAGGATCTATTTTAAAAAGGTTTTAATATTTAAATAATTATTTTTATTTGTATTTTTTAGATTTTAAATAATTAAATGATTAAATAATACAGAATTCGTTTCGTTGAAGTCATTTGGCGTTTTACAGAAACGCAGCATCAACTAGTACGTTTTTAAAAAGAAAACACTCTGAAAACTGAAAAGTGAAAACGCAAGGAATATAGACGTTTGAGATATTTTTGGGGTGGAATGAAATTGAAAAGTGTAAAAACGAGGGGAAAAAATCAATACATAAATCTACTAAGCCGGATTTCGTCCACACTCATCAGAGAAAATACGGGAAAATAATTCATGCACTACGATTAAAAACTTAAAATAGTGAAATGAAGACCAGTGACAAGTTTAGGGGGGAAAATTGGGGAGAGGCACAAGTGAATCACACTGAGTTCTAGAAGTCACTCCTTTTTGTTTACAAAGGGAGCGTTTTCATGACTTAATATGCGTCCAGGACTTTAAGGTGTAATAACGAATGTGGTCTACTTTTGACAGAAAAACTGTCACTAGTGTAATTCGGCGCTATTTATAAGATGGTGAGCAATAGATGACCCGGATTTGTTGACTTAATTATTTAAATTATTTAAATTATTTAGTCGGCTCCGGCGTATTGCAGGGGGGGGGGGTGTTGTTTTATTCTGGATTCAGACCTTTGCACTGTACTTCTTACGTTTAAGTTGATAAATAATATTACTGATATGTTGGGGTAGGAGAACATCCTTGTGTACGGATTTCAGCAGAAACAACGATTCTAGGGTTCGAAGCCTGATAACAACGATGCACAGCTACATAAATTTGGTTAACAAATGTTATGCTAATATTACCTAACCAAGGTAATCTGAAGTACGTCGGACATTTTGGAGAACCAAAAAGTTTAGACTCATGAAAGTGGGTGACCTTGGTAACGATATTAGAATTAACAATATCGAGAGTGTAAGCATTTTCGGTGAGAACCTCTTTGATAAATATAATCTCCGAATCAATCGTGGATTCAGAGCAAATCTTTAAAGCGCGATAAACCAAACATTTAATCAGATTTATTTTTCTTTGTTTGGGACAAAAAGAGTCCAAGTGACAATATAAACAAATAAATGTACGCTTGCGGTAAACAGATGTAAGAAACAATGAATCAGATTTATGCACTAGTACATCCAAGAAAGGAAGGGTGGAATTCTGTTCCCTCTCACAGATGAACTGTAAGGCTGGCTGTAATTGATTGAGTGCATTGAAGAATAATATGGAATCTGACTCATTTTTAAACACGCAAAATGTATCATCAACATATCGGAAGTACGTAAGTGGTTTATTGATACGGGCCGAAAGATTATGCTCGTGAACACCTACGAAGATATTGGCCAACGCAAGACCAAGAGATGACCCCATAAAAATGCCGTTGATTTGCTGATACATGATATTATCAAAACTGAATTCGACAGACATGGTAGCAAACCACATCAGTTCTACGAAGACCTCCTCAGAGATAGTAGGACCAACTGAGAAACCACAGAGTATTGATTTACTCCTCTCCAGGAGTTAGGCACAAGGCCAGTTTTTATCTTACTCCCACAAGTAAGATGTGACCCAAGGTCGGGTCGGGAAAGTGGGGTTTAAAAATTGCCTGTCGGCATTCCCCGGTAGGGGCGCCTCAGGCAGTAAGCAATAAACTTACTCCTCCCCAAAGAGGGGAGGCGAAGCCTGGGAGGGTGGACCTCCTAGAACTGCACAGGACAGACCCATAGACCGGCGTAAATCAAGCCCCGAAGGCCAAGACAATACCAGTCTATGGGGTGCAGTATCCATCGGAACAGATACTACACTTTGATCTTAGCCAAAAGGCCAAATAAAAAGCGGATATCAACCAACATACAGTGATAGAAGATGCTAGGAACTGAGTGAAACGTAGTAAGAGATTGTTTACTTGGTTAGGTAATTGCAAATTACGGATGATTAAGACAATTAAAATGGAAGATTTTCAAACATAAAACGATCCCAAAACTGAGGAATGTATTAAAATATATTTTATGCGATTAAAATATATAGGAAAAAAAGCATTTGAGAAATAACGTTGATTAACTCATACTTCGTATAATAATAATATATATATATATATATATATATATATATATATTTAAATGTAACAAACAAATACACAAACAAAATTAAAAAGAATCCTCTTAAAAATTGTTCTTCAAACATTTATACGTAAATACGAAAACATTATTGCTATCAGTTTCACACCTCTGACGTCATTCTAAAACTGATTCCTACAATCAACAGTTATATATCACGTCTCCATTGTCCTCGATCATTCCCTGTGAGCTAATGATGCAGCAAGTGCATATTGTAGGTCAGAGAGTGCAATAGTTTGCCGGTGAGTCACGCACCGGACGCCATCTTCTTACCTCGCCCGCCTGGCTTTGACCCTCAACCGACAGGTGTGACAGTCCAGGTTTGCGATGGGGAATTTGGAACGTAATCTCCAGAGCTGTTGTTCTTACCCACACTTCTAAGGATAACCAATGGTTCATGCTGGCCGTTTGGGAGGTTCACGAAATGTTCACTTCATTTGATAATAAAATCGAGAGCGTTGCACATATTACAATAAAGGGGTGTAATAGATTACTAAAATACAATCAAACCTCTACAAACGAACTTAATTCGTTCGGGGACCGAAGTGTAACTGTGAACTGAACTCTTCATACCGTTGTGAGTGCTGCCGCATAGCGGGCTAACCATGAAACTTCGATGTCGTATGTTGGATTTTCCATCGGGTGTAGAGTCGATAATTGGATCGAATTTCACGTCGTATGTTGGAGAAATTCGTATGTAGAGGTTTGACTGTATTTTAATGAAATAATCATTTAAATATTGATTAAAATAATATATTTCATAATAGGTGTTACTTTCTTTCCTTCAAAGATATTAATTTTATATAATGAAAATATAATTTTTTTCTATTTAATTTAGCTTTATTGAATGAATTAATAAAATATCATTTATTCATATGTATACAGACATGTCAGATAGGCATGCACTTAGGAAGTTCGGAGTAACCGGGTAATATTATATACATTTATATATATATATATATATATATATATATATATATATATATATATATATATATATATATATATATATATATATATATATATATATATAATCATCAATATATATATATTTATATATATATATATACTTATATCATTATATATTATATATAATCATTAATATATATATATATATTTATATATATATATACATATTAATATCATTATATATTATATATAATCATTTATATATATATATACATATTAATATCATTATATATTATATATAATCATTTATATATATATATACATATTAATATCATTATATATTATATATAATCATTAATATATATATATATTTATATATATATATACATATTAATATCATTATATATTATATATAATCATTAATACATATATATATATATATATATATATATATATATCAAAGATGAACTTCAATGTTTCCCCAACTGTCACGATGGCTTTTGCAAGAGTGACAATTTTGACACTTTTTCTATATGCCACTCTTTAATAAGTGATTGAATAAGCTGGTTGAAATGTTGAGATGAATCGTTGAACGTTTGATCTTCCTTCTTTTCATTTCTTCTAATTCTATTGGATATATTTTAAAAAATTAATTTGTCATATATATAAAATAATATATATATATATATATATATATATATATATATATATATATATATATATATATATGTGTGTGTGTGTGTGTGTGTGTGTGTGTGTGTGTTATGCTAAATCTCCTGAAGTTGATACAAAATGCTATGTAGTAACTTAATAGCGTATAATACGACTAGAGCTCATAATGTAATATGATATGATAATTATTATTCGAAGAATATTCCAGATTTCATACAAACACACTTTATTATAAGACAGTTATTTCTGCTAGTGTCGAAAAATATATTTAAATACTTTAATTATATACAAAAGATCAAAAACATTTACGAAAATGCTTCACCAGTGTACATCCAGGCCGATATATATATATATATATATATATATATATATATATATATATACATTTTTATTTTTATTTTTAAAAAACATAACAATGTGTAGTGTAAAAATAAATAAAATTTATTTTAATCTGAGCTTACGAGAAATAACATTCCCCTTGTCAAAGCAGTGTTTTCTTTCTTTTTTTCTTCATCGTCCGTTGGTAATGGACTTTTTGGTCAGAAAATCCCGCTATGTCTCTAAGCGCGGTTACGCCAATTTGAAATAGAAAGAGTGTGTAGACATATTTTTTGAACCATTGTTTCGGATAGTATTAACTTTTTTTGAAAAAAAAAACATAACAATGTGGAGTCTTGAAATAAATAATATTTATTTTTATCTGAGCTTTCGAGAAATAAAAGTTTCCTTGTCAAAGCAGTGTTTTTCTTTCTTTTTATTCTTCATCGTCCGATGGTAATGGACTTATATGAAGAAAAGTGGGGATACAATGATCCGACGTAATGTAAAATGAAAAAAAAAAGAAAGCCAACAACTATGTGATTTATGTATTCATCAACGTTTCGTCTTTATTGAAAGACTTTCTCAGGATGCAGAAAGCAACGTAGAAAAATCATACAGAATATTAATTTGTATTTGTCAGAAAGTGTCCAGATTTCGACATGGTTGTTGAGATGAACAAGCAGAGAATGTAAAAATGATTTTGGTTATAGCGTTATCAGCAGTGGTCTGTCTCCTTCAAAGGACGCGAGGTGAATGGGATTGATGGTTTTGACTAATTAGTTATGTCTATGAAGTTTATCGGGGTGAAAATATGTCACAGCCAAGCTTGGCTGGCAGTAAATGTGATACCCCCTTTCTCTCTTTATGCCAAAACTTTTATTTTCAATCATATTTTGCGTTTCAAAATTAGTTTAGAAAATCTCCATGTTTCTACTTTCTTATTATATTTGTTTTTCTTCCCCTTCTTTTCTCTTCTTTTCTTTTTTTCCTCTTTCCCCTCCCAGTTTAGAATAAACGGCAGATTCATACTTCCGCCTACCCTGTCCCCTACATCTACTGTCTGCCAAGCTTGTGATATACATAGTCAACACACATAGACTATTTCACAGTATCACACCTCTTGAGTGTGGCTAGACGGACAAGCTGACATCGAAACTCAATATATGGTATAAAAAAGCTGGGAAATATTTTTATGTGGAAATCATTCAATATGATGTTTCGGTCGGTATATTATATAATTTCTATAGTTATGCAAAGACCAGGATGTAAAAGATGTTTTCAAATATAAGATAGCATTACAAAAGAAATACTACCCTCAATACTTAACGCGGGTCGTGTCTATTAAACACAATAAGTCATACTAATATATTTTTTATTTATTACTACGTTATAACTTTTTTTTAAATTACATTTTTAGTACGATACCATCTGACGTTGATTAATAATATATGAAACTTTTAATCGTCTTATGTACATTCAAGTCACGTGACATGAATCACGAGCAACGGTCGATTTTTAGTCCATAACTACTAATGCAATGTTTAACGTTATCATAAATACGATACTTATTTTGTTGCAATCGTTCAACTTAGATTTTTTAATCTCGATAAACCAAATAACAGATTAACAGATGTACACTATGCCAAATTTTCGACCTTTAAGCACTGCAACAAACAGTACGTTCTATACTAAAAGACATCTCTATTTAATTAATCCTTTGTTATTATTCTAATTCCTAAAGAAAAAAGAATTATTTACTAGCTTGAACAATATCCACAATAAAAAAAACGCGATGGATTAAACGCAATCAATTTCAGGTAAACAGAATGAAATACACACCAAGAGCGATATTTATATATTTTTATCAACTTCACAAAGATACATGGCAGGTAAGCACAGAAAAATTACACCCACCGTTGACATTTTATTAAAGAGTGGAGTATCTTTTTTCGAATTCATTTTAGGCGGCGGGCAAGTCTGAAGTGGGGGTTTGACTTGATATTTGCTTTCACGCTTTCTCTCACATCTTTACAGGTGTTCGTTCTGACTAAAAAAAGGTACGTGTTTTACTCGCCAATTTTTGCGGGACAGGATAGAAATAATATATATATATATATATATATATATATATATATATATATATATATATATATATTATGATGGTGTATTTTTGTACATGAGAAATGACCAGAGTGATCGCTTATGTATGTAAGAGCATACTATTTTATTACAAATAATATTATACATAATCGATCACAGATCGAATTAATTTATTGTGTTTCTTGTAATTATATATATATATATATATATATATATATATATATATATATATATATATATATATGTTGTAAAGGGTTGAAAAATCTCCACAACAACAACTCTCCCTCTTCGTCAGAAATATTTGCTCATGAATGTAACATCTACGGGACAAAATAAGGGGCCTGGAGAAGCTTCTGAAAATAAACTCTCCATAATATATACAGACGCATGCTGGGTGGGTTATCCATTGATAAGCTGATGATTTCACAAGAGAATCCCGTGCGTGAATAAACAGAACAAAAACAATGTAAGTTGCAATCGGAATCCATTGAAAGCAATAAAACATATGCTCAAAGTACACGTGGGTTTGTGATCTAATAATAGTCGGCGAGCTAGTGAAAATGTCTAGAGTTTTGTATTGTGCAATTTAATATGAGGTTCCTTTATTGCGTTCAATTTTACGAGCTGTTTTAGTCGGGCTTAATTGTTTGTTGATCCATACAACTCAAAGAATGTCTTCGTTTTCATAATACGAATCTGGGACAACAACGTCGTTAAGACAAGGCTATTCAGTTCAAACTGAAGTACGTGTGAGAAACTCTTTTATCGTCGTTTTCATATGTAAATTTTTACATCGCCATGAATAACATATATATATATATATAGAGAGAGAGAGAGAGAGAGAGAGAGAGAGAGAGAGAGAGAGAGAGTTAGGTATGTGTATATGTTTATATATTTGTATGTACAGGATTGATTTCTAAACTAATTAAACAGTGACACTGTACAGACGATTGAAATTTTCATTATAAAAACGATTAAATATAGGGTAAACTATAATGGAGGAAACATATATATATATATATATATATATATATATATATATATATATATATATATATGTAAATGAATAAATGCGAAAGTGTTTTTCGTTTAACCGAACTATATTCATAGCCAAAACACCTCAGCTGTACTTAATTCAATTATACACTTCGATATTGCCACATACCATATATATACTAACAGAAAACCTGACTAAACACTCTCATGGCTATAAATTATCTGCATATTTATTTTTTAAATATTGTCTAATAAATTCGTATTCAGTACTATTCACTTATAATTTAATTCTGCTATTTTATGATATATACGAAAAACTTTTCTTGCTATTAATTTCTTAATTATTATCAATAGTAATGTTATTTCAACCGATGTAATTAATTTAGTTTTAAATTCGAAATCATAACTTCCGTTTCATTATTTGTTGTTTTTTTTTCGGTTACGTTTTCTCACGCGTATATTTACACATAGGGACAACCTCAATAACTTTGGAATAATTACTTTAAAAAATAAAGCTTGCATTAAAGGCATTAATTACCAAAGGTTTTCTGTTAATAATTAAATACATGCGTTTATTATTTTAAAATATATTTGTTGCTGTTGTTGCTGCACAATGTCAATATTTAACGTGGGGGGAAATCCAGCTCCGCCAAAAGGGGCACTCTGGATTGGAACAAAAAATTCAATTGCCTCTGTCTAGAAGTATTTCCTATTCAGTGACTGAGGACATAAAAGCTAAGTGCAGATTCAGAACAGATACTACATTTTGCTCCGAGCCAAAAGGCTAAGGAGTCAACATGTTGGTAGTGATGATGATGATGGTGATGATGATAACTTTAACATTTGTCATAAAATTGGCTTATTTGATCAATCGACCTTCCACCCTTATGTTTATTCATTTCATTATATAACCAGTTTTTTAATGGGAAATTCATTTTCATTTTTATGCTGAAACAAATACAATTCCTCGACTTTGAATACCTTAAAGACCAATTCAATTAACCTTTTTGTTGTTTTTTTTCCTAAAAATAAAATTTAACTATTTTCATGCACAGTAAATTTCCTCCACATTAGAATATATCAAATAACACTACGACATCATCGTTTTGTTGTTTTCCCCCAAATTACTAAAATGTCAATTGAAAATTATTTTTTCGATTTCTGTAAAGAAAACTACAGCCTCAGTCATTGCTGCCAAGAAAGTGGGTAGTTTTTGCTTGTATATATATATATATATATATATATATATATATATATATATATATATATATATATATATATATATATATATATATATACTAAAAAAACTACCTCCCCTCATTATTCAATAATGCATATTTAATTATTATTTACATACGTATACGTTTCATCATTGCGGAATCATCAGTGTAGAGATAACTGTTGAAAGCGATCACATGATTTGAACTCCGGAACAAGAGTCACCTTTGACTCAATTCCGAGTGCTTTAACCAATGAAGCCAATTTCATCCGTTACACGATTTGATGAGAAATCAATCCTATTAATATCAAGCAAGCGGATAACCATTGTTAGCCGTCATAACAGTGTTCAACTGAAAGGAACTTGCATTTATAGTTTAGATTAGACGGCTTATACTACTTCTCATTTAAGGACCTGACCGAAAGGGAGTTACAAATTATTATCTAATAATAAATATTTAATTATTATCGACATACGTATACGTTTAATCCTTGCGAAATCATGAGTGTAGAAATAACTGTTCAAACCGGTCGCATGATTCGAACCCCGGACCAAAGTCACCTTTAATTCAATTCCGAGCGCTCTAATAAATGAGGTCAATGCCAACCGTTAAACGACGTGTATGATATTTATGTCAAGCAGGTGCACAACCATAGTTAGCCGCCATAACAGTGTTAAACAGGAAGAGAGAGAGAGAGAGAGAGATAGAGAGAGAGAGAGAAGAGAAAGAGCGGGTGGGAGAGAAGGGGAGTGGTTGGAAAATTAATTGCTTAACTTTTAGATTCCACTCTATATATACTATATAGTTAGTTTCCGAGTTATAGGCCATTGAAACAAATGTATATCACCATTCTTTATTGTCAACATCTAACACCTATAATGTGTAGGATGGTGCACTGTTATTTTTATGTATGGTATAGATATACACTATCCCTGTAGCAGTATCACAGGTAAAATAAGCATTGACCTGGTGTTTCCACATACACTAACAAAACCATGAAAAAATAACTCCAAATAAATATAAAATCAGTGGGGATAAGAAAGATCTGAGCATCATAATCGGCTGAGGCTCATTTAATAGCAAACGTGGGAGTCGACCCTGCAAATGTTGGCACTTTTTAATTTAGGTAACAGAATATCTAGCTATGATAATAATACATCGCATGTACATAATTATGATTATTAGAAACCAAATACTACGCAATTGAAAGGAAGAGAGAGAGAGAGAGAGAGAGAGAGAGAGAGAGAGAGAGAGAGAGAAAGAGAAAGAGAAAGAGAGAGAATATTAGACTATATTCCAATGACCAAGATTTTATTAATTTTACTGAATATGTTTTTAAAACAAAGACTTCAGTAGATTTTTACGGACCGTTACGTTCACAGAAGAACATTCGACATTAGTACCTTAATCCCGGATCTTTCATCTATGGACTCTTCAGAAACCAAAATGATCTCCTCCAGAAAAAATACATAGTAAAACAGCAAATATAAATCACATAAAAACCAAACAACTCATATTGATTACATTTTCAACTGAGGAAAAATATAGAAATCGTTACCCCCAAATGGCAACCATCTTATTTTATGAAGTAAAGCCATGAAAAAATACGCATATTATTGCTTAGGAGAAACTGCCAGAAGAGTTAGTAGTCAATTGGTTGAAAGTTAATCCATCAAAAATAAAAAGGAGTCTTATCAATATACAAATAATAATCATTATATAAAATATGGAATTTAGAGTTAAATTGAAAAGAGAATCATTTCAAAGTATACAGATACGAAACAGTATTTCATCGTACGAAGTATCTGTCACTTGTACATGTAGATGATTGTGTCAGGATTGGGATACTTTCTGGAGCGGTAGAATGATCAATCCATTTTTTCAGCGACCTTAGCAACAGATTTTATGTAAGTCTTCCATTTCAGGTTTAGGGTTAAAATTGAGCCTATTAATTTATAAATAGGGGGCTTCTTAAAAGAGAGAGAGAGCCATTCATTTAAACTGGGGAAAATCAGGATCCGAGACTTGGTGGTGAAAGGAGGGAAGTTGGTTTTAAAGGAGTTAAAAATAAGTAGCTACTTTCCATTCTCTCCACTGTACCAAGTGCATCACGTCAGAAGAGAGAGAGAGAGAGAGAGAGAAGAGAGAGAGAGAGAGAGAGAGAGAGAGAGAGAGAGAGAGACTCATAAAGATCTTGATCATCAATGTTCTTCGAAGTGCTGCCATACATGGTTGTGACATCTGTCAACGAATGATCTCAGAATATGTTCGAAAAGATAATTTACGAAGATTGTTGGGCCCAGAATTGATCCTTGATACATGCGGGCATTAATGCTGTGTTCTTCGGACTTCTGTCCATACACAACTAATTGTATAGACCTATCGGAGATAAAGGAGTTGGCGGTTGAGAGGACATTTTCAGATATTCCATAGCTAGCAAGCGTGTGAAGCGAACCTTTGTGCCAAAACCCATCGAAGGTTTTTTTATATTTCGAGGCGATATCACAATCACCACGTCAGCTGTTCATCTTGCAGAACGAAATTTATATTGCTGGTCACTAAGCAGTTTGTTGATGCTAAAGTGGTTGACAACTTCCTGATTTATTGCAGATTCAAGCAATTACTCATGACGCACAAGAGATTGATCGGTCTGTACTGAGATGCAGAGGACCAATCTCCAGTATTTTTGAATACTGGATATATATATGAAAAATATTTGTTATTGTTTATTATCTACGTATACGTTTCATCTCTTTTCAATCGAGACTCTTCAGCTATTCACTACCGGTCACACGATTCGAAACCCTGGATTATAAGTATTTTTCAACTTCAATCCAACGTCTTAAACCCCGCGGCCAATATTTGAACAGCTGATAAACTGTGGTAGTTTAAACACATTTAAAGCGGCGATGGCGACACAGGCATTCTACTTATATTAAGGAATGATGCATTATAAAGCAAATGACGTCACGCTGTATTTGCACTACTACTAAAGTGCTCTACTAATTATTAAGGAGCGACAAATATGAAAAATATTTGTTATTGCTTATTATCTACGGACGTATACGTTTCGTCTCTTTTCGATCGAGACTCTTCAGCGTAGAAGTATGACTATTCACTACCGGTCACACGATTCGAAACCCTGGATTATAAGTATTTTTCAACTCCAATCCAACGTCTTAAACCTCGCGGCCAATATTTGAACAGCTGATAAACTGTGGTAGTTTAAACACATTTAAAGCGGCGATGGCGACACAGACATTCTACTTTTATAAAGGAATGATGCATTATAAAGCAAATGACGTCACGCTGTATTTGCACTACTACTAAAGTGCTCTACTAATTATTAAGGAGCGACAAATATGAAAAATATTTGTTATTGTTTATTATCTACGGACGTATACGTTTCGTCTCTTGAAAAGTTTTGCATCACTTTTATTTCCCCTTATAAAGATGAGAATCAAAATATAATGATACTAAACCTTATGTCTAGAATCCTTATTCAAATTTTAATAAAAATCCATTACATGATTTTATTCTAGAAAATATCTAAATTTAAGGCTTAAACTTAATGGGTTTTAACAAGAAATTTAAATTCAGTGAATCTAGCTTAATTGCATGTGAATATTTAGGTTTTATGGTAAATATGTGGTATTTGAGGAGAAGGTTAACTATTTTCATAGAATTAGGACTAACATATCGTTAGGATAAGTAGGAAGAAATAATGGTTAATTATGGATCATAGGACAAACATTATTTACAATGGACATTATGTATAGATTGTCATTTTTGCTGGGGGTGACAGAAAATTTTGTGTTCTTGATACATATATGTTTTAGCGAGATTTATTGGAAAAAAAAAGAGATATATTTTAGCAGCCGGAGTATTTTTTCGCTTTTCTCAACTATAACGATTAATTAAATGAGCTTATTTGTAATATAAAACTGGAAATGTTGTCGGAATCCCTTTAGCTAAATTGGGAGCAATTTCACTGTATTCACATGAACTGCACATTTGGATGAGCTGATGACTTGCAGTAAAAGATAAACGGGGTTTTTGTAATTTCAATCTGAATCTTAACTAATGAAACATATATGGGACCGATAAAATACAAACAGTTAGTTGTATCGCATGGGTCTGGTGACATTTAATATTTGGTATGATAATTTAATATTATTTCCAATTTAAAAGAACGTATGATACCTTACATACGTACAAAAATCTAAACCATATTGATTCTATGTGCTTACATAATTAGACAGATATTCCTTTGCTAATTTTTGTCTGATGATGCCCTGTTTTCTCTATATTTAGAAAAAAGAAATTTAAGAAATATTTTTAAAAAATTAGATGAGAAATATTCTTAAATCAATACGTGCTAAATGTACCTTGACCGATTGACATATTTACTATGCCTCTAATATAAACTATAAAATAAAGATTTATTTAACTAATTTAATTCCATGGGAAACATATATTATTTGTTTATCTCCTTACATATAAACTTCTTCGAAATAACTTCTGAATCTTTCGAGTGGTAGGGCATAGGGGTATAAATTTATGAAGAAATAGTTTGACAATTGTTTTCGATTAATAAAGAAGATAACTTAGTAAGTTTTTTTTCTCATGGATTATCGCCCTTACATTTGTAATTGATGTTCGTTTTTTTATGGTTACTCGTGAAATGAAAGAAACAATACACCTCGAAATTGACTCGAGGCCCTTGAAATATATTTAATAAGTATGTTTAAATAAATAGCGATTCAATTTCATGATCTTGTTGTGGTCTAATCCAAGCTTATAAGCGTAGTTATTTGGTTATTTTAATACCCCAAGACCATCATAAAGTTTTAATACATCATACATTAGTTTATTATAGAAAATTTCATATTTAGTAACCTATTCACTTATTGTATAGTATTTTCTTTAAAAGAGCATACAGCATCACCCTTGAGATATTAGCCGGTAGTTTTGGTAATTTATGTTTTCCTTGTACTTTATGACTTAAATCTATCCATTAAACTCTGCATTTTATGCTTGACTCTCCTTAATGCTATGTGGTTTCGTATCTGTATACTTTGAAATGATTCTGTTTTCAATTTAACTCTAAATTCCATATTTTATATAATGATTATTATTTGTATATTGATAAGAAACTTTTTTTTTAATACACTGAACGAATTCGCCCTCTCAATTTTATTTAGAATTTTCTTATCTATTTGTTTTTGCTTGGAATCTCAAACATTCACCCGCTATTTCAAAGACTCCAACTGAGAAATCTTTTTAGGATGCTAACTGTCCCTTTAATCGCATTTGTAAAAATCATTCTTGCACTTGGTTCACCGGATATATTCGCCAAGTGTTTTAAAAAAAATATTTTACATGAGTCCGGTAGCTCCTATTATTACTGGAATGATGGAGATCTTCCTAAGATTACAGTTTCTTTTCATGTCGTACATAATACTTTTGTATTTAGTTATTTTCTCCTTTCAGCTCTGTTTAAGCCAGAATCATTAAGGACACTGACTTCTATTAGGGTTACTACTTTCTCCTTATAGCCCCATGTCACTATATCATGTTTAACAACTCCGTTTTCTAAGTATGTAGCTGTTGGAATTGCATAGTCGCAGGGGATGGTGTATGATTCATTTCCAACAGTTCTTTCTGGTATATGTTCTCAGGACTTGCTGCTACACTGGATATTCAATTTGTGTACATATGGTTCAGTGGAGATATTTACACACTCCAGATAACATAGGAGGAAAAAGCATTGTTTTAAAAACGTCCGCTTTCTTTCATGGTTTAGAAACACAAAAATATTTTATCAGCTTATCATGTTTTTTTATGTTTTTTTATTTTTCCTTTTTCAGTATACAGTATACAGACATAATTCCCCATTGACCTTTTCTCCTACTCATCTCCCATAAGGGGAGTGATAAGCTGTCACCAAAACGACCATTCTCTTTCACGGTTCAGAAACAAGATCATTTTTGTAATTAGATTATCTGCTACGCGTCACTAGAGACTTCCTATCTGTAATGCAATATACTAACACGTACTACTAATTCTAATATTTAGATTCTAATAGAATTTTCCAATTTGAAGTATAAAAGACTTATATCAAAATAACTGCATGAAACGATGTAAACATGTACTAGGTTAAATGTTTAGTGGGATGCAGAGTTGCAATGCATGCGAATGGCATACTTACTGCGAGTTAGAGATATTTAACAACGAGAGGAGAGACCACGCAGAAGATTTGGAAATATGTCTGATCTTGAAGTTTGAGCCACCCAGAATTCTATTTGTCGACTTGAGACAGTAATGTTGTTCAATTAAGAGGTTCCATGCTGCGGTTATGGACCACTTGAGTTTTGCTAGGAATAATGGGTTTTGATGTTCATGAATAAAGCTGATAATTATCTCAAGCGGGCAGTTTCTGGTTGGTCGAATGGGAATAACTGAGAAAAAGACCGACCCTCTAGGATTTCTTGCTGAAAGTACATATATTTTATCAGATGGGCAGAGGAAGGGGAGTTTAGTTTTCTTACGTCTGACAGTCGGTTTGATGTGTGTGCCTCTCACGGGGAGATGGGTTATTCGGCTCTAAACTGTAGGACTTGTATTTTAATTTGGTCAGGCAAAAGTCTGTCAATTGCAAGTCTGTTGTTCAAAAACGAACATCATTGTAACCCCCAAAGAAATAAAACATTATTTGTGTAAACAGAAGTTGCAATTTTATTTAGAGGGAGAATTCCAGATACGTTCACAGCATTAAATAACCCGTAAAGGGTTGATATGCCGATAAACAAAACAACCAAACAACCAAACAAAATGTCATTAATAAATATTTGAAGATGTTTAGAATTGAATGATAAAAACTATTCCTTGATTGAATATATTCGGTATTAAATAACGCGAAAATGGCTGACATGCCGTAAAACAAAACAACTAAGTTACCGACTATGACGAGAGCAACCCGAAGAAGACTGAAGAATACAAAGGCCGAAACGTAATGAATGCAACAATAACCAATGATAACAACCCAAATCATGTCAACTATGTAAGCTGCAAGACTACCTAATTTCCGAAATATCGTCAAGATTATGAGCGAGTTAGAACCTCACTCTATGGTACATTATTCAATTGTACTGCTAAATCTAAGATACGGCCTGTAGGAGTGGTGGATCTAAAAAGGCGTCTAGTAACTTCGACGTTGTAAACTCAAAACAGGATCGATCTCGCTTCTCTGACACGTACTTCCTCCCATAAAGTCATATTCAGCTACGTAGCCGTAACTCTAGTCGGTAGATTGGCGGTAATTTTCTACCCAATTTCGTAGAAGTGTCGAACCTCGAAAAAGTCGTCTGCTTACTTTGACGTCATAAACCCAGAAGAAAACGATTGATCTCGCTTCTCTTCCACGCACTTCCTCTGATGACGTAATATTATGTGACGTAATCATAACTCTAGTCAGTTAACTTCTAATGGAATTTTCCACTACTCTAACCTTATGTTTACTCTAGCTCTATGGTGAAAAATACGGGTTATGATATTATTTTCATACAGCCGCTCCTAATCTTCCTACAGCTTCACCTGAACTTACGTATGACCGTGTAGCCATATTGAAATTAATTTTGTAACCCCCCAAAAGAATAAAACGGACACGGCGGAGATTCACAATGTCAATTTATTTATAATCTCACCAATTTCTCCGGCGGGTGATTAGTAGCAAAATATAAGTAGGAATTTTTATTAACATTTTTCTTCTAGGTTGGTTATGAAAACAGGCTGTCCTAAGAGCTTCTGTACACCATTACTGATCGACACCAACCGTTACTTAACTCTCACTATTTCAAACAAGTTCTCTTTTTCCTATCTCGCGAATTACTTGAACCAATCAGCGCCTCTGCTATTTATCAAACCTCTTTATTTCTTTAGCACGTAAATCGTATAGAAATGTATTTTCAGTTAAGCTTGCCTGTCTGTGTCTTTCTAAAGTGTCTAAGCTTCACTTCAGACTAGCTTAAAGTCAGTAACGAAAAGTGGGCTGTCTTTACAGACGTTTGTTCCTCAAACAAATAGAATAATTACAGTTGTCCCAGTTAGTCATTTGGCTCAACTCGACTTCAAAACGTCCAGAGCTTCTCAAATTCGTTGTGTTTGTTTTTTTTTGTTATTTTGGACGGCTTAAATCATCAATTGTGTCCATTGTACTTTCTTTTCTTTTTCTTTTTCTAAACCAAGCATTGCAAACCCTTTATTCAGTTGTCATTAAATAGGTAGCCGCCATGGTTATACATAAATTCTTACCTCTTCCGACATAACACTTATTATATATATATATATATATATATATATATATATATATATATATATATATATATATATATATATATATATATATATTTAAAACTTAAAGAAAGAGGAAAAAATTATTTTGATTTTAATGAAAAATATCTGCATCTGACAATGCAGATATTTTTGTTAAGATCAACATTTTTTTTTTATCTTGACTTTTTTCTAATAATTTCGCGAGTACTAGTACTAGTGGCTTGAAAATCATGGGCTAGTTTATCTATGGAAAATAAAAACCTACTGCGTAGGAAGTCTCGTATATGGATTGACATTAATTTTCCCATCAGAGGTTCACTGAAGCTCTTGGTTAGCAATTCCCTCTTGGGTCACTAGGCGTACGAGTTTCATGACGAAACCACCGACTGAAACCCACGTTTCATGCGTTGAAAGCGACCCCACATGTTCGTGGTTTGGCTTCAGGCTAGCGACCTGTCCCTGTAAAAATTGGTGCTTGTATAATAAAAAGCCGAAAAAAAGTATTTTTTGTCTTTTAGTGTTGGAGAAGTAAATAAGGGGCAGGTAACTCTTACAACGAATTTTAAACACGATTTTCCAGTAATCAAAACTGATGGCTTTAATTGTCGTTGCACATGTGGCTACTGTGCAAGGAGAACGTCGATTAGACATAAAATAGTTAGGGTTCCGGTTAGGGTTTAGGGTTAGGGTTTAGGGTTTAGGGTTAGGGTTAGGGTTAGGGTTAGGGTTAGCGTTTAGGGTTAGGGTTAGGGTTTAGGGTTAGGGTTAGGGTTAGAGTTTAGGGTTAGGGTTAGGGTTTAGGGTTACGGTTAGGGTTAGAAAAATATTGTTCGAAAGCTAGAGCTGTTGTGAAGAGTTACCTGCCTCTTATTTACCTATCAAACACTAAAAGACAAAAAAAACTTTTTTTCGGCTTTTTATTATACAAGCACCACAAATTCTTGTTACAGAAACATCATACTCTGGACGGGTTTCTATTAGGCAATACCTTGTCTGCGCGAGGAGTGTTAAACATCATAGCAACTGGTTTGCCAACATTCATATGAGCATAATCTACGAGCTGAGTATACTCTCAAAGCAGGAAATGTTATTGGAGGGGGGCATACAACAGCTGAACATACAGTAGCAACCATAAAACCTGCTTTCACAAACAAAAGCGCCATTTGCATGGTGTAAGCGCCTTTTCATCTTCAAAAGAACGGTTAAAGGTCAGATATTTGTTCACATTAACGCTATGTTTCCTTTCACGTTTCCTGTGTCAAGCAAATGTTTTTGGATCTATTTTCGCCATGGCGTAGTAATGGTTAGGTAACCAGCCTCGTAGGACATTATTTCCACGAAGTGCACACTAAGTGTAAAAATAGAAATTACATAGCCTGTAAAATTAGTCCTTACGTAAAAGCCGTCATGGTTTATACCTAACTTGATTTTAAAATGAGCACAGACATTATACGCAAACATGCATACACACACTTACATGCGCTCGCACAGATAAACAAACAAGTACATATATACGCACACATATAAACCTACCACAACTATACTTATACATAGACCACATGGGTTTTAATCTAAAATCAAAAGAAAAAAAGAAAAAATGACAAAAAATATATGATGAAATTTAAAATATAATTATTGAATAAAAAATACTTAGGAATATTGTTAATGCACACACACACACACACACACACACACACACACACACGGGTGTATTAATTTAATATGTATATATATAAATATATGTGTGTGTATGTGTGTGTGCGTATGCATACACATATATTAAGTTTTCTGGTTTTATATGCTCTTCTGTTTTTTTTTATTTGAATCATTGTTCTAAAAGATTCAAGATCTGCTTCATAACTTTGATTGTCTCGACAAATAAAGAAACGGCCGTAAAATATAATTTCTTTACTGGAAAATAAAGATATACTTATTGGAATCTGCTATATTCATTTATTGTCTATTTGTAAATGCTCTGGAATTCTAAATTAATATACATTGAACGTAAACACTAGAGGTGTTACTACAATATATATATATATATATATATATAAAAAGTGGTGTACTAAAAGCGAACTTTTAGGAAAAGTGAAACCTATTGTGAAGAGTATATAGCTCAATATCCAGGATAGAGACTTTTAACGACTTACCTATCTACATCTCATTCTCTCCGCTGGACTTTTCGACACCGGACTTTTTAGCAATCGGACATTTGCTTGCATTCGGGCAGAATTTTGCCCTGTGTTTCTTCCCCCTACAACTTTTATTTTATTTTTTCAAATTTTAAATCTTGGCCTTTGCCAACTTATCTATCCCAGCGACTTCCTCTGATGATAAGATTTTGATCTTTGAAAAGCCTAGCTTAAGGAAAATTTAACTTGAATAAATTGCCTTTTTTGCGGAATATACCTTGCTCTGAGCAATTGAATTGAATTATGATTTGACTTTTGCTTCTCTAATTCCTTTCCATTCTTCTTCATTATATATATATATATATATATATATATATATATATATATATATATATATATATATATATGTGTGTGTGTATGTGTGTGTGTGTGTGTGTGTACAGGCGAACATTATTAAATAACATGGAGTGTTTTGGCTTGACAAGGCATTTTTTTTCTATTTAGTATTGTCTGACTACGTCGTTAAGGGCAGAGTGGCGAGGCAGGCAGCCGGCACTAAATCGACAAGAGAGAGGATACAAAGCAAACTCGTCAACGACCTGCCCACAGCGACACCGGTGTGGGTGGCACAAACGGAGTCCCAGCCGTTGTGAGACGGTGATCAGGATAGTGTCATTGTCCAAGAGGGTTCCAAGTGTCGCCGAATGGATGGCACTGAGCCAAGCACCGCTGTAAGGCGAAGCCGACGCTCTCAGGCAGGCAACTCTATGCTGGCTACTGCTACGGACGAGTTCGGCAAACATGGATTGACATTGAATGTCGTCCCAGGACGACTTATGTATGAGATCGGGTGGTTGCTGAATGTTAGTTGACGTCTATGTTGACAAAGCGGCTGTCAAAAGATCTGAAGACGGGGATTCGAGATATGAGGAAAGAATCTCGTCAACGAGACCTGCCGAAGCGTGAGTCAAGGAAACATAAGCCGGCAGCGCAGTATCGGTTGCAGAGTGCAAACCAAGGCCACCGAACCGAAACGGCAAAGTGGCCTGGCGCCAACCGGTGTCGTCAAAATTTACATTAAAAATTTCACTGGCCGAGCGACGTAAAATTTTGTCAAAATTTTCCAGAAGTTCGACTTTGTTGTAACATGGAGCACTTCTCAGTGTGAATAGAAGTCTGGGCATTGCAAAACAGTTTTGCAGCAGGAACAGTGCCGCATGAGCGTCGATCATGTTGAGGCGCTCTGCCATAGACTCTAGCTTAGTAGACTTGTCTTGTAGGGATGCAGCTACACCTTTAGAGCAGATAGGCGACTCAAGAATTATTGTGTTGTCCCGTTCAGTTATTGAGACGGATCTCAGGGCGAGTCGTAGGCCATCTATTCCCCGTTAGAACTCCACGGTAGAACAGTTCAAGTTGATTATTTCAGATTTGTTAGGGTTAACTAACAAACCAATTTCAGCCAGAGCTGGGACGATCCGTTCAATGTTGTGGAGCACCGAATCGATAGAGCCGCCTAAAGTGGCGTCGTCAAGATACCAAATGTTGATCGGTGTCGAGGAAGATTGGGCAATGTCGTCGACGGCCAGAGAAAAAAGGAGGAGGCCCATTGGGTCGCCTTGCTGGACGCCTGTAGCCGACGTGATAGAGTTGTTTCCGCACAATAAGAGACTGGGTTCAGCGTAAGCTGTGTGGGCAAGACGGTAGATGTTAGGGACCCGACGATGGCACACGTTAAGAAAATGATCTCTGCGCACCGTGTTGAAGGCATTTGTCATATCTAACTTAACTAGTATGGTGCCTTTCTTGCTGAAATTGAATGCTGCTCTGATGGCATGATCTGCAGCCTCGCAGCCCATTGGGACACCGACGCCCAGTTGAACTGGTTGAAATTCGGGCGATAGATGTTTTGACGTTTCAAAACAGACAACTTTGGAGTCGCGTCTGCGGAAGGTTTTACCGACAGCTATCGGACGTATCCCGCCGCAATTTTTGCGAAGAGCAGTCAAGTTAGAGGAGAAAAAGAGATCACGTGCAAACTTCGGAAGTTGGCCGTTAATCAATGAGTTGCAGAGACGGGTAATAGCAGAGCGAAGGCGAAGACATGCTTCAGCTGTTAGGGGAGCTGTGAGGTCTTTCAAGTGCCCGGGTCAGAGACCGTCAATGCCGCCGCTGCTGCTTGGTCGAAAAGACTTGAGTGCGGATATAACCTGTTCTACCGAAATGTCCTGGGTGTCAATCTCTTCGAAACTAGGAAGAGTGTCCGTGTCCGTTGGGGCCGGTGGGTGTTTCAGTCGGAGAGCGACTAGTACTTCATCCGATGGACGAACGACCGTGTCGTCGGAGGTTATGATTCTTACGGCGGCCGAAACATCGCCCTGTAGGAGTTTGGTGTTGACCGTTTGACGTATTCTCGAAGTGCCAGAGTTTTGAATTGTAGACTCGGTATGTGTGGGCACAGATTGCAAGGAAAAGGCTTCATTAGGGAAAACTTTTCTGACGAAATCAGCAATTCTATGTTTAATTCTGCTGGCGAGAGTATTGCTCTGTGGCTCGCGGTCTGTGGCGAGAGCTTCCACATTAAACAAAAAGAGCTGAGCCCAAGAGATGTCGTCGTTGTTGTCGAGAGCCCGATTGATGAAAGAAGTGAGGGCGTCGGTTGCAGACATGCGAGCAGCTTTATGAATTTTGATCAGAACGTTTTGTTGTCTACGCTTCGATGAGAGATACTTAAGGATACTTTCAGCATCGAGAGAACTATGGAGGATCTCGGAAATTTTAATCGAATGAGGGGGACGTATATGCAGTTTGGAGCAGGAAGGACAGTGCCAGGGGGGAATTTCTTCAGAAATTTTTTTCTTGAGGCCAACACATGATAAATGAAAAAAGAGATTGCACTGGTTGCAGAGTCGGCCTAGTTTTCGTTCATTAGTGGTTGAGCAGACTTGGCATGGCTGGTCGCTAGAGGATCTGGTAGACATAGTTATGGTTGGTTATTATTTTAGGGGATCTCGGCAAGTACAAGGCTTTTTTTCTTTACTTAAAAAAGACAGTAAATGCAAAGAAACAGAATGGCATCATTGTTTGATTGAGACGCCGACGATTCAACCTTTAAAATATATTTTGGGACAGATATTTGTTTTTATAAAAAATGATAAAATAAATGACTAAAATTAAAAATTGGCGGTCTTTATGCCGACTAACCAACCACATACAATTATACAATTGGACGAGTGATGACGACAAAGAAAAATAGATCCGCAAGAACAAGTTGAAGAACGTCAGACACGGGTGTTTCTCGTGTTGTTTCAGCAACTGAAATTTTTTTTTAAATCGTTAGAAACGGTTATTAGAAATGAGGAATATTAAAACGTTTCGATGTTTCACAAATGGACGAGTGATGACGACAAAGAAAAATAGATCCGCAAGAACAAGTTGAAGAACGTCAGACACGGGTGTTTCTCGTGTTGTTTCAGCAATTGAAATTTAAAAATAAAAATCGTTGGAAACGGTTATTAAAAATGAGGAATATGCGGTGCTTGGCTCAGTGCCATCCCTTCGGCGACACTTAGAACCCTCTTCGACAATGACATTATCCGGATCACCGTCTCACAACGGCTGGGACTCCGTTTGTGCCACCCACACCGGTGTCGCTGTGGGAAGGTCGTTGACGAGTTTTCCCTTCATCCTCTTTCTTGTCGATTTAGTGCCGGCCGCCTGCCTCGCCACTCTGCCCTTAACGACGTAGTCAGGCGGGGTCTCGACTCGGCAGGTTTTGCATCAGTCCTTGAACCAGTCAGCCTGGACAGGGGCGACGGTCGCAGGCCTGACGGGATGACTGTGTTTGCTTTCCGAGCCGGAAAGCCGCTGATCTGGGACGCCATATGTCCTGACTCCTTTTCACCAGCAAGGATTGCGGAATCCGCGGTGAAGCCCGGCACGGCGGCTCTGCTCGCCGAAACAAGGAGGCGCGGAAAATATAGCTCGCTCACTGACCGTTTCGTCTTCCAACCAATTTCAGTGGAAACGTAGGGTGTGCTTGGCCCCGAGACTGTTAAATTTTTCAAGACATTGGACGGAGGATTTCAACGTCTAGGCACGAGCCCCGTAAGTCAGCTTGGTTGTTCCAACGCATCTCCCTGGCTATCGTTCGTGGCAACGCTATGTCAGTAACGGCGGCGTCACTTCCGTTCTAATAGTCATCTGTTGGCTCTCTCTTTCTTTCTCTGACAATTGTTTCAAGCCTTAAAAGAAAAAAAAAATTTCTGATCACAAAAACGATTCTTTAAATTAAAAAAAACAACTTAATTTTACATTGCTGGTCCTAATGATAAAATTTAGTATTTCGGTCAAATTAGTGTATGTAAGTTCCATGGGTTTCTTGTTCCATTTTTCTTTTCTTTTTCGCGAGTACTTTCGATTTGATTTGTCAAATCATGTTCAAACTGTGTAAGTCTTGGTCTGTACAAATATGTCTTTAGTGTTTAGTTTTTGTTTTTTTTAACCGGCTAGTAATTTACAACTTTAAAAAACAATCACGCTTTTGAATCTTACACGCGCTTGGAACGTAATCACTTTTGCATGTAACATCTCACTATTATAGACGCTCTTTTTAAAGTTGTAAATTACTAGCCTTTGGCCTTTTGGCCAAGATCAAAGTGTGGTATCTGTTCCGATGGATACTACACCCCATAGACTGGTATTGTCTTGGCCTTCGGGGCTTGATTTACGCCGGTCTATGGATCTGTCCTGTGCAGTTCTAGGAGGTGCACCCTCCCAGGCTTTTCCTCCCCTATTTGGGGAGGAGTAAGTTTATTGCTTACTGCCTGAGGCGCCCCTACCGGGGAATGCCGACGGGGCAGCCCAGGCCATTTTTAATGGCCAGAGTGCTTACCTTCTCGGGCGCTGTTTTATCAAATCCCATTTTCCCGACCTTGTGTCACATATTACCGCAGTGGGAGGTAGATAAATAAAATAGTAAGTTATATAGTAAGTTGTAATAAGTAGTAAGTTATAAAAATATATTCATGGCAATTAAGCTACACAGAGGCTCCCGCGTTTAATCTCCGGGCGAATCTTCAGGCTAAAATGCATGGTGTCAGTTTTGCCAGGTGTTTTTATGTACACGGCTAGCTAGTTAACCAATCAGATTCTTTGTTGTTCCCTTAGCCAATCGTTGGGCTTTTCAAGAACAAAGGTCCGGTTAGTTTTACTTCCTATTTCCTGTTCTATTGTTCTGTTTTTTTTTATAGAGTGGCACATATCCTGTTACTTTGTTGTGTCAATATAATGGGTGAACTTATTTTAACACGTGGTTCCTTGTATTTATATTTTGGTTTTTAAGTATTTAGGTTTTAGTTTAGTTTAGTTATTTACCTATTTTTTTGTTTATTTATTTATTTATGCATTGTTAGCCTAAGGAAAATTTTATCCTGTGCAGGCAGCTGTTTGCTATATCATTTCTACAGTTTAATAGATTTGTGGGGTCTGTAAAGTTTAGGATTGAACATTTTTCATTCAGACATAATCTACACGGGTCGTCTAAATTTCTACATGTACTGGCCTGTCGTATTATTTTCCATTCAATTATTGGTGAGCGTCCATTTTCTTTGAGCTCCTAATAGTGGTTTGCTAGTGCTATTTTAATTCGACGTTCTCTGTTTTTAAATGTGCTTTTGCGGTCATAATATCTGGTTTTAAAATCTAGAGAGGTCATATCCACGTAGTACTTCTTGCTATTCGGTCTTTCCTTGGTAAATATTGTGGCTTGGTAAACAATACTTTTGGTTAGGCATTTATTTTGCAGTGGACAAAGTGTACGATTTATGCAGTTACATCTTTCTCTTCATTGCTAACTTTTTCATTTCTATTCGGGTGATTACTATTAAGGTTTTGTTTATTTCTATTTGTTATATTTATATTTTTGTTCTCCTTAGTGTTATTTTTGCTATATTAGTCACTTTTTTATGTAATTTGTTATTTTTTCTTCCTCTCTGCTGTTCTCTTTTAGTATTTTGTTATTGTGTGCCTTAATTATCATTTCTAGGTTTTCGCAGCAGCTGTAGGACAGTTTTAGGTTATTTCTATTGACTATTTCATGCAGGGGATTTGTTACGGGGAAGTGTTTTTCAGTCAGATTTAGGAATTTTTTGCCCAGTTTAGTTTTTAGCATCTGGTTATAGAGCGGTGTATAATAGATTATATTTCTTTTTCTTTTATTTTTAA